>CM076571.1:965471733-965930657 GCA_034641835.2 Pinus albicaulis | reverse complement strand
TTTCCATCCCATGCTTATGGATTGCTGATCTCCACATTGGGAATATCTTGAGATATTCCCAATAGTGTAGCTGTTCTTAATTTGGAACATTACACAATTTCATTGTTTCTTGTTGAAAATTTCAACACATTCTCTCTAGCATCATGCATCAATATATCAACCTCTCTGGTGTAATTCCTTCCATCTATCGACATTTTTGCATGAGTGGGTGCTTCCAATCTCCGCTCCTCTATTTGTGGCTACTCCAAAATATCTTGAAGTTCCTCCTTTAGAGCTAAAAGCTCCTCATCTTCATGCAATTGAATCTCCTCTCAAGGGAACATCTCATGGCCTTATCTTCATCTCACTTCACATCTCTACGAACCACTGTCATCTTGTGAGATGGAAAGTACACCCGATAGTTGTGAGGTGTATCAGTGTACCCCAAAAATATGCCCATCTCTGTTGTTGGCTCTAGATTTTTCCTTGCATCCTTGTAAAAATGAAAATAAAATGATGAACCAAAAATACTGAAGTGTGCCACATATGGCTTCTTACTTGAAAAATATTCCTCTAGTGAACACATCCCAAGAATCCTATGAGGACTTATGTTCAACACATATATTGTTGTGTTGCATGTTTCATCCCACATGTGCAACAATAGTATATGATCATGCAACATAGTTCATGTTGCTCCCACAATGCTTCTATAATATCTTTCTGCAACCTCGTTTTATTGTGGGTTATGAAGTGTTATCAATTCCTGCTGAATGCCTTATGATGCATAGAAGTTCTTGAATTTATTTGACACATATTCTCCACTGTTGTCGCTCCTGAGAGCCTTCACTTTCCTACCCGTGTCTTTCTCAACAAGTGATTTGAACTCACAAAATTTTCAGAACGTCTAGTCTTTCTTCTACATGAATAATATCCAACACTTACGTGAGAAATAATCTACAAAAATCACATAATACATGTGCTTAGTTGTGGAGGCTGTTGAGAATGTTCCACACACATCTGAGTGAAATATTTCAAGGATTTCTTGCGCTCAACTGTCCTTATCATGAAATGTGACTTTGGTTTACTTGCCTAATGTACACCCTTTTCATGTAGCACACTGCTCAAGTGAACCCTTGGGAAGTCCTATAGAAATATACTACATGATCTTCAAGGATCCATGGTGAAAATGGCCAAGTCGCATATGCCATAATTCATCGATTTCTCGGCTTTGCACCTTCTCTGATTTCATGCTCAAAGAGGAAAAATTTTCTACACCCAATTTGTAGAGGTTCTTTACCTGAACCCCGATCCGCTTCACTTATCCCATGGTGATGTGAGGAAGGAATGCCTTTCCTTTGCTAAATATGACATCATAGCCACAATATTCCAACATAGAAACAAAAACTAAATTCTTCTTCACACCAGGAACATACATGACATATTTTAATGTGAGAGGAGAACCTGAATCTCTCTGCAAAGTAAAAGTACTGATGTCGATCGCGTTATACCTCACATCATATCCCATCTCGATGTGCATCTGGAGGTCCTTCTCATCCAATTCACTGAAGAATTATTTGTTTCCGGTCATATGGAATGAGGCTCCACTATCTAGGTGCAACACAAAACCCATTATTGGTGTCACCATGCAGGCAATGAGTGTGAAACCCAACTCAAATTGTGAAGCAATAGCTTCACCTGTCACTCCTCCTGAGAGATTCTTTCCAGATTTCTTGTGTAGACACTTCATGGCATAGTGTCCTAGCTCATGACAATGATAACATTTAATCTTCGACAAGTCCTTATTCTTGCCCACCTGACTAGAATCAACTTTGGATTCAGATTTATTCCCTTTCCCTTTTTTTTCATTTCCAACCAAGGAATAATTCTCCTCATCATCATGCTTTGATGAGGTTCCATCTTTGGTGTTCTTCCTAATCTCTTCCTGCACCAAGTCAAACCTAAATAACTCCTACTCTAGTAGCTTCTCCCTCCCATTTACCGAATCTTGTTAGTTGTTACAGCTCTTGGGAAGACTTAGAAGTGCTAGGTTGACCAGATCATCTTAAAAAATTGTAACACCAACACTTCCAAACTCATCCCAACATTTGGTTAACTTGGTCAAGTACTGTGGTATTGTGTCACCCTTCTCCATTTTGAATTTTCTAAGCTTGTCCTTCATGCCAACCTCCTATGGTCATTGTTGTTCTGAAACAATTCTATCAAGTCTTTCCACATTGCATATGGATTCTCCTTACCATGGAGGTTTGATACAATATGATATCAAACTACTTCCGATAAGATGATTCTTTCTTTTTCTACGCATGTCTTCCACTCTGTTAGATCCTGTGCATCGGTTGGAGCTGGTTTCATGATGTACTTCTCAGTGGACTTCTTCAATCTGTTGCATTCAAAGACTGCTTCCATCTGGTCTCTCCATGAAATATGATTCGAGCTACCCTCAAGGGCATACTCGAGCTTCAGACCATAGAACACCATAATGATCCTACAGATATCTCTGGGAGATTGGCTCTACAAAACTTGTTCCTCCTGCAAAATCGTATTCGTCTCTTCTATTATGATTTCAATTCTGATACCATGTAAAAATTACTTGCAGATTCAAACTTATAATTTTTAATTTACTAAAACAATAGACTTGAATCTACTCTACCAATTGCACAAACAATAAACGATTGCAAAATCATGAAGTATACAAGAGAGAATTCAATAAACACATTACACAATGATTTCCTGGGGAAAGCCACATCTAAAAACCCCACTATATGTATATTGCCTTAGTCATAAAATATGAGAAGATTAAAATGCTTTTCTCAAGCCTAGGAAAACTCTGCATTATCTTTAGATGTCTCACAAATTCCTAGATAAGCCTAGGCCAACACTCAACCAATTTTCTTCTTTCCCAAGTCCCTATTTCCTTGCATTGTTTTCTTGGGTAATTAGCCCCTATAATTAGGGAAATACCTATCCACAAGTATGAAATATATCAAGGGCCTTCCTGTAACTGCATGCACCACCTGCACAATTTTGATGATTATAAAATTGATAGTACACTGCCCTTGAACTCCAATCTCAACTGGGTAACTCTCATATCTGACATGCACGAGTTATTTATGAGTGAAAAATCGGTTAACTGATTGATCACTGAGTGTGATTCAAGTTCAAGTTCCACACTTTTAACTCTCACTAGTTACTCCAATAGTTGGAACTAGTTAAATTGACTTTAACTCAGATAAATGCAGTTAATTAATTACAATTCAAAATAAAATCAACCAGGGCTCCTATTACACTCTACATGACTCAAGTTAGACCCTAAGATTTAATTAACTGAACCAAATAATTCAAACTAAATTAGTTAATTCGTACAGGTTGTCATTTGATATGGAATTACAATTTTCTTGTAATTTAATTCAAGGAAAAATTAAATTAGAATCTTTCTTGGTGCCATTTTCAACATGGTGAAAAATTTTCCCTGGTGAAGGAGTTGGCCTTCTTTGACAACTCGATATAGCTAGATCCTCTGTTGGCGAGTGTTATTAATCTACATGTCCATGATCCAATTAATTGCGGCTTATTCCATGCAGTATGGGTTTAACTCTGTTGGTGTGATTTGTTCTGCAATCTCATATGTGTCCAATAATGGTGGAAATTATGGTCGAAGGTGGTCCACATTGAAAAATGGGTGCCAGCCAAGAAATGGTGGAATGCTGAGCTTGAAGGAATTGTTCCATACAGCCTTGGTGATGGTGTACAACCCATACTGGAGCAGGTGAAGCTTTCAGTTGGGCCCAACGAGATGCTCCTTCTACAAATGTAGCCAAACTTTTTCACCCACCTAGAACTTATGTGGCACTTGATGTTGATCATGTCGTTGCCTATACTTAGCACTGATTCTATCCAATATACAATGGACTTGCTGGAAGATGTGCTATATGAAATCAAGGAATGTGTTAGCCCTATTAGCTTCAGACTTGACATGAGTTGAATCTTCCTAAGTAATTGTAAATGATATGTACACATCAATGGGACATAGTGGTTGGAATCCCAACCCCACCTGAAAGGGCTTGTGGCCAATTGAGCTATGGAGAGCTCTGTTGTAACAAATTTGGACATAGGGGGGGCTTTCATCCCATGTGTGTGGATGCTTCGAGTTGTACATGCAAAGAATGTGTACAATCATCTTATTGATGACCTTTTTTTGGCCATCAGTTTTTGGGTGGAAAGTCGTGGACTTAGTGAGCTTCGTATCCAACATCGACTAGAGACTTGACCAACATTTACTGAGGAAAATGTTGTACTAGTCTGAGGTAATGGACTGTGGGATACCAAAGTATACCCACACTCATTCAAAGAATAGCTTAGCAGTGGCTTCTATTGTGATACTCTTCTTGTAGGTTGCTAGAATGGCCATATTAGAGAATCTAATGATGACCACGAAAGCGCAGTCATTGCCATGCTTAGTAGAAGGAAGGCTCGACATGTAATCCATGTAGATGGATTTGAAATTTCGAATAGGAGTAGGTATAGGAGTATATAGGCCTTTCTTCTTGATGATCGATTTAGAAATGGTGCAGGTAGTGTAGGATTTGATGTACTTCCCAACATCCTGTCGAAGGTTTGGCCAATAAAAATACTTCTGCAACATGACCACTATTTTCTTTACCCAAAAATTTCCAGTAACTCAACTGTAGTGTTCCTCCAAAATAATATTAGCACACTCACTTGAAGGAACATAGAGGTTTCCTAAGTGACATAACAGTGCATCCTGGAGGTGAAAATTTGGAGCTTGTTTTCCTTCTAGGAGCGTCTGGTATGTGTTGCCGAATTCTGGATTTCTCTTGTAAAGATGCGGCCACCCCAAAGTCTTGTGCCTACAAGAGTTGAGCATAGTGGTTAGTGCCATGAATGGTGGTCAGCTGAGGTAGTATGCAACATTTATGGTGTTTCCATTATTGTACTTAATGTTCAAATGGAACTGTTGCAAGTATGTGTACCATTTCTGATTGCAATTGTTCTGCAACTTCCCTTGTGTCTAGATGAACTACATGGGTCAGTGGTATGTGTGGATGATTGTTTCCTTCCCCAAAATGTAATTCTTCCATTATCGACAATCGTGCACAATGGAATACATCTATTTTTCATAGGTGGGATAATTTCATACTGTGTCGGAAAGTGTCCCACTCTGATATGCCACTGGATGCCCCTACTGAGTAATAACTGCACCAATAACATAGTCATAGGCATCTATTGCAATCTCAAATGGTTATTGCAAGCATGGTAATATGAGAACTGGGGAATATCAGAGATGATGCTTCAACTCAGTAAACACCTTCTGTTGGGATTCAGACCAAAAGAACTTTGTTTTTTCTCCTCCCTTGGTGAATTGACTCAAATACCAAGTGATATGAGAGAATCTGAACACGAACCTGCGGTAGAATTTGGAAAGAACTAGAAAGATACGGAGCTCTGTTACAGTGGTTGGGGCTAACCAATCCCGAATGAATTGTATCTTGGCTAGATCCACATGCACACCCTTCTCATCAATTATTTACCCAAAATATTGAACCTGGGTCATAACAAAAGTGCATTTCTCCAAATTCGCACACCACTTCTATTGCTGTAGGCTTTAGAGGACCTGTCAAATATGGTGGAGGTGCTCTTCCCAAATTTGGTTGAATGTCAGGATGTCATCCAAATACACCACCATGAATGAGTTGGTGAAGGGTCGCAAGATGTCGCCCATCAGCCTCATTAAGGTTGTGGGGGAATTTGTCAACCCGAAAGGCATGACCAACCATTCAAAAATTCCCTCCTTGGATTTGAAGGAAGTCTTCCACACATCAGAGGGTTTGATTGGTACCTAGTGATAACCGAACTTCAAATCTATCTTGATGAAATATTTTCCCCCCTTGAGTTGGTCGAGAATGTCATCAATTTGTGGGATTGGGTACCTATTCTAAACAATGATCTTATTCAATGCTCGATAGTCAATACATAGTATTCAGGTCCCATCCTTCTTCTGTACCAACATGGTTGGGCTCTCAAAAGGTGATGAAAGTGGCCTGATATTCCCTTGATGAAATAGTTCTTGAATCCACCTCTTGATTTCATCGTTCTCCATAACATAGTGTCGATAGATCGGTCCATTGGGTAGCGACGTGCTCGAGGTCAGATCGATGGAGTGCTTAACCTAAATGTGTAGAGGTTCCCCTTGTGGGCAAGGTGAAGATGTCCTTGTACTCCTCCTATGATCCCTCTTTGGAGTCCTTGGCCACAATCTTCTTCTTTCCCTGAGGGCGAATCATAAGGAAAAAAAATTTCCTGGTCTGGAAAATGATATTACTGCATTGGTTCACAATGATAAAAAAGATGGTGATAGGCGGTGCTACCTCTGGTATCTATTACAACTTATTTCCCAAACTAATTATAACATTGCGAGGCATAGACTCATACAAAACATGTTGCTTCCAAAAGTATGGTTGGTCGAATAACATATCACAAATGCTAGAGAACGAGTGTCGACTTTTCGAATCCCAACAGGGATCCATCATCAGGACTTTCTTGAATGAAGAAATTGAGAAAAAGACTAAGACCATTAATATAGGTAGAAGTAGCTATCTAGAAAAGAGCCGACCAAAGTTTATAATTTTATATATTTTTTAATTTATTATTTTTTATATTTATTATAGTCCTAATTCAATAAAATTTTATTTTATTAAGGTTAATAATCTACGTTATAAGGTTCATTTATAAAAGAATAACTAATCTAAAAAAGGAACTCCTAAAAGGTTAAAGATCTAAATAAAATATTTTAAGTTCTATTTTTATTTTTAAAGCCTAGAAAATCTTTATTATGATAAAAGATTTACTAAAAATTAAAAATTATTGATGGTGAATTATTATTAGTTAATTTAACAAAGGTCTAAATAAAATATAAATATATAATTGAATTAAAAGGATATATTTAGTTAATATATCATTTTAATTTATTATATATCCAATTTTATTAAATATTTAATTTTAAAGATCTATTTTTATTTTAGTTAGAGTATTAATTACTAATCATGATAAAAGTTTACTAAGAATTAAAAAACCTAGATGGTGATTTACTATTAGTTAACCTAATTAAGGTCTAAATAAAATATAAATACATAATTAAATTAAAAGGATATATCTAGTTTATTAAATATACCATTACTAATCATGATAAAAGTTTACCAAGAATTAAAAAACCTAGATGGTGATTTACTATTAGTTAACCTAATTATGGTCTAAATAAAATATAAATACATAATTAAATTAAAAGGATATGTCTAGTTTATTAAATATACCATTATAATTTATTATGTATCTAATTTTATTATAAATTTAACTTTAAAGGTTTATTTTTATTTTAATTAGAGTACTAAGCTCATTTTAATAAACTAAAAAACTTATTAAGCTAGGAAAAAATATTACTAGGTTAGGGAAAATATATTATAAGGGAATATAGAATAAAATCCTAATAATTATTGATTAATTAATTAACTTTTATTATAACCAAATAAAAATTAATTAATAGGGATAATTATTATATTTTTTGTTCATTAAAACTAAAACTAAATTAGAATCCAAAGGAGGAGGAATATACCTGGGGTTATATACCTGAAAACTATACCTCAATGGAGGGTGTTTTTGGAGGAACAGATCTGTTGAAGAAGGGGTCTCCAAGTGTCATTAATTTCAACTCTACCATCCCTATTAAGATTATCTGGATGCTTTATAATCTCAAGGGTCTCTCTTATTTTTCTTCTTTGATCGTGCTCTTCTTTCGCAATGATTGTTGCATCTTCCAGACGTATTTGATGTTTGGTTTTCGAGGAGTGTTCTACAAGGGTTGAGGTGCATGATCGTTCATACCTGATATCGGCTCCATGCTCCTTAAGTCTTTTCTGAAGTGAACGCCTAGTCTCACCTATATAACTCTTCCCGCATGAACAATCAATCTTGTACACTCCTTTAAGTTGTTCCGGGTTTATGCCGTCTATACCTGTTCGCATATTTTTCCTAATAGTGCCTAATGCCGAAAATTGAGCGAAAATATCGTTCTTCCTCAGGAGCTTGGCTATTTTATCAGTAACCCCCTTAATGTATGGAAGAACAACTCTTCCCATATTTTCTTGATTTCCATGGCGATTCCGAGGTAAGACCGAATCCTTAGCTCTTTACAGGGATTTTTTGATATCCCTATATTTGTAACCTACATCTCTAAAAATGGCTGAAAGGTGACTGATTTCATCGCTCAGGTGTTTGGTGTCAGAAATCCTCATGGCTCTGACAGCCAGGGTATTAAGGACACCAAAATTTTGAGCCAGATGATGGTTGGACTCAACATGGAGATAGCTGTCAGTATGGGTTTTCTTTCTAAACACTTGGTGCCCAAGTGTTCCATCATTATTCCTAGTGACCAGAACGTCCAAAAACGAAATGCTCCTATTTTCTTCAACCTCCATTGTGAACTTAATCTCTGTGGAAATGGAATTGAGGTGATTGAAAAATCCTTCAAGATTTTATTTACCATGGGCCCATTTTATGTTGGTGTCGTCCACAAACCTTTTCCACCAGTCAGGTTTTAAGGGATAAGAGGCAAGGGCATTTCTCTCAAAATGTTCCATGTATAAGTTGGCGACAATAGGGGAAAGTGGAGATCCCATTGCGACACCTGATACTTTTTCATAGAATTCCTCTTGAAAACTGAAGAACGTGGAGCGAAGGAAAATCTCTGCAAGCTTGGCTGTTTCAGGATTGATGACATCTTTAATGACTTGGATTGCCTCATCTAAAGGGATTTTTGTGAAAAGTGATACCACATTGAAACTAACTAAGATGTCGCTTTCTTTAACTTTTTGATTCTTAATGAGCTTGACAAAATCGCTTGAGTCCTTAATGAAAGAGTTTTTGGACCTTAGGCTAAAAAATATGTGGCTAAGATCCTTAATGAACTCTTGGTTAGTTAATGAACTCTTGATCCTTAATGAAAGAGTTTTAGGATCTTAGCCACATCTTTTTTGGCTAAAAAAAATAAGGACTCAAGCGATTTTGTCAAGATCATTAAGAATAAATTTTTTAAAGAAAGCGACATCTTGGTTAGTTTCGATGTGGTATCACTTTTCACAAAAATCCCTTTAGATGAGGCATTCCAAGTCATTAAAGATGTCACCGATCCTGAAATAGCCAAGCTTGCAGAGATTTTCCTTCGCTCCATGTTCTTCAATTTTCAAGGGGAGTTTTATGAACAAGTATCAGGTGTCGCAATGGGATCTCCACTTTCCCCCATTGTTGCCAACTTATACATGGAACATTTTGAGAGAAAGGCCCTTGCCTCTTATCCCTTAAAACTTGACTGGTGGAAAAGGTTTGTGGACGACACCAACATAAAATGGGCCCACGGTAAATAAAATCTTGAAGGATTTTTTAATCACCTCAATTCCATTTCCACAGAGATTAAGTTCAAAATGGAGGTTGAATAAAATAGGAGCATTTCGTTTTTGGATGTTCTGATCACTAGGAATGATGATGGAACACTTGGGCACCAGGTTTTTAGAAAGAAAATCCATACTGACAACTATCTCCATGCTGAGTCCTACCATCATCCGGCTCAAAAGTTTGGTGTCCTTAATACCTTGGCTGTCAGAGCCATGAGGATTTCTGACACCAAACACCTGAGCGAGGAAATCAATCACCTTTCAGCCGTTTTCAGAGATTTAGGTTATAAAGATAGGGATATCAAAAAAGCCTTGGAAAGAGCTAAGGGTTCGGTCTTACCTCGGAATCGCCATGAAAATCAAGAAAATAGGGGAAGAGTTGTTTTTCCATACATTAAGGGGGTTATTGATAAAATAGCCAAGCTCCCGAGGAAGAATGATATCTTCGCTCAATTTTTGGCATCAGGCACTATTAGGCAAAAGATGCGATCAGTTAAAGACGCCATAAACCCAGAACAACTTAAAGGAGTATACAAGATTGACTGTTCATGCAGGAAGAGTTATATAGTTGAGACTGGGCATTCACTTCAGAAAAGACTTAAGGATCATGGAGCCGATATCAGGTACTAACGATCACGCACTTCAGCCCTTGCAGAACACTCCTCGAAAACCAAACATCAAATACGTCTGGAAGATGCAACAATCATTGCGAAAGAAGAGCACTACAAAGAAGAAAAGTAAGAGAGGCCCTTGAGATTATAAAGCATCCAGATAATCTTAATAGGGATGGTGGAGTTGAAATTAGTGACGCTTGGAGACCCCTTCTTCGACAGATTTGTTCCTCCAAAAACACCCTCCATTGAGGTATAGTTTTCAGGTATATAACCCCAAGTATGTTCCTCCTCCTTTGGATTCTAATTTAGTTTTAGTTTTAATGAACACAAATTCTAATAATTATCCCTATTAATTAATTTTTATTTGGTTATAATAAAAGTTAATTAATTAATCAATAATTATTAGGATTTTATTCTATATTCCCTTATAATATATTTTCCCTAACCTACTAATCTTTTTTCCTAGCTTAATAAGTTTTTTAGTTTATTAAAATGAGCTTAGTACTCTAATTAAAATAAAAATAAACCTTTAAAGTTAAATTTATAATAAAATTAGATACATAATAAATTATAATGGTATATTTAATAAACTAGATATATCCTTTTAATTTAATTATGTATTTATATTTTATTTAGACCTTAATTAGGCTAACTAATAATAAATCACCATCTAGGTTTTTTAATTCTTAGTAAACTTTTATCATGATTAGTAATTGATACTCTAATTAAAATAAAAATAGATCTTTAAAATTAAATATTTAATAAAATTGGATATATAATAAATTAAAATGATATATTAACTAAATATATCCTTTTAATTCAATTATATATTTATATTTTATTTAGACCTTTGTTAAATTAACTAATAATAATTCACCATCAATAATTTTTAATTTTTAGTAAATCTTTTATCATTATAAAGATTTTGTATGCTTTAAAAATAAAATTAAAACTTAAAATATTTTATTTAGATCTTTAACCTTTTAGGAGTTCCTTTTTTAGATTAGTTATTCTTTTATAAATGAACCTTATAGCATAGATTATTAACCTTAATAAAATAAATTTTTATTGAATTAGGATTATAATAAATATAAAAAATTAAAAATTAAAAAATATATAAAATTATAAACTTTGGTCGGCTCTTTTCTAGATAGCTACTTCTACCTATATTAATGGTCTTAGTATTTTTCTCAATTTCTTCATTCAATAAAGTCCTAATGATGGATCTCCGTTGGGATTCGAAATGTCGACACTCGTTCTCTAGCACTGTGGATAATCCGGGAAGTTTTTTAAAAAATGATCACCACATGAGTTTAAAAACCAACACATCACAAACTTCAATAGGAGAAACATCACATAATACCTCATCTTTGAAGGGCTTGATGTTGTAGGGAAGGCAACATTTTTGGTTGACACATAGATCTTGTCCTTGGTGAAGCCACTCGATGATGTATGACTGCTAGTGTGTTGTGGTTGGTAGGCCCAGTCACTTCACGACCTCTATTGAAATGAGGTTATTTTGGCTTGCGTTGTCGACAATAAACTGCAGTGGAGAACCTTTCACCCAGATCTATGTGTGGAAAAGACACTCCCCCTCCTCCAGATCTTGGTGCTGGCAACATTGGAAGTAGGCTCTTCGTCAATAATATGCTTCCCTTTGTCATTCCCCTTCTCAGGTTTTGAATCAAAGTTAGAACATGCATATGATTAGAACGCCTTCAGCTCAACCACCAGTGACTACTTAGACCAACACTCACTTGTGTTGTGAGTGTGGCTCTTATGAAAATCACACCATTTTCCCATGTCCTTCTTTGTATTCATAGTGTTTTTCTTTGCTTGAAGCTTCAGTGGGTTTTCCTGGGTCACCCTGCCTTGGATTTGTCATTTTTTCTACGGTTTGGGGGTGCCTTTCCCTTGCTTTGGATTCACAGATCCTTCGCAGATCCAAAGTATCGCTTCTTTTTTTTTTAATTTCTTCTCAATCGCAATACCGAGCGAGGAGATGTAAAGGAATTGCATCTTGTCCGGGATGTACCTGTGTAGAAATCAGTGGTACTTCAGTACAAAATGTCACTCATAATCCTTGATACCCAACTTTGTGTGAAGGGTATGCAAATTATTTGTGAACTCAGACATGTTTTGGTCCCTTCCCTGTCGCAACATGGTCCACTTTATGTATTTATTATCATAACTCCTGACAGGGTAATACTATTCCTTGATGGCATCTCGAAAATAATTCCAAGTGGGTGTAGCTGAAAATAGTGAGGGTCCACTCTTGTCCCTCTTCTCATAGTAGATTTCGCACCAGTCTTTGATGCGGGGGAGATATTTTAGGGGTGAAAAAGTAATATTTTCTTGGTCGGAAAAATCATGAACCGAAAAAATCCTTCTAGCATATTTAACCATTTATCTATGACATCTACATCTATCTAACCTTCAAATATGGGGATGTAAAATTTAACTTGTTCCTTAAATGGAGTGGCACCTCCAAATATGCCATCAGAAGAAGATGTGTCGCTTGTGGGTAGCCATAGAAGGATCTGGGAAAAGTTTTCCATCATCGTGTTCCTTTGTCACTCGAGGGCTTCTTCCAGCAATATTTTGAAAGGATATCCTGCTCCCTTGTCTTTCTTTTCTTCCACCATGGGAGGCCTTGGGGGTTTGCGAGGCTGGTCTTGCAAAGGTTTAACCAGTTTGAGTCTTAAATCCTTATATACTTACCTTGTTGGGGACATGCAAAGAAAAACATAGAAAGAGTAGGCCACTACGATACCACTAATATGATATTAAACAAGAATGCAACAGAATACAGATATAACCATAAATACAAAGATGCAACAAAAATAACACTTCATTTCATGCATATCAAAGAACTAAAAAATTCTTACATATAGAATGGAAATAAACTAGCTCAATCAATGGTAGCTTATCTCTAAGAAGAGATGTGTCAACTACATGCCTATGAACTATGTTACAATGAGGCTCAAAGGAGTTTTTATTATTTAAAAACAATGTAAAACCATAAAAAACCAAATCCCTAACCCAGGAGATGGAACGCTAAGAGTTTGTGGGCCTCGTTGGGGTTAGTTATGCAACCATCTTCCCAGGGTCGTAACTGTTGGAAATATTGAGAGGGGGGGTGAATCAATATTCCTTTCAATTAGAGCATTAGTTAATCTTCAATTATTATCAGTGTTTGTAAAATGATATAATCAAATAAAAGGAACACAAATGCACACAGTTTTTAAGGTGGAAACCCACTCCGGGACAAAAACCACCTAATGCTTGTCTAATAATTCTTTAATATTCAATTCCAATTGAAAATAAAGCTTCAACTTCCTAGAATCTAGAAAAGAATTCTTCTCTAGCTCCCACTGGATGGACGCTCCAACGTCCGAGATTCTTCAGTATTCAACTGAATGGATGCCCCAACACCCAATGAGCTACAACTCACCCTAGCACCACCCTACCACCCTATAGAAGAATAAAAGAATAATGGACTCCCGTACTGGGGAAAATGGTCCACTTTACAATGATATAAAATGATGTAGAAGAAGAAGAAACACTAGACCATAACCCCAACTATGAAACAACCACCAAATTATGATCCTAGACCTCCCGACACTATCTCTTCAACTCTTGGCAGATAGACACGAGAACAATTTTTACAATAATGTATTTACAATGACTTAGTACAATGATACCTTTACAATGACTATATGCAGTGCTGCCCACTTGAAGACTTCATGTGATGAAATTATTGCTGCTGTTCTACACCTTGGTTGCTGCTCTTTTCATGCTACCCTATGTTGCACCTTGCTTTGATTTGCTACCCTAGAAATTCTAGTCCTTTCCAGCCCTTGACAACACATGATCTAGCTTTTTCTTGCCTTCTACGAGCTCCATATTGAATCTAGTGTATCTATGTTATTTAAGATCCCCAATATCTAATTTTCAGTCCTGTAGTATTACTCTAAGTCTTATTTCCAATGCCACAATTCTGACCCAATTTGGATTCTTCAAGAGAGAGTTATGCCCAATTTCTCACAATGCCCTAATTATGGACTGTTTCAGTAGAGCTAACTTGTACAAAATTCCACGTGTCATTGTTTCTTCATTCGGCTCTAAAATTGATAGAGAAAAAACTATAGTCCATGCAATATCTGCCACTTTTTACAGAATTCCAATCTGATACTCAGAGAGAGAGTTATGACAATTTTCCCAAGGTCACTTCTTTGAGATGAATTTCAGGAGCCTGCGAAAACACTGAATTCCACAGATCATATCTCCGAAAATATTACGCACCTTGATCTGAAATTTTCATAGTAGCTTCCGCAAGATTTTATCTTCGCCTCATAAAAATTTCCGTTTCTAAACATTCGTAGAAAAAAATTTAGAGCGAAAATTCCACGATGACCTGTTTCAGATGGCGAAAATGCTTTACATATGGAGGATATGAGGATCACAATTTATATAAATGCTTAGGTTGAGAGGGGATTCAACAAGTGAACGTAGAAGGGATTTTAGGAGCTTAAAAAATATTAATTATTACTTTTCAATGACCCATGCCACAACCCCATGGGGTTATAGCTCACTAACTGGGGTTACAAACTTCAAACATGAATATCTCTCAAACCGTGAAGAATTACGTGGTGTGCCATATATCAGCGGAAACATCTAGACAAGTAGAAATCATCAAAATAATACTTGACCCATAATATATTAATTTTGTAGGTCAAAATTCCCATGCAATATTGGGGTAGCCCCAGGTGCTGCTTGGGTTGACATCAATGAAAACCGTTGATCGACAGTAACTTGGTCATATTATCTCTGTTTGGCATGTACGATACCTTGTTGTAAATATCTCTCTGAGTATTATAGTATTTTCCATAGGCCCTTTCCTATGGACACAATCCTATTGCGGACCTAAAAAAAAATTCCATTTAGGGGGTCAAAACTACTCTTGAAGTTCAGGACCAAAAAAAATACTAAAAACAGTAAATGATGCAATAAAAAAGGAAACTGATGAAACTAGTTGGAGGTTTAGGTGGAATAGGTGGATTTCCACCAATATCCACCTATATCAACCAATCATTAAGCCTATAATTATTATGGAAAAATATTCTCTAAAGTTATATTTCTTTTGAAAAATATGTTATTGGAGGTTTTAATAGTTCTTTTTATTTTTCTTTTATTGGAGATTGCAATGTTATTCATAAAATCATACTATATTTTGTTTTCCTTTAAATACCAATATAATTTTTGAATGATTAGGCCAGTTACCATATAAAAAGAAAAATAACTTCATTGTATTTAAAGAATGTTGTCCATGAGATGAAATAGTAAATGGTCCTATTAAATTCTCTCCATATGAGTCACACACACACACACACACACACACACACACTTTGCACATTATTAATCAAATGATGTTACATATAAATACACGAAGTGTTGTCTAAATATATACAAACTAAGTTGGACACATAATCACTTGGTTGAGAGAATATCTCAACCACACAACAATATAGGAATACTAGTTGGAGGGTCAATCTCTCAACTAACTAAATAGTCCTAAAAACCTCCTAGATTGATCTGAAATGACTGTATTATTTTTTCTGTACTTAGTGTCTTTTCAATTTAAAAACATGTGCATAATCAGTTCATTAGTTTGCATAAGGATTGATGAAATTGTCCATGAATTGTAGATGATTTTTAGTGAATTAGTAGCATAAAACAAGCTTAAATAACACTGAACGTAGTGTAAAATAGAGAAATAAGTCACCACATGAAATTTACATAGCAGGCATGGTGAATCAATTCACCCCTCATAGGCTAAATCTTTTGGTCCAGCTCCCAATGGCATGACCATCTTTCATTATGCTTAAAATTTTGCTATTACATGTAGTTACATTACTCTAATGGCTGTTTTCTTTGCACCAAGGGTTGAAGAATGCTCAAATAGTAAAAAATGACTCTTCATTCACTCAGAATGGGCAAAAATTGGGCCTCCTACACTTTTTCCCAGTTTCACCTAAGAAATCTCCACTAAAAGTGGAGAACTCAACTTAACTAGAGTTAAAATAAGCATATCCGCCATTTTAGGCACGCCCGCTAAACTTCATGCCATTTAAACCACATAATAAATGTTAGCGGTTGGGGGTGGCCTCATGCACGCCCCCCAAAACGTAGGTTATCATAACTGTCGGGCGAAACCCCAAGAAGATACCGCAATTAACGTTTGAAATCTAGGTTGAAGGTTGACAGGCTAATGCTAATTGCGCTGAGGAGTTGGCATTTAAAGTTGCCATGTGACAACACACAACAGAAACAGTAGCGGTTTGAACTGTCGGTTAATGCATGGACCGCATGGTTTGGATGTTAACGTTGCCATGTGATATGCTCCGGGGAACCGCTGGCGGGTTGGGACCACCGGCGGTTCCCAACCCCCAATAGGATTTTTAGTACAACATAACATAAACCCGTCGCCTATAGAAGTTAAGAACTAATATGGAGATCAGATGGTAAGATGTGCACGTGCCTAGCGGGAGGTCTGGGGGTCAATTCCTACGGACCCTCAACATAATTTTATCATGCTGTTTCAGGGCCACATGGCGGCCTCAGGGCTGGCCACGTGGAACCTTTTGATTGGCCCTTCAAACCCCATAAAACCAATAAAACAATGACACTTGTCAATCTGTAATTGGTCCGGTGGAAAGGAATATTCTGAGGAATATTTATTTTTGTTGACTGTACATCCACCCACTTTGCTAATTGTGCATCCCAGTCAAACCTGGTCAAATTTTCGCAATTTACTTCTTTGGCATTTAGATCAGAATGTGGTATCTTCCTCATACGACATCAGTTTTTCGAACTGTTTGCAACGCCAGAATCAAGAAGACGAGATCTACGTAACCATCCTAGTTTTAACCCAATCTTGTAACTTTGAATTTTGAGAAAAAATTACGAACTCCTAATCATTCCTCCCCATTGTGAATATTTTGGACCCCAAAAGACTTGATTACCTGTTCAGTAGATCAGGGTACAACTCCCTCACCTTTCCAACCTCCATCCATTTTTCCTTGCTTGTTTTAGTGCCTTTGAGCCCAACTCGAAGGTAGTCAACACTTCCCCTCTTTGATGTTCTTGCCCTCCTATCAAGAATTGTATCTTATTTGAGCTCATACAGAAATTTTGGTGAGAAATATTCAATCGAAGGTAGTTTAACATCGCTTCCTTGATCATCGATCAAAGGTGGCTCATACAAGCGTAAGTTTTCAACATAAAATACTTAATATATTTGCATGTAAGAAGGCAAGTCAAGTTGGAATGCATTATTACCAAATTTCTTTATGACCTTGAAAGGACCATAGAGAATGGGTTTGAGCTTTTTACCTACCCTTTGCATCCTTTATTTGCTAATGCGCAACCATACCTCATCTCCCTCTTGAAACTTGTGATCAACTTGGTGTCTTTCATGCCTCTCTTTGTATTTGATTTGAATTTTCTCAAGTTGTTCTCGAACTTGTTGACCTATCATATGATTTTTCTCAATGAACTTTCGAGCCTTATCAATGTCACTATGGCCATCAATTGCAACATCCTTCCTGAAGATGAAGTCTAATGGAGATTTTGGAAAATACCCAAAGCATGCTTCAAAAGGTGAGGTTTGTGATGAAGAGTGCTTTGCCCGGTTGTAAGCGTGTTGAATATAATGCAGTTATTCATCCCACAACTTAGGATGTTTGTTGCAATATCCTCTCAATAGATGCACAACTGTTCTGTTCACCACCTCGGTTTTTCCATCTGTTTATGGATGAAAAGTGGTACTCTTTTTCAACTTTGTGTCCATCATTCTCCATAGATTTGAAAAAAAATTCCCAATGAACCTGGAATCTCTATCACTAAATATAAGTGGGCAATCCAAAATGAACCCAAACATTTCAAAAATAAAGTTCAGTAGTTTGTTCAACAATAATGGTTTTCTTACATGGCATAAGTATACACATTTTACTGAATCTATCCACAACTACAAAAATATAATCATGTTTCTTTCTTGACATAGGTAGCCCTCCATCAAAGTCCATGGAGACACTCTCTCATGGCTTTGGTGGTACCAATAGTGGCATTTACAATCCAAGCTTCCTATTACTAGGCTTACTTGTTGCGCACATAGAACAACCTCTTATAAAACGTGATACACTATCTATCATGCGAGGATAATAACAATACCACTATAGATGCGCCACTGTTTTGCTTACCCAAAAGTGTCCAACAATAAGAGAATATTGAGCTTCTCTCATTACACTTAGCCTCTCTCCTTGTGGAATACATAGCTTACCCAAATGAAACAACAAATTGTTATGCATGTGATAATATTTTTCTTCAACTTGATTCCCTTCACTCAAACTAGCATACACATCTTGAAAATCAATGTCATGTGCATATTGTTCTATGTAACTCTCATGTACAACATAATCATTTTAGAGTAAAGTAGACACACCAATTATTGGTCTTGAAAGCATATTTGAAAATTTATTGAATATGCCTTTCATGTACCTTATAACCAAATGAAACTGTTGAAGAAATCCCATCCACCTGAAATGTCTTAATTGCTGCAATTTTGTTTGTGACTGCAAGTATTATAATGGTTGGTGATCAATATGTACAATAGTCTCTTTACCCATCAAGTAGTGTTTCCACTTCTTGACACTTTCTACCAACGCATATAGTTCTTTGTCATATGTAGGATAATTAGTTACAACACCATAAAAAGTTTCTGAATGAAAGGTAATAGGCTTACCATGCTGCAAAATTACTGTGCCCATGGCATAATCACTAGCATCAGTTTGAATCTCGAATGGCTCTCTCAAATTTGGTAATGAAAGGATTAGAGTTGAACTGGTCTTGTCTTTTAAAGCTTCAAAAGCTTGCTGCTATTTTCCTCCCCATTGGAAGCCTTTCTTCACACTTGTCACTGCATGCATAGGAGCTGCGATGGAAGAAAAGTTACCGATAAACTTTCTCCAATATTGAGCTACACCTAAGAAATTTCTTACCTCGGTTACTGTTTTGGGTGTGGGCCAATTCGCAATGGCCTCAACTTTAGAAGGATCAATCCTCAATTCTCCTCCTCCTACAATATGTCCCAAATAAACCAAATACGTCTTTCCAAACTCACACTTTGACATCTTAAGAAACAATTTTTCTTTTTTCAAACTATCAAGCACTCTATTCACATGCGAGACATGATCTTATCTTGTTTTGCTGAAAATTAAAATGTCATCTAAGTACACAATAACAAAGTCATCAATGAATGATCGAAAAAAACTATCCATAACTTGCATGAAAGTTGCCGGTGCATTACATAAACCAAAAGGCATAACTAGCCACTCAAAGAGTCCTTGTTTGGTTTTGAATGCAGTTTTCCATATATGACTTTCTGCAATTCTTACTTGATGATATCCACTTCATAAATCTAACTTAGTGAAAAAAATTTCTCCTATCAACTGATCAAGAAAATCATCTATTCTTGGGAGTGGGTAATGATTTTTTACCGTAATCTTGTTCAAAGCTAGAAAATCTACACACATGTGCCAAGTCCCATCTTTCTTTGGTATCAAGACTATGGGTGAACCGCATGACGAGGTGCTTGGCCTTATGATTCCTTTATCCAACATCTCTTTGATTTGCCTCTTTATTTCAGCATTCTCCATTGTCGACATGCGATGCATATTGATGTTTGGAAGAGGGAAATTTTGCTGCAACTGAATCTCATGTTGAATTTCCCTTTTTGGAGGCAATCTTGTTGGCTCCTGAAACATCTCATGATGTCCATTAACCACATCATATAATTCTGATTTCAACTTAGGATCACATCCCTCAAATGATTCATGATTAATATCAGCTTTAGGTTTAATCATAATAAAAACAAAATTCTTACTTGAATTTACCAACCTCTTTACCTGTCCAACATTTACCATAGCAATGTTTGTCTTCTTGCGATGTGCTCTAACAATGAACTCCTTGCCATCTTTGAATAAATGATACTTGTTCTCATGGCGATAAAATATCGCTTTCCTATCATACAAGTAAGGAATCACTAATACAATACCAGTTATGTCAAGTAGAACCACATCTAATTCAACTGTGTCAATAAAGCTTGCAGTGATTGCAAACCTCAATATACATTTCTTTGAAACTTGTAGATTTTCATCCTTAGAAATCCAACCCAATGGATATGGTTTTGGATGTGGAATGGTCTCAAGGTTAAGTTTCTTGACCAAATATTTAGAGATTAAGTTTTCTTGTGACCCACTGTCAAACAATGTGTCAATCTTGGTATGCTTGGACATGACCCTCACATGAAATAGTTCTATTCTTTCTTCTTCATTTGGAGTGTTTATGTGACAATTTGATGTATTGGTACTGGGTTTAGTTTCAACTTATTTTCCCTTCATGTTCTTCAATCCCATGGTAGTAATTTTAGATTTATCACTTGAATTAGATCCTAAATCATGTTGAGTTGTAGCAACATTTTTCTATTTCCCTTTGTTATTGGGTTTCTTTGGCCTCAATTCAGGATGTAATTTCCAACAATGAGTTTCATCATGGCCTTCTTTTTAACAATGTTTACAAACCAAATTTTCTCCCTCTTTCTTAACAAATGCATTCTTTTTGTTTATACCTTTTGAGGTATTTTCCTTGGCTTTACCCTTAAAAGGTTTCTTTCTACCCTCTTCAGAAATGTTCTTCCCTCTAGCTTCTAGATGTGTGGCCTGAACACAAAATTCATCTAGACTGGTGGGGTTAAACATGAGAATAGTATGTTTCAGGTAGCTATGTAAGCCTCCTATGTGCTTTAGCAAAGTATCTTGGCTCACCAGATCGACCCCTAATAAAAGAGTTCTTCTCCTAAATTCTTGGATGTATTCTTGCACATTTTGTCCCTTTAATTGCCTAAAGTTCTGCGAGTTTATGATGAATTTATGCATATGAGCTAATGGATAAAAATGTTGTTTAATAGTAGTAATGAAATATGAACATGATAGAATAATATTACCATGTTTCTTGATTTCCTCCTTTTTCTTAGCTTCCCACCAAACAAGAGACGCACTTCCATTCTCAACGAAGCTATTTGAATTTTTGTATCATCATATTGAAGGTTATGTATTCTCAAATATACCTCTAATTGTCTAATACAATTATCTATCTTTTCTGCCTTTACTTCACCATTAAACATTGGCAATTTGAACTTAACATCAAGTTTTAAAAAATTACTTTTACGAGTGCTCTTGGACTTGTGTGGCTGATGTACTGAAGAAGAAGTAGAGGATGATGATGAGGGTGAGGATGATGGATCTCCATTTCCTCCATTTCCCTTCTTTGAATTATCTTCATCATGTTTGTCTCCTGAAGATCCTTGTCCTTCCTTTTGAATTTTAGATCCTTCTCCTTCCAGTCTCTCATTCCTTTCTTGATAAAGGATTCTAACCATCTCAATCATGTCAAGAAATGCTTTCCTGAACACTCTTTATTCCTCATTAGGGTTAAATTCTTCATGGATTTCTCCTTCCTCACGAGGCATGCTTAATGGAGCTTGTGCTTCTTTAGGAGGTGAACTAGGTGGTGTAGATTGTGGCAATCTTTCTCTCCTTTTCTTAGGCTCTTTTTGAGACCCTTCTGCTTCGACCAATTTTCCTTCTCCTCTTTTGAGCTTGAGCCTTGTAAGCATCTAAAACTTGCAAATAGTTAAACAATTCTTTTCACTAAACAATACCAAAGAATAAACTCTAGCTCTGATACCAAACTGATCTGAAATGCCTATATTATTTTTTCAGTGCTAAGTGTCTTTTCAGTTTAAAAACATGTGCATAATCAGTTCATTAGTTTGCACAAGGATTGATGAGTTTGTCCATGAATTGTAGATTATTTTTAGTGAATTAGAAGCATAAAAAAATCTTAAAAAACACTGAACAACAATGTAAAATAGAGAAATAAGTCACCACATGAAATTTACACAGCCGACATGATGAAGCATTTCACCCCTCCTAGGCTACATTTGCTTGTATAGCTCCCAATGGCATGTCCATCTTTCATTATGCTCAAAAATTTGCTATTACATGTAGTTAAAATGCTCTAATGTTTGTTTTCTCTACACCAATGGCTCCAAAATGCTCCAATTAGTCAAAAATGACTCTTTATTCACTCAGAATGGGTGAAAATTGGGCCTCCTACACTTTTGCCTAGTTTCACCTAGGAAAGCTCCACTAAAAGTGGAGAACTCCACTTAACTGGAGTTAAATAGGAATATTCACCATTTTAGGCATGACCGCTAAAATTCCTACCATTTAAACCATGTAATAAATGTTAGCGTTTGGGGGTGTCCACATGCACACCCCCCAAACCGGGGTTATCGTAACTATCGGGCGGAACCCCAGGTGGAGACTGCGATTAATGTTTGAAATCCGAATTGAAGGTTGACGGGTTAACGCTAACTGTGCAAAGGATTTGGCATTTAACATTGCCATGTGACAACACACGACAAAAATGCTAGCGGTTTGAGTTATCGGTTAATGCATGGACCGCGTGGTTTGGATGTTAACATTGCCATGTGATATGCTCCTAGGAACCACTAGCAGGTTGGGACCGCCGACGGCTCCCAACCCCCAATAGGATTTTCAATACAACATAACATAAACCTGTCGCCTATAGAAGTTAAGAACTAATGCGGAGATCATATGGTAAGATGTGCGCATGCCCAACGGGAGGTCTGGGGGTCGATTCCTGCGGACCCTCAACAAAATTTTACCATGTTGTTTCAGGGCCATGTGGCGGCCTTAGGGCTGGCCACGTGGCACCTTCTGATTGGTCCTTCAAACCCCATACTACCAATAAAACAATGACACTTTTCAATCTGCAATTGGTCAGGTGGAAAGGAATATTCCTTTTTGCTGACTGTACATCCACCCACTTTGCTGACTGTGCATCCCAGTCAAACCTGGTCAAACTGTCGCAATGGGTGGTCCACCAGATGCATATAAAAATGGGTGATGATAGGAGGTATAGCACTACTAGGATTGGTACAGTTTATTTCTAGAGATATTTAGGTAAAACCTTCTTATTAAAAGATGTCATGCATGTACTAGGCTTGAAGAAAAATTTAGTTTCAGTTGCTACGTTGGAGGATAGAGGATATGATGTGGTTTTTAGTGAAGGGAAAGCATTCCTTCATCACAAAGCCACAAGAAAAGTTAAGAAGATTTGGGTTGGTGTGAATAATCTATACAAAATTGATGTAGATGGTTGTGCAGCATTGATGGGTAAAGAAAACAAAGTGGTGAGCTGGGATGAGGGTGGGTTATGGCACAGGAGATTGGGCCATCTACATCACGATGCTTTGAAGGTCATGCAACAGATTTCTACGGGGCTTCCAAAAGGTACTATTGCAGAGATAGACACATGCAAGGGATGTAACATGGGGAAGTATACGAAGGCTAGTTTCCACCAAAAGGATAATAGAGTAGCAGAAATCTTTGAGATATTTCATTTAGACGTATGTGGACCATTCTCTATAGCTTCGATAGAAAAGCATAGGTATTATGTGATTTTTTCTTATGATTTTTCTAGAAAGTGTTGGATCTATTTCATGCAAAAGAAATATCAGACGTTCTCAAAATTTTGTGAGTTCTAAGCACTGGTTGAGAAAGACATGGGGAAGCATGTGAAGGCTCCGAGGAGTGACAATGTTGGTGAGTAAATATCCAGTGAATTCAAGAAATTCTATAGAAAAGAAGGAATTCAAATAGAGTTGATTGCACCTCATAACCCACAATAAAATGGGGTTGCGGAAAGAAAGAATAGAATAATTATGGGTGCAGCATGAGCGATGTTACATGATTAGGGCCTACCATTTCATCTGTGGGCAGAGGCATGCAACACAACAGTATGTGTGTAGAACCATAGTCCTCATCATAAACTTGGCATGAGTACACCAAAGGAGGATTTTTTCGGTAAGAAACATGATGTTTCATATTTTGAATTTTTGGCTCATCTGTCTATTCCCATGTGACCAAAGATTCCAGAAAGATGCTAGAACCAAAAACTGAGATTGGGATATTTATGGGGTACACCGATACTCCCCACAACTATCAGGTGTATTTTTGAAATAACATGATGAATGTTGTGAGACAGGAAATAAAATTTGATGAGGAGAAAGCCATGCGATTGTCCCTTGAGAGGGATCTTGATTTTCATGCAGATGAGGACTCTTGGTTCCAAAGGATGAACCTCAATAAGTGGAGCAGCCACATGTGGAGGATCATGGAGTGGCAGAAACCACTCAGGCAGAGCCATCCACCAGACATGGTAGAAAGTGCCCCACAGAAGCTGACAGATTGAAACTTGATGTGGGAGAACATGTAGGAGAACCTACTTCACTACGTAGACAAAGATAGTCTCTAGATAGGTTTAATGGATACATGGCTCTTATGAGCAAGTGTATTGTGATAGAACCATCCTCCTTTGAGGAATCAGTGCAACAACCAACTTGGGTTGATGCCATGGTTGAGGAGTATGAGTTCATCATCAGGAATGGTGCATGGGAAGTTGTCCCAAGACTAGTTAGAAAATTAGTGGTTGGATCTAGATGGATCTATAAGGTGAAGTAGGCTGGAGATGGGAGTGTGAAGAATTACGAGGCTATATTTGTAGCCTGAGGATTCTCACTAGTTGAGTGGATTGAATATGAGGAGAATTCTGCACTAGTTGCGAGTTACTCATCTATTACATCTAACCTTGCACTCTCAACATAGATGGGGTGGCAGATACATCAGATTGATGTGAAGACTGCATTTCTTAATGGATTTTTTGAGGAAGAAGTGTACATTGAGTAGCCAGAAGGTTTTGAGACCTTTGACAGGGAGTCACATGTGTGCAGACTCAAGAGAGCACTATATGGGTTTAAGCAAGCACCTCATGCTTGGTACACTAGGATTGACAACTATTTCACCAGGTTAGGCTTCACAAAGAGTGAAGCAGATGCGAACATGTACCAGATTGTGGTTGAAGGTAAGCTTTTGATTATTGTACTTTATGTTGACGATCTTATTTTGACAAGTGATGAGAAACTCATAACTTCTTGAAAAGAATATCTTGCAAGAAGTTTGAGATGAAGGACATGGGACTCCTTCACTATTTCCTTGGTTTGGAGATATGGCTGCAGGGTGGTGAGCTCTTTGTTTCTCAAGACAAGCATGCCAAAGATATTCTGAGTAAGTTTCACAGGGAGAGATTTAAACCCATGGAGACTCATCTTGTAGGAAACTGGAGGAAGGAGGATGCTACTTCAGGTGAGGTAGTGGATGCTACTATTTACAGGCAGCTTGTGGGTTCACTCATGTACTTGATGAACACACAACCAGACATTTTCTACACAGTTAACCTACTTAGTAAAGCTATGGTTAAGACAACCAAGCTATTTTGGAAGTGAGGGAAGCATGCCTTGAGATATCTTAGAGGCACTATAGAGTATGGATTATGGTACAAACGGATAGAGGGAGTGAGGCTTCCAGGCTTCACTGATGTAGATTGGGCAGGCAGTCCATCAGATAGGAAGAGAACATCAGGAGGAATCTTCAACATAGGATCGACAATAGTTTATTTGTATAGTAGGAAGCAGAGATCAGTTGCACTCAATTAGCTGAGGTAGAGTACATGGCAGCTAGTCAAGCTGCATGTGAGGCCATTTGGATGAGGAAGATACTTGTTAAATTGTTCGGTCATCAGATGGATCCGACGGTGATACATTGTGATAACCAAACTTGCATAAAACTCTTGGTTAATCTAGTATTCCATGATAGGTCCAAGCACATTGAAATCTGGTACCACCATCTCAGAGATTGTGTTCAGAGATGCATTATGTTACTTCAGTACATTCCCACAGAGGATAGGGATGCAGATATTATAGCGAAGGCACTCGCTCGGAGAAAATTTGAATACCACAGAGGCAGGATCAAGGTAGTGGATAATCCCTTTCTTGTTGAGAGGGAGTGTTTAAAGTCAACATGAAAATGCAACACACACACTAGTGTGGGATCACAGGTCCTAGTGATACATTAGTGTGAAAGCCAATTTATTTAATAAATTGGAAATGTGTCTAATTTAATTTTCCCTTAATTAAATTGGACAATAAACTGTAATCTTATCTCAAAATCACTTGTAATAGTTAAATGAGTGTGATAAACTCAGTTAGCCATGGAATTCGAGTTGAGGGTGGTTGGTGAGGCATGAAGAGTGATTCTATTTGTTTAGAGTCCAAGTTGCAGTTAGTGTATTACTTTTAATGCATGAGAAATAAGTTAACTCAGTAAAGTGAGTTAAAGTCAGTCTAACTAGTTGTAACTGATTGTTGCACTAGTGATAGTTCAAGTGAATTAAATCAGATTTAATTCACATGCATTGATCTATCAAGTGACTGATGATTTACTATTAATAGCTGCATGGATGTCAGTTCTGATGAAGACCCAATTGAGACAGAGGTTAAAGGGATGCTAATTATCAGTTGTATTTTTCAGCAAACTAGCCAGATGCAGTTATATAACCACATGATTGCCCATGATGTACCACATAGTCAACAAAGGCTAATTATCCTATTTAATATGGATTAAATGCCTAGGGATTGCGTGAGCAAGGCGGGTTGAGCAGAGACAGGAAATTGGCTAAGTGTTGGTCGATTTTGTCCGGATCAGTGTGAGACAATCGGTAGAGTGCAACAGACTCATGTGAGAAGAGTACATTGTATTGTTTCATGATTCCTTGGTTGAATATACAATAGAAGGTAGTGGGGTTTTGAGTAACAAGCTTTCCCCAGGAAATATCTGCATTGTGGATTGATTTGCTTCTTTCTTTTACTTGGTGTGATTGTGCGATCATGTTTAATTTCTGAAAATGAATTGTTAGAAGGATTCAATATCTTGCTTTAAAACATTGCATGATAAGATTGAATGCATTAATATACATACTGTTTGTATAATTTCTACACCCTTGCGGCAGGCCAACAAGCACTTTTTTTTCTAATTTTTTCCATTTTTAAGGTGATTGGAAACCCATAAAAATTTTCCATCACTTTGTCTCTATATTTCACTACTATTAGGACACTTAGGTGCTATGTTTTACCAGGAATTAGCTTAGTAGCTAGGTAGTTTTAATTTTAGTATTTTATTTCACAAAATCACTCACGGGTTAAATAGGGAAAAAGTACGTGGCCTTAAATCCACATATGTTTTCCAAACAAATTATTTGCTGATAAAATATAAAAAACATGTAGCTTAATTAGTAAAGAGTAAGTGGCTCATATATCCACATGTATTTTTCTAGTTCAAGTTTGTAAATTTTTTTGCATTAGATTGGTTCAATTTTGCATTAAGATTTAGGACTAGGATCAAACTGTCAACAAATAAAGTAAGTAATCTCTTCCACCCTTGCACCTCTCGATGAGCCTGGGTATGCATATGAACACTTTCCTAAGAGAATTTTCCAATTCCCTTATAGGGCAAACATAGTCTAATTAGGCCAGGTGTAAGCGGCCCATCTTCCACCCATCATTTCTAATTTTTTCCAAGAACAGTCACACATAGGGTAATTAGAAAAGGATTGTAAAGGATCATCGCATATACACATATCATAACACTTGTTATTGTTCACTCCAAAGCACACACAAAGCATCGATAAGAATTGGACCATAAGGCAGCCAGTGTTTTGGGATCTTTGTTCTCTTCTTACAGTTACTTCACCAAAGCCCACCCTAAGAAAAATTGAGACTCTCTGAAAATAATCATTAACTGAAATCATGAAATTCTCCCCACAGGTGAAGGATATTAAACAAAAATGACATAATTTACCAGAGAGAGAGAAGTGGTGGAAAAGGCTTGAGAGCCTCACTATACTCTCACACTGCCATTATTAAAATAATGTTTATGATACATATAAATACATGAGGAAGTTTGTCTCAATATAGTGTGTCTATATTGGAACCTTTGGTTGAGAAAATATCTCAACCATACACTAATCTATGATCCTAAATATCTGGAGAGAATATCTCAACCAACTGGGCCTAAAATGACTCCTAACTATGAGGAACAAACCCAATCTAGAAATGTAGGAATAAATCCTAAATTTCATGAAAATTAATAATTCAATTATTTTGGACTTAGAATTGTTCTACTCACATGAGAGTGAGGTTAAAATCCCCCCCTCAATCATAAGTCCAAAATAAGAACAATAAACCATATTTCAAGTACTCATGCCGAAACTGTTTATCCTCAAAAACACTGCCTAAAAAAACTGCCAAATTTGGATGCCAAAAAAACTTCAATATGAAGAGAACATGAGTTAGTTGCAAGTATGATTCATCTCTGAATTTTGATTGAAAACTCCATCACCTGATAATATTTAAAAGGATCCATTTGTCCTTTGCGTGCAATCAACATCCTTTGTCCACTGACAAAATGTTGATGATGCCCACTCGTGAATTTGTTGATGTCAAAATTTCCCACTAGCTACTTGATGTTGATTTCCCACTAGCTTCTTTGATATTGTCTGCCCATTGGCCACTGACGATGATCACCCACTAGCTGATGGTGTCAAAAATGACTGACTGCAACTTTTGTTAATGCTGTCGAAAATTGTTCACTGCTTCTTTGTAGATGTTGTCGAAACTTTCAGTCTCACAACCTTCAATTCCATTACTATCATTTTCTCCCCTTTGTCAACTAAAAGGAGAGACCATCAACATTTGAAATTAGAACTCCCCCCCTTCATGTGTAGGAGAGTTTCACCATATTCATTGTACTGGAAAAGTTGTCTTCATGTGAGACTGAATCCGTTGATAACACATAGACAATTGTTTGACTGTAGATGACCACTTCCAAGTATCAATCCATGCATAATTGATCTTCACTCTAGGTGGTTGATTTTTCTTGCAACATATTTCTGATGAATGATTTTTCTTACGAAAATGGTGACAAATATGGAGGTCAAAACATTTACTCTCCATATGGCCATTTCGCTTACAATGGTTACACTTATTATGAGCACTATCTAGAAAGCATGCACTTACAAACTGCATTAGTTTTGAGTAATATGGAACATACAAACTTTTGTCTTTTGTGTAACCTATGCTATGTCAATCTTTTTTGAAGGATATTTCTTCCCAAGGTCTGGTCACTTTCTTGGAAAGATCATCTTGTTGTTGTTCTTCACACCTGCTGCTGCTGCCGATATGTTGAGCTACATTTAAATCATTTGTATTACACTGAGCATCAACCATTTCTATTAATGATTCATATTTTTGACATGATTCATCAAATGGTTCACTTAGATCTTTAGTAATATTACCTGTATTATGTAGTAGTATAACCGGCTGGATGAGATCAGTTGTGTCGCAACTTGCATCAATTTGATTGATTAGATATTTTGTGTCACAACCTTCATCAATATGCTGAATAAGGTCACTTGTATCACAAATTTCATTTGATGTTTGGATGAGGTCTTCAGTGTCGCAACTTGTATCTACCTTCTCTGTACATTGTGCATCAAGTAGATCTTGTTTTTCACTTAATTTTATTTGGAGTGCGCTAATGAGTTTTTATTTCATCTCAAGCTCAATTTGAAAGTATTCTGCTGCTTCTAATGTGCTGGTTATTTGGTCGATTAAGTTTTGATTCTTCTTCAACTTCCATTCCATTATTTCAATTGTGTTCTATAAATCATGATTGCACTCTTTCAACTCGTTAATCTCCAGCTCTACACTTTGAAGACATTTCCCACCTTTTCCCATTTTGACATGTAGTCTATGTGCAAAATTACGCTCGCTTGCTTTGGAATTTTCTTGATATCTTGCTTGGTGAAACTTTATTTACTTGATACACGATCACTTGAATAATTGAATATACTAGAACTCACACTAGATTAAATGCTTGCTTCAATCAGTTTCATACTCTCTTGATGTTGTGAACTTTGCACTTGCTTGAACTCACTCACTTGATTGATCAAAAGAAGGGTGTCAAATACTATCGAAAATGCACCCAATAGAAATGATTTCAATGATTTGAATCTCAGTTAAAAACAATAGAATCATTTCTCTTGATTGATGTAGCTCAAGAGAATTTACTTCCTCGACCTCCTATCAATTCAAAACTTGGGTGTTAGTTTCGACTGAGAATTCACCCTTACAATTCAACTCATTTTTTATTACAAGCTGACTTATGAAAATAAATAAATTTATTTGTAAGTTACACAGTGACAAATTATCATGGAATATTGATGTATATTTTTCCTTGAAATGCTTGAATTTGCTGCTTCATTAACTTGATTGTCTTGAGTGAATTTTCTTGTTGATGTAGAATAATTTTTGAATGTTGATGTTGATAAAATTGATTATTTGTTACACCTACTTGATTTCTTGTAGTTTGCCTATTTAAGCTTGATTACATGAGTGTGATTATGTGCATGAATTACTTTAATTTTTTGTGTACCCCATTTGTATCATATTAAAAAGAGACATACAAAAAAGAAACATCAAGAATCATGCACCATCATAGTCATGGTGTACCTAAGATCCCCTTATTCAATTTCGAGCGGATCTAGGACATGTAAACACCTCAAAATAGATATGGTTTTATTAAATAGTAAGGTACATCATATTTCACCTTCACAACATCGTGATTGAAACTTCTCAAGCAATGAAAATCTCATGCTTGCAAATTTTGGAAGCAGCTTGTCTTCAAAAACTGGATGTTTACTGACTCAATATCTCTCAAAGTAAAAATTACTTAGGATTATTACTTTAAAAACATTCCCTCATCTCTCCAAATGAAAAACACTAAAAAATTCCTTATCTCTCCAAAAATTACAAAATATGCCCTTACTATTACAATCTTATCCCTTCATAACAATTTACTCTTTAAAAAAACCTTTATGATCATGATTTTCTTTAAAATAATGTAATGATTTTTATGAAGTCACTTTATAAAAAGTGAGTAAAGGTTTCCTTTTTGAAATCAATTCATCCCTCCTATATTCTCCACTCATCTTAAAATATTAGAACATCGTTATTAAAATTGAAAATGCACCTAACTCATGGTGGCTGACATTGGCTCACCCCGGTTGTTGCTGGCTTCTGTTGGCTTACACTAGCCATTACTAGCTTCTGTTGGTGCTCAAAACTAGTCTTAAAAACCTCAGATTCATATCCAATCTTTTGTATTTTCAACAATCATATATAAGACAAGAAATATGTTGATCCTTTAAAATAAAATCTAGTCTAGAAATTTTTCATGTTCAATAAAAAAATCATAATATGATTTAGCTTTGTAGATTGTGGGACTATCATTGGTTTCTTGTACAAAGGGAATATTGTTTCTGATCTCACTAAGGGAAGAAGGAATTGTACTTTAACGTCAGATTATGGTGATAGAGATCACTAGTTCGGTTCTTGACCAGTCTAGGATTCAAGAGGTGTAGGTAAAGACCATGATCTACACCCAATACATAAATAAACCCGAAAAGTGTTACACCAAATTTTGGTCATCTAACCTGTTACTATTAGATGGACTAAAGTACACCATGTCAGACTAATTTTACCCTAGTAAAAGTGCTTTCACTATGAAAAATAACTTAATAATGCATAATTTATTAAGTTGTTTCTGGTCTAAATAGGAAACCCCATGAGGAATAATTGAATAAATCCTTATTTGTTTGATTTTCCTCAAAGGATAATTAATTAAACCACTATTTAATTAATATTCCTCTTCATATTTAACCCAAAATAGAAAAATTAATTAGATAAATCATTATTAATCTTATTATTTTCTAGAAATAATGATTTAAAACATTATTTAAATAATATTCCTTGTTAAATTTGAATAAATCATTTACAAATAATTGAATAAATCACTATTTATTTAATTATTACTCAACCAGATTCCTAAAATAATAAATAAATCATTAATTTATTTATTATTTCTAAATAAATGGATTTGAACAAATTCAAATTCCTTTTCCCTCCAACAAAAATAATAAAATATTCCATAAAAGTTGGATCTAGATTTGGTTAATAATATTTTAATTATGCACCAATATCTAGAATAACTCAATATTTTTTTATACATAGAAGAGTTTTTCCATTCATTCTCTACCTTTTGTTGCCTAAATATCACTCTGGATCTATACTTTTGATCTGACTTTGATCCTCCATCATTGTCATATTTTTCTACTTTTTCCTTGTGAGCTCCCTTTGAGTTCCATTTTTGTCTAGGTTTTTTGCACCATCAAGAGAGAGAGATCTTAGATCTGAAGCGCTGAGGACATAGAAGAACCCATCCCATTGAGGGGGACTGGTAGCATCTTATTATGTTCCCTTCCCAGGTGTCATAATACAAAAAATTCTTTAAAAATTCTTGTCTTGTTCATTGGATGCATGGAGCAACTCTTACTTTTTATTTGCTACTTAATGCATTTAACTGCATAGATTTGGATTTCCGTAGCATTTATTCTAATCACTAAATTTAGATCTAAGGAAGTCGATAGCCATGTTTGATGTTAGGGCTGTTTTTTATGCACAACTAAAGTGAGTTTTTTTCGTATGCTTGCAATTAGAATTCACACTAACAACTAGCAACTCCAAAAGGGTTTATAATTATGACCGTTGTCGTTTTTCCGATCCCTGCATGACTAGCTACTTCAACCACTAGGGTTTTTCTTCAGCTTCTTATTTAGCATTCATTGATGTTTTTTTTAACCTTTAAAACCCTAAAATAGTAAAAATTCTTACTTCCGTATGTTTCTGGGCCTATTGCGCAGGTAACAGGTATTACCCGCAACAGAGACGATAACCTTTTTTTTGAATTTTTCTCCCGAAACAATCGGAAGTGTAGGTCGCACATTTTGGGCCAAAACATGTGACCTCAGCTCTCAGGTAGTGGAAAACAGCAAGAAAACTGTGACCTCAGCGGAAAATAAGACAAAAATAGCGACCTGTACTTTTTGTGGGAATTTTTCTATGATTTTTCTGGGTTGGTCTGGGCCACTATTCAAGGTTGCTTGACCTCCCTCTTCACCCGTCTTGGACCTGTACTTGCTTATTTTTACTCATCGAAGTAGGAACCAAGCCCCTTAGGGATTCAGTACGCTTCCACCTTTTTAGGAAGTTTAGCTGAAGCAGGCCCTCTGAGATTTTAGTGTTTTCAACTATTTTTCAGTTTTGAACCTATAGTTTCAAATCCATTTTAAATTGGTTATTTATGCATCCAAAGAACCTCTTTTTAGTTTTTTTCAGTCCTCCTTTAGGGTCCCCTCTGTTTCCCTTCAGGTTGTAGCCTTTCGCCACCATTTTTGGAGCATTTTTCCCTTTGTTTTTTTGCTATTTTCTGCACCTATTTCCAGCAGATTCGACGTTTAGATGACTGTCCCTCCTGACTTAAGATACATTGGCCATTTTGTGTGTTTTGACTAGATTTCTCCCACCCATAGACTAGTTTTTGGGAAGCCCTCCTCCTTGGGTTTAAATTGATGCATCTTTAGCTGTTTACTTTTCTGTTGCATTCAGTTTCCTTTACTATCATATTCAGATTTATTTATAGTTATACAACATATTTTTTCTTTTTTCTCTACACACGTCTGGGCTTAATTAAAATTAACACACTTATCACATACACACACACCCTAAGCGAAGAGCGTCTGGTTTACACTGCCAGGCCAAGAATTACACATTGTAATCAATTGATCCTGCACCTCCCTGCCCTTGTTTACCTCTCTTCCTGAACATTGTAATCAATTGATACTGCACCTCCCTGCCCTTGTTTGTCTCTCTTCATTTTGTGTTCCGTGTCTCTGTACCATAATCACCCCCAAGGCATTTATCCTGGAGACTCCAAGGCCTTCATCGTCAGTTTTCGTTAGGAAGAATTACCCCACCACATAAGGTTCGTGTTCATCCTCCACCAAGTCCCCATTCTGAATTTTCTTCTGGTTCATCTGGTTCCCCTTCTGGTTCTATCCCTAACTGTCCTCCACCTTTCACCTTCACCATGTTTGGTTCAGGACCTAACGCTGGTGGCAACTCCGACTCTAATGTTGGGAATGCTACTAGTGGTGCTGCAATAGGAACTATTCCGGCCGCTCCCTTTCTTCCTTATATGGCAGGCCTAAGCCTTCCTGATTTTAGCCAGTTGATCAATGACCCCATACACCATGATCCTGGTTGGCCTGCTATGCCAACCAAGCTCCCTTCAGACATCCCCAAGTTTGAAGGAACTGCTGGAGAGGATCCCACCAATCATGTTCATTCTTTCCACATGTGGTGTTCTTCTAACTCCATCACCGATGACTATGTCCATCTTCGGTTATTCCGGCGTACGCTTACTAGAGAAGCTTCCAAGTGGTGTGTAGACCATGCCTCCTCCTCTCATACTATTTTTGCGACCCTTGACAAGGATTTTCTGTCTTACTTCCAGCTTCCCCTTCGTTATGACACTGGTACCAAACTCTTGACCTCTTTTCATAAAAATTCTTCTACTCGCCTATCTGACCATGTCCAAGAACGGTGGAGAAGAAAGAGCCTATGTCGAGCTCCTAGCTTTGAAAACTGTGTCTACATGGACTAGTTTCTCGTATCCCTTTTGCCTGCTATTGGAAAATATGTCACATCTCACTTCCCTCAGACTGAGAAATCTGCCCTCCAGATTGCGTTGAAATATGACCTGATCTACGCATAGTCTGGTTATGTTTATATCGTCTTACCTGATCTCTCTAGACCCGGTGGTGCTAACGCACCAGGGGCATCCCATGTTACTGACGATGTCGGTGGATCCCTTTCATATCCGTACACTCATCCTCCCAAGGGTTATGGTTTCCCTCAGGGAGGGGCCAACTTCTCCAGCACTTTTCCCCCTCTTGCTAACATGTACCCAGGATATGACATGCCTCGTCCTTTTTCCCAACCTGTTTACCACAATTTTTCCCAAATTCCTTATTATCTGTATCCGTAGCCTAGTTCTCCAACTCCTCCAGCACTAGCACCTTAGCCTCCCTTGCCTTCTCAAGCTCTGCAACAGTAACCACCCCCCCACTCAGGTTCAGGTGTATGCATAACAGAGTACGACTAATCCTCCTACTTAAAAAAATAAGAGGAAAGATAATCAAAACCAATCTTCCCCAAGTAATCCGGGAAACAATCCCCAAGGGAATTCACCTAACACTGCAACCCAGCAACAGGGCACTCAGCCCAAGCAGGACAAGCCTATTTGCACGAATAATCCTTGTTCTTGTTGTGGTGTCTATGGTTACTACACCCATGGTAGTCCTCTTTTACCTCAGATGTGTTTGATGTGGGAAGCTCAAGCAACATCCTAAGGAGAGCAAGACTGCCCTTTGATTCCTCCCAATGCTACCCCTATCCAGCTAGCTGTGTTTACCAATCCTTTCCCCCAGCAAGGATATGTGGCTTCCCAACCCCCTTGAAAGTCAGGCAGCCACTCAACCTCCTATATCTAGTACCTTTGATTACCAAAACTCATGATGAACTCTGATCAACCCAATACCATTGACCTCAACCTTCAGACTTAGTCCTGTTAGTACAACAAGCCCCCCGCCGTGTATGCTACCGAGCCCCCATCTTCTGTTTCCAAAAAGCCTCTTTTGTAACCCAATGGTCCTTTACAGATCCCTTAGCCCAAGGTAGAGGTTCATACCAATATCCCCAAGGGACAATTACGCCGAAACACTGCTTCTAGTAAAGCTACCCACTCCTATATTATAGTAGATGACGTCGCAATCCCCTACTGCCATGTCAACACTAGAAGTCATCCAGTCGTTCCCTTCACAATGAAAAGCTCTACTAACTACCATGGGCACTGTGGATCCTTCAGATGATCATTTGATTGTCTTTGATGTTGACCGGTCAGAACATCCACCCCTTCCTGCATCTATCGCCTTCCAAATCCCTTTCAAGATCCGGAATGCCAACGTCTCCCATTGTATAATTGACGAGGGGGAATCCACTTGCGTGATGTCCACTTCCATTTGGAAGCAGCTTAGATCACCTGAGTTAGCCCCTTCCACTATCATCCTCCATGCGTGGGATGGCCACTCTTCTCATCCCATTGGCATGTTCTGCAATTGTCCTATTACTCTTACGGGCAAGACTGTTTGTGTTGACATTGAAGTCATTGATGCCCCCTTAGACTACAACACTCTATTGGGTCATATCTACACTTATGCGATGTCTGCTGTCCCATATGCGGTTCACTGTAAGATGTGCTTTCCTCATAATGGAAATATCATCACCATCGATCAGTTGACATATAACGAACCGAAGTCTCAGACCTCCCTTGATTCCATCATCTCTTCGGTGGTCAATAAACAAGAAGTCAAACCTCCGACTAGTGTCTCACCTGGAGTCTATAAAGATTCCTCTTTGCTTGGTTCATTCCATGGTCTCCCTCCTCTCATCTCTGACCCTAGCTCGTCAAATGTTTTCATGATATAATCATCTCGGTCCGACCTCAAACAGACCAGTTCGACTAGTTAGTAGCCCCACCCTTTGCAACCTACTCCTAACACTTCGACTTAGCCTTCATGACCCCCTCCTCAAGGCCCTCATCTATAGTTGGTGTCCATGATCCTATCCACCCTCTTGGAATAGTTCCCCTTGGGCTTAAACATCTTAGAGACGTTCCACCTGGCCATTACCCCTCTGGTCAGATACTGTTCCTTGCTCCCCCTCCTGGAGTATTTTCAGTACCTATTATGGTTACCTTGTCTCTTCCTAACATAACCTCGGGGATCCCAGTCTAGTACATTGATCCCCCAGCCACTATCCTGCCTGGTCAACCCAAAACTTATACTTATTTGACCTCGGTCCAATCGGTTGCCATGACCCCTCCCTTTTTTTCTGTGCCTCAACCACCTCAACAGGACCCTACTCCTGTCGTGAAAGCCTCAGGTGAGGGGGGGAAATCCCGCAAGAAGGAAACTAAGGACAAGGTTTCCCAGAAAACCCCTACTCCTCCTCAGCCTCCAAAGCATACCCCCCTGTGTGCTTTGTGTGATGCTATTTGTCATGCCATCCATAATTGTCCTTATTTGCCTCGTATCAAGCCCATGGTTCATGTAGCGTTTCTTGAGTATAAGGTCCCTGAGACCCCTATCCCTTCACTGACTACAACCAAGAAATCCAAGACCATGAACACCAACTACCCTTGTGCTTTGTGTGAGATCTATGGCCACTATACCCACCTCTTCCTCCCACCTCAAGCACTACTGCGCCTCTTTTGAAGTAGTTCGAGAATACGAGACTATACAGAACGAGTCTGCCTCTCCCTTACTTGCACAGTAATCTTCGGCCAAACTTGAGGATACATCTTCTCCCATTGAAATCCCCCCTCTTGATGTCGAGATGATAGAGCCTTCGGTCACCATTTTCTACCTATCATCATCTATGAGATCCACAGTGGAAGACCCCTCTGGGACTTCCCCTTCTGTTTCGACTGACCTCCCTTCAACGAACACCCTAGACTTAACATCGGTGGATCTTTCATCTACTTGTTCTTCCATTAGCCCCCATGACGATGTGCATGTGTACCTTCTTTCTCATGATAATAAGTCAGGTATCTTTTCCGCGTTATCGCATCATGTGGTCTTTCTTCCACTAGTCACCCCATCTTCTGCTGTGATGATGACATCATGGAAGCCTTTTCCTCCCATGACTTCATTTATCTAGCCCATAAAAGGAATGACACCATCCATGTCTATGGTGACTTTCGAGACCCGAGCACAAACTTCCCACAAGGAAGTTCCCCCACACCCTGCCCTCTTTAGTGTGTGGGTGGTAGAAATCTTACCCATAGCACTCTCTCTAGTAGTGTTTGGTTTATTTCTACATTGAGTGTAGGTTTCCAACATTGTTCATCATCCTCCCATTTATTGTCTTGTGGCACCTTTTAGATGGAACTTGTTAGCCACCCATAAATTCTGTCATATCAGGTGGTGGCTAAATAATGTTGGATAGTCTTCAAGAAACAATTTTATTACTAAAATTGCTGATCCTTAAAGTCTTTTGATAATATCCTATCCTTTGGATAATCATCACTGCTGTTTCCCTTCAAAACTCAAAAATCCTGCTGATTTCCAAGCCAGATTATTGCTGCAAAGGCCTTTTTTCCCTCCTCCCACTTCAAAACTAACCTTCATTTGCCTCCCTATTTCTCCACAAAATTCCTCTATTTTTCATGAGTTCCCTTCTTCCATTCATGAAAATCCATTTTTATAAGGTTTAAAACCCACTTTTAAGCCTTATCGGAACCCTCAATTTCCCTTGAAAACCATTGGAAAACCATAAAAACCCACATTTTGTACATATATGGGTCTTAGCCCCTTCCCGCATAAATCCCTAGTCGTATGACCCTTCATATGACCCTCGGCCCCGCAATCAGGTGCCGAGCCATTTTAAATATTAAACGCACCCGCCCAAAGTTTTAAAACCTTTGGTTTTGTTAAAATTTCGATTTTTATTGTATTACAAAGTTTCCGCCGGTCCAAATTTTAAATTAATCTCCACCGTCGTTCTGATCTGCAGATCGATGGTGCGGAGTCAGTCTCCCTATGGTCCCTGCCGTCCATAAGCCGATTGTCCAAAACCGGCGGTATCCATCGCACCGCCTTTGGGCGAAAGCTGTTTTCCCCCGGTCGCCAGCGATTCCATACATCACATGGCACGCATCCTGGGAACTATTCATAAAACTGCCATCCATCGCGTGTTATTGTTCGGATGTGGATGCCCAGCGATATCGCTGTGCACCGTCCGATCTAGGGCGGGTCATCCAACGGTTATCGTTCGCCGAAGATGCCCGATGCTTAACGTGTCCCGGCGTGCCATCCAGTTAATCTCCACCGTCGATCTGATCTACAGATCGACGGTCCATATTCCATCGCCTAGTCAACGATTCTCCATTTTGACTTTCCCCCTCGCTCTCGACCATCGATCTCTGCGTGATTGACGGCCATGATTTAATCTTTCTTCTGCCTTCTCCGATCAATCCTGACCGTTGGATGATGCCATCCAATGGCCATGCTTCCTCTACATGCCTTCGTAGCAATAAACCTATAAATGCATGTATTTTATAATTTTTGTTTGTATTTTGCAGGGTTTCGAGGTTTTCTCTCCATTTTCAAGGAAAATTTGAAGGCAGAGGATGAGGATCTTCCTGCCTTCGTTTCACCAAAGGAAATCCTTCGTGGGGTATAAATTCATGTTTCTTCAATGTTTTCCTCAGGCATTGATGCCACATAACCCTGCGCAGCCCTGTTTATCAGAAAAAACCATGGATCGGGCACAGTTAGAGAGTATCAGTGATGAAGACCAGAATCTATCAGAACAGAGGATTAAAGGACAGATTTGTGGGGATTACGGCTAAGAATGTTTATCAAAAGCCTAATTCCCAAGTAAAACACAGTTGAAATACAAACTCAAGGGTTTCTTAAATAGAAAAGCCTCCACTGCCACATATGAGGCAAATTGATTCCTCCCAGCTGCTGAAATGCCACCTGTGCCTCAAAATATTCAACCATATGCCGAATTTATTGATCAGGATCAGATATTTGTCTCAAAACGTGGTCGAAGAGTTACTTCTGCAAGGAACTTCAATACAAAAAATATCTGCAGAGTTACTTCGACGCCACACAGAGCCTCAAAGGTCAACCAAAGCTCCCACCGAGCTTAAATCTTTATGTAAAAACATTTAATACAGAGTACACCCATGTAAGTTTCTTCATTGAGCCCCCCAAAGGCCAAGAGGCCATTAAGTCTGTATTAATTGTAATTAGAGATCTTTTATCATATCTCACCTCCTCATTCTTCTATATATACTTCTACAGAGGATGAGTGAGGGGTTGTTGGTTGTTGTTTGATCACAAGTTGTAATACTGAAACTTTTTGAAATAAATACATAGTCCGTTGAATTTGAAGGAGAGATTGGAGTTTTGGAAGCCTTGATGATATTGTTGCATGCTTGTTACTGTGAAGGCTCTATCATTGGATCCATGAGCTTGGCTGTTGGTGAAGTATTCTGAACTGTTTAATGTTTTCCTCTGTTTTCATTATGTTCCATAAGTTCTTACTACAGTAGGATAGAAAGTATTAGGCTAAGAAATGACTCCTGGAAGCACCTTAGTCCTGTTCATCCTTCACTGTTTCATGTTTTCTTCTGCTGAAGTATTTTAGAGGCTTTAATATTTCTCTTTAGTCTTCATGCTTGTTTATTTCCTTAATAGTTTGAACAGTTGGTTTCAACATGATTTATGGTTCTTCCTGCTTGTCTGCTGCCACTTAAAAAATGTTATTGAAGTCTCCCTTTGAACTTCTTTGCTTACAGTGAATCAAAGAGGTCGGTTTTGATCTCACCCTTTGTCCTCGCTTAAGCAGTTGGATTAAAGGTCATTTGTAATTATGATCATAGATGTTTTTAGGTGTTCCCTCTTCTATGAATTTAATTATCAGTAAATATTTTATGTTTTATAAGTCATTTGAAATAAAATATTTGAGGAAATAGGGTGTTCCCCAAATCTTAGATTTCATTTTAAAAGTTGTTTTGAGATCATTATTTGCTTAAAGCTGTGATTTGTAGAATTTATGGTTAGCCCCGTCTATCAAAAAACTCTTTATTGTTCAAATTATGCTTTCAAATTCCCTTTGTTGAGAATTAAACCTCTCTTTCCAAATCATTAATGTTCATCTCATTCCAAAAACAAAAGGATCCGGTGGCCAAGTTAGATTTGCCCTTTGATATCCCATATCCATTGATGAGTATGTTATGACCTCTTTTTGACTCCATTGCCTAATGAACCAGATATTTCTTTGTCCTATATATCTTTCCTAGGCCTTTCATGTTCTGCTGTATCATTCCAACCCAAGCGAAAAAAAAAAAAAACACCTGCACTTAATAACTAGTCTAAAACCAATACTAAAAGCACACAAGATAAACCTTTGCAAACAAACTTTTGAGAGATCCCTTTATGAGAACAGGAGGACTAGATCCTGGAACTATAAAGATTGGTTCTGATGTTGCCTTGTCTTTTGATTTTCCAAACTATCAAAACACAGGACACCAACAGAACCCCCGTCCACACCATATATCGGTTATGATGATGGTGCAAGTTTCTACTCCCAGAATCTAGCCTTGGCATCCTGGGCCATTTTTACCTCCTTGCATTGACTTGTCCTCTCTAACGGCGTATGCATTGGTACTGCCACCAATAACCAGGCCAAATATGATGTAGTTATAGGTTTATTAGCCAATTCCCTTTACCATCGCATCCTTCACCTTCATGTTCATTTAGACTATTTGCTTCTTGTCATGAAATTGAATGGTGTCTATCGTGTGCATAATCCCGTCCTTTTTAGAAGATAATTATGAGGGAAGATTTTGATGTGTGAATTTGAAATCATTACATTCAGTCATGTACCCAAAGCACAAAATCACTATGTAGATAACATTGCAAAAAATATTCTAGATTGGTATTTATCACACACATTTAACACAAGACAATAACAATAAACCATAAAATGATGCATATCCACAATATGTGTCGTTCAAAATGTTTTCGAGTCCATCAAATATGATACATATGAATTTCCCATAGCATGTTACGAAATATAAAAACTAGGGGCATCACATGCCCCTACATCTAATCAATATCTGGAGGATCCTGGGCCAATGGCTCAGCTCCAGCAGCCTGTAGATCGCGCATCCCCTGTCTGACCATCACCATGTTCCGCATGACTCCTCGCCACTCCGAGGGTAGATCTGTTAGTGTCCCGTGATTTTGCATATTTGTAAACCAAATGATAGGGTAACACCAGACCAGTCTTTGGAGTCCTAGGACCTAGCCTTCCTGGACTCAGAGAGGGCTCTCTCTATTATGCGAAGGATGTGAACTTGTTCGCTTTGGATGGTTGATTTTAGGCTAGTTGTTAAGTGTAGGTTTGTTTTTTGTTTTGGTTGGGGTAAGATGATCAATTAGGATAGGTGGAGTGAGAGGTTATCAAATCAATTGGGTTATGGAGTCTATGAAGTCATTGATATCTCGATAATGAATCGGGGTACATCACAGGGAAAATCTAGTGTAGTTAATGGATCTTTAAAGTTTATGTGTGAGGTGAAATGGACATTAAGTCTAGGAACCAAGGTAGGGAAAAGGGTAGTTAAAAATCCTTTGTAAAATACCTATGAATAGAGAGATATTAAATACTGATAAGTAAAATATACTAGTTATGAGATAGGGCACACCATTTACTCAATAACAATACTTTTAAACAAATACACATTCAAGATATACAATCCATTGGAGCAAATGAATTAAGACAACTTATCTAACTTCAATGATTCTACTTTCAAGATTTTAAAACATATAAGAGACAAATAACATTAATAAATGAAGAGGGAACACCTAAACATCATTCATTAAACTACAAAGAACTTTGAGGCAAACTGATAAGAAAATACAAAGTGCAAGATTGAAACAAGACCTCTTTGGCTTAACCTAATCAATCAATACATCAAAGAAAGATTTCAAGGCAGATTTTAGATAGCATAAAACAAGCAGGGCTTACCATAAATCATTTTTTTAAACTAGCATATTAATCCAATAATTAAATAGACAAGCTTAGGTGGGCCTAAGGAGCAACTAAGAATTCCTTAAACTAACCCAATAGAAGAAAACATGAAGACAATAGCAAACGGGAGGACTAAGGCGCCTCTAACAACATTTCTCATCCTATACTCTCCTAAGCTATTGCAATATAGAAAGATGGACATATGAAAAATAAGAAAAACATGAACAAATAAGACATACTTCACCATTAACTAAACTCAGGAATCCTGTAAGCAAGCCTTCATCATTATCAACCAAGGCAAATCACCCACAAGCTCCACAACACTAGATTGTTCTTCAACTTCTGAAAACCATGTATTGCTCTTAAACACATCAAAGCCCCACCTGTTACAATGAATCCTCATGCCTTATATAACAAAAAAGGAAGAATAAATCCTAATAGAGCATCTAGAAGCCTATTGGCCAACAAGAAATATCCTAACTTGTCCTTGAGGCCTTGCAAGGCCCAAGGCAAACAAATATCTAAAAAAATATATTTTTTAGCCATATATAGCAATTAAATTGACTTTTAGGCCCTGAAAATCATATAATAACTTTCTAAATGCACATTCTGCCTTGTCAACCATAGGAGCACAACACACTGTGTCAAAATTTTAAATTTATGCCAGGAGCACAACACAGAGACAGGAAAAATAGGCCTTCTTGTAGCAGTGTTTTGGAGACCTTCCCGATGTCGGAAAAGGCTCCGTGATGGCTCGTTAGAAATCCCTTGAAGTCTACTTTCGAGATCCACCTTTATTTATTCAATATGAACTATGAAACCTATCAAAAAAGTAAAAATTCCAAGACTACTAGGAGCACAACACATGCTCAAAAAAGTGGGCAAAATTGTGAAAAAATGAGTGTTTTTGACCCTTTTGGGGGACGAAAACAACTCCAATTGAGCGGAAAATTGGTGAGCATGCTCCTCTCATGATGTGGAATAAAAAAAAGTAAGCCTCTCCTCTTGAATATTCCCATGGAAAAATCGAATCACAGGGTGTGCTGCGCTCCTAACCTCAAAATTTGCAATAAAGAAAAACTTGTAGAGAAGCTTGGGCCAAAATATCAAGGCTAGCTTGGTCCTTTTCCTTCTTTAGCGCTTGGACCTCATTTTGGGAAATTTTGAGTTTTTTCCTTGCAATTTAGTTTCTTCGTGCATAGCGCTTATCCATTCTCCTCTGCAAGTCCAAGTTTTTATTGGCCTTCTCCAACTTGGCTTCAAGGTGTATGTTAGCCCTTTCAAGCCATGATTCCCTATCATGCTCAATTTCCATGGCAAGGAGTTCAGTGAGGGGAAATTGTTGTGTTTGGGCCAATTCTTATTCTTTCTGCTTTGCCAATGCTTTCCTAAGATCCATGGTACTAGGTCTCCTTCTAGTTTGACCCTCTTCATCACTACTTTCTTCGTAGGTGCCCATGAACTCCTCTAACTTTACTTGTGACCTTTGAGCCTCTTTCCGGTAATTTAGTGCTCTTGCTTCATAGATGGCTTATTGACCACTCATATGTTTGCTTTGCATCTGATGGAAGTAACTTACATATTTAGCTCTTTATAATTCAACTTCCAAGTCCCTGATCTGTGCATTCCTGTCTTGTAGAAGGGAGTTTGCAATTCTTGTTTCATTTTCCTCATCACTGTCTATGTGGATGAGTTCAAACTCTCTTTCCTCCTCATGATTGTCTACTTCCTCCTTCATCTTTTTCTTACCTTTATCAATATTTTGAGTTGAGGAGGATGGAATGGCTTCTTGCCCTTAGGAGGTAGCAAACACATGCCTCTCTCCTCTTTGATAGGTAATGGGGAAAGGTGCAACAAGTTTCACTTGAAAACCTTGATCATTAGTGACCTTAGGACTACTTTTCTTCTCATGGATGATCTCTGTATGTGCATCTTATTCACCTTGCCCTTGACTGCCTTCTTGAGAGGCATTTTCACTATCTCTCATGCTAGCATCACTGTTAAGACCCTTAGGACTATCATCCTCTATTTTTGCAATGCTAGTGGAGTCTTCATCATTGCTTGGTACATCCTCATCTCCATGACTGTCCTCTTCTTCATCATTGGACCAACTGTGTTTATTTTCAAACTCAACCTTTGTATCACTGTTTTCACTTTCTGTGGGGTCACTACCATAGGCACTCTCATTAGTCCCTCTTTTACTTTGATGGTCACTTTCTTCCTCATTAGGTGAGTTTTCTTCACTTCTCTTCCCACTATCTTCTCCGTCTTGCCTATGGTCTTCATCTTCAAACTCAACCTATGTTTCATAACTTGCATCATATTCATTTTTTTTATGCTCACTATCCTTGTCTTTAGAATTTTTCCCTTCACTATCATGTATACTGTCCTCTTGTCTGACTTCTTCTTCACTGTCTGGTTCATTACCCTCATTATTGGGCTCACTGTCTTCATTGTTTTTCCCACTATAGTTGCTTTCAAACTCTGTCTCTTAGCTGCTTTTTCCATCTTTGCCACTGTCTTCTTTGTCCTCTTCACTGCTTTCATATACCTCCTCTCCATTGTCCTTTTCATTTTCAGTGTCATCTTCTTCATTGTTCATTTAATCTCCTTGACTATCATTTGTTTTTTGACTGTCATTAAGCTCACTGTTTTGGTCCTTTTCTAGACCACTGTTTTCCTCTTGATAAGTTGCCTCTGTCCCTGTATCCTTGGAGTCATATTCTTCATCTTTTGATCCACTGTTTTGGTCTTTTTTCTCATCATTGAGATCACTTCTTTCTTCTTCATCAACACTTTCTTCTTTGCCATTGCCTTTATCACTTTCTTCTTCCTCTCCTTCACTGTTTTCTTCACTTTTATCTTCCTCTCCTTCACTGCTTTCTTCATTTTCATCTTCCTCTCCTTTACTGCTTTCTTCATTTTCATCTTCCTCTCCTTCACTGCTATCTTCATGTTATGATTTATTAGGAGAAGGTGAAAGAGGGAGGTTTGTTTGAGGAGATGATTCATGTGAAGAGGATGAACCAAGGTCAATGGAGGGTGATGGAGGTGTGTGAGGAGGAAGTTGAGATGATGATGGAAATTTTTTTAGAGGGAGAGGCTGTGGAGTGGTGAAATCATCATGGGTGATGAAAAACTCCCATGGGATTCCTTGTTGTTCTAGTTGGTGTGAGACAATCACTTTGATGAGGGAATGATGAAAAAGGCTTGACATTTGTTGGGATGGAGGCCTCTTTTGCATAATGGAAGACATTTTCTCAATACTTTTACAAAGGTAGTAGGGAAAATGTAGCAACTTGGTTTTGGTAAAATGCATGAGGAGTCTTATGTGGTAGGAATAGACTCTGTAAAACCTACCTTCACAGGTGAAGTATTTCATAATGATCTTCATTAGGGGAGCATATTTGTCCAACAAATGAGAAAAGGAGAACATGGTTTTGCAGTTAGCTTAACAACTTGGTTTCAAGAATGGGTGATAGTAGCTTAGGTCCAGATAAACTTGTTTGAACCACCTTTCCCCCATGCAAGGTATTCCAGTGGCCATAGAGATGGCATTGGTGGTCAACTCAAATTTTACTCCAGCTATGTGTACTTGGTGGTTATGGAGGTTTAGGGAAAAAAGCTTGGTCAACTGAGGGTGGCTCTGGATCCTTTGTACCTTCTCACAGAACTCATAGCATCCTACTTCTTGAAAATAGGACAATATAGTAGGAGAGGCTTTCAGTTCCTTAGTGCTTATAGGCTCAAACCTATTTGGCTTCCCACCCTTTCTCTTCTGCTCTTTAGGCCTTTGAATTGCCTTATCACTGTCAACACTGCCTTCCCTAGGAATTTTTTCCTTCACCCCTGCCTCAAGATTTTTGAAAAGAATTGACATTGGTTGTGGAAGGATGTGAAAATGGTGGATGAGATGGCGAGGCTGCAATGAGGTCAAGGCTTAGCAGTGTGGAGACCAAGTACTTTCTTTAGGATTTCACTTCCTTCTCTAAATTCAACCTTCAATTTTCTTTATAATCCTACCTTTAGAAAAATAGGAATATGTGGGGAAAACTTAAATACCTCTCAAAATATCTCCACAGATGAAGCAATAGGTTCAAAACAGATTGTGGGCAAGACGGGCGCCTCCTGCACGCGTTGTCGGGCAGCTCCTGAATGGACAGGAGCGTAGCACAGGCGCCTCCTGCATGCGTTGTCAGGCAGTGCTGAACAGGTGGTTGTGTGTGTGCGTGGGCAGTCCTGAACGTGCAGGAGCACAGCGCGGGTCACCTCCTGCACGCTTCCGTGTGCCTCCTGCACGTAATAAGGCGGAGTCTGCACATTGAGTGGTCGGGCGGAGTTTGCATGGTGACTTTTCTACAGGCGCGCAATGTCTCTACATAAGAACGCAACGCCCTTCAGAAAATTATATGGGTAGTGTGCACAGGAGTGCAACACAGTTTCACAGGAGTGTAACGCCTGAAAAATCTGCCCGATGACTCTGTTAGGAATTTTGAAAAACTTGAAAACCCTCAACTCCTTTGCAAATAACCAAATGGTGATTGGGAGATGTTGCTTGGGTTGCTTTTATACTCTTTTGAAAATATTAAATATAAAAACCCACTTTACTAAGGTTTATGGTGTGGTTCTCCCTTTTGCTAATATGCTCTTTTTCCTTTTGCAAGTAGTGTCGAAAAGCAATGTTTTTTTTTTATCCTCTCATTTCTTTTGGATTTTGGCACTTTTTTCAAACCCTTGGAAAACTGGTGGTTTTGTTTGGTTTCTCCATTTTACATATTGAACCTATGCGTCTCTATCCTTTTCACCTTCTGTATGGATAATTGACTGTAAATGAGAGTTTGGCCTCCTTTACACTAATAACTTTTCAATGTTTCCCTTTGGTGTAGTGAAAAGATGTTGTCTTAACAAACCCTAGAAATTATTCCCTGACATCATCTTCTAATCTCTGCTTGTCGTCACCAAGGAGGCTTTTCACTCTGGCTTCTTGCTTATTGAATCTTTGATTTGTGCACAGTTGTGCTCATGTGCCACTGTCTTGAGGATCTTATGCATGGTCTCTTTGCTAGGTAGCACTTTACAAACAATTTTTCATGAAACCATGATCCTCTTTCTAAAATTAGGCATGTTGTATCTCTTCAGCCGGGTAATGTTATTTATGAGTTTAGGCCTCTTACTTTGCATCTGTTCTGCTGTTAACCATCATAAAGAATTCATGCAAAAATGCCATTAGGGGAATTTTGAGGTCTAAAATGGGCCTCCTAAGAAAAATGTACAACCAAAATAAACTTTATAAGAACCAATAGGATTCAAGATGATGATGTCAACCATGGGGGATGATTCACCTTTTTTTAAGTAAAGGGTAAAAATGTTAAAAAATAATAAAATAATAAAACTACTTTTTTAACTCGTATTTTCAACTTATCTCCCGAAGATTATACTCAAATTTCGAGCGGGAGTACTTGTTGGATGAAAAATTTAATTTCTCATCCAAGGAGTACTCATGTTGCATACTTTCTATGGACCCTGCTATGCGAAAAATGAGAAATACATGAAAAAACGTGATTTCAATCACATTTTTCATGTATTTCTCATTTTCCGTGTAGCAGGGTCCTTCAAAAGTATGAAACATAGGTACTCCTTGGATGAGGAATCAAATTTTTCATCCAACGAGTACTCCCGCTCGAAATTTGAGTAAAAAATTTGGGAGATAAGTTGAAAATACGAGTTGAAAAAATAGTATTTTTTTTTTCCCTCTAAAATTTGATGATGTCGTCAAATCTTATTTTATTATTTCCACTATTATTTTATAATTTCCTTAGGAGGCCCATTTAGACCTCAGAATTCCCCTAATGTTTAACATAGACAAACTGTCTTTATGCAGACTTAGTGTTTGATCAAGGAGATACCTTTGGAGGCCTTTGATGTCTTTGGACAATGATAAGTTCACCTTTGTTTTCACTTGAATTCACCTTTGAATATCTGTAGAAATAGTAAATTTAGAAACATGACAATGCATAACCTAGGAGACCCTATATGACTTATTGGGATGTCCTCTAGAATAGGTTTTTGACTGAAAAGCTTGAATCAGGGTTTGGAGGTGAAGACATGGTTTTGACACATTTTTATGCATTGCCATCCTAGACAACTAAAAAACTTTGATTTATCTAAAGAGCTTTAGAAAGGGAGTTTTAAAATCACCACTGCTTGAGGCACTTGGTGAGTAGGGGAAAAAGTTTGGGTTACTTGGAAAACCAAGGTGTGAAAATAGAGGGCTTAGGCAAACAGAAAAAGAGTGTTAAAGGTAGAGGTGGAAAACATAGTGAGAGTGAGGTACATCAGTCCATGACTTGGTCTTCAGGGAGTGATAGGATGGCCAAGGCGTGGTAGAGTAGTGGAAGAATGAAAAATTTATCCTCAGGATAATGAAGGCAGTGAAATTTCTAGAACTCACAAGATCTATGAATTTTGTTTCTAGAAATCTAATACAAGTAATTAGTCATCTAAACAGGTAAAAATTACTGATGACTAACAGTGGCTCCACTTGGGGAGGGTAGCTCCTTTTCAGGAGGTGTCGAGAATTTCAAATCTCTTGGTTTATGAAGACCAGTGCCTCATCCATTGGGCGTATTTTATTCTTTTCTTTTGCTTCTGCTTTCCTTGAAGTAGTGATTTTGATAATTTGAAAGCATGATTAGCTCAACTTCACCTCTACCTACCCAACCTACTTTCCTAACATTTTCTCTTTCTTGGGTGCACTTGAACTGGAAAACTCATTGACATATTTTCTTTTTGAAAGCAAAGAAATAAACTATCTACTTCTACACTTATTTCTTCCAAGAGTTCAGATTATGCTAGTGAACTCTTCTTATTCTCCACCTAGTCTATTTGACTGTCAAGATTAAGCAATATGAAAGACTTCATTCTCTAAGATATTTGACAAGAAATTTAGAACATGAATTGAACCAGGATTAGACAATTTGATCCATCATGAGTCTTGGCATCAAGATAAACTGCACACAAACTTTATTTCATAAGCAAACAAAACTATAAGGTGTGAGGGCTATGTTTCATCATTTGCTAAGCATCCCTATCCTTCTCTTTGGTTCAGATTTAAGCATGTGGAACCAATATCTTTCATTCCTAATCTATTTTCTTCGACAAGTCAATCTTCAATGATTTGACCAACATTCTTTCACTAACTTATCAAAAATAAATTTAAAACATGTTCAGCCATGATTAGGCTAGATGACTGAACAAGACATTCTTTTGCACCAGTAGTGGCATTTAGGCTTGCACACTTTCAATACTACTATTTTTTCGGTATGGGGCTGTACCTTGTTTTGAATCTTCCCTGTTTTCTATTCTTTTCTATGTTTTTGTGTTTTTATCTTTGTGGCCCTTTCTTCACACAATGGTATGTACAATGAGTGAAAATTTAAAACTAAGGATCTTGAAAAAAGTATTTAAGCATCCTGTCTTCAAAGGATCTCCTAACATTTTTTGTCCATTTAGCTCTTGTAAATAGAAAACATAGTTACCTCTATTTGACAACATGGTATAAGGATTATTCCAAGAGTTTTCAAAAAATCCATGTTCTCCTTGGTGTTTCTTCTTTGACCCTTGCTTCCCAAATCTATTTGTGTCAAAGATCTTCCTTAAGTAGGCAAGGTATTCTTTATTATCTTTAAAAAAAATGATGAAGTCATCTATGTATACCATAGTGAAGAAATTAAAAATCGAAGGCATATTTCTTCGAAAGGTGTCTCCAACACTCTCTAGCCCAGGAAGTATTTGGTTAAACTTGCAATTGTCCCAAGGAAACTTGAAAAAGTCTTTGGGTTGATTGATCTGGAGTGGTATCATCTGATGGTAACCTGAAAAACTATCATGCAATGAGATTTGGTTAGAAACTCCTATCCTTTGTAAAGTATGATCTTTTTTGGTAAAAAGGTATTGTTATTTTGGAAGGGTTGAACCAGATACCTAAAGTCTATACACAACCTATGCCCCTTTTCCTTCTTTCTAAGTGAACTCAACTGCTCAAGGTTTTCATGATTCTTTTTGAAAGGAGGGCTTTTTATTACAATGTCTGTGTTACAAGGTTTTAGACTAGCTTGCCTACACACATAAGCATTCTGAAATTTTTTGCACAGTCTTGTATTTCTTTGTTTTGTGTGTAGTGATAAAATTCTAGACAACTTAATCATTTTAGGTTTCTTAAGGTTACCCATGCTATCTTCCTCTATATCAGCTTTAGCAAAGATTTATTTGGGATCTATAGCAAAAATTGTGGAAATTGACAATTTTTCTGAAAGGGAAAAATTCTTGGATGATGAAATATCTAGGTAAGGAAAAAACGTAAGACTATCTTGCTCCAGATTCCCAAAGATTTTTGTTTTGTGAGGGTATTTAATTTCTTCTGGATTAGCAAAATGAGGAAGTTGTGTTTTTGTGGTTTTTCGTTCTTTTGAGAAATCTGATTCATGTTCTAAACTGATTTTTGTTTCTGACATTTCATTTTCAATTTGTAGAAAATGAAGTTCAGTTTTATCATCGTGTGGTGTTTCAGGGTCATGATAGTTTTGACTGTCGAAATCGTCATAGAGGGACTGATCTGATTGTTGTAGTGTGCCTAGATCTTCATGATATTCATTCACTTGTTCATCAAGGTCATTTTCATTATACAAGATGAATGAGTCCAAGTCTGATTGAATGGAATAGATAGGGGTGTTGTTGGGTCTATCTAGGCTACTTACCATATACTTCATGTGAGATTCCCAGTAGAGTCTCCTTGTTTGGTTAAAAATTGGGATGGTAGCATAAGACATGTCAAGTTGGAGGTCCCTAGAAGCTTGGCTCCCCAAGATCGGGACAAAATCATGCCATATTTGGGGGGAATGTCAGCCACAACTATGTCCATGACCAGGCTCTTAGCAGGGATTTGTGTCAGAATGACACATAAATCCTTGAATAGGCCCAAGCACTTAACCCTACTTGAATTGAAGGAATATAGATATTTGTAGGGCCTGGTTATTTCTAGGCCTAATATTTCCATCACTACCTTTGGCATGAGGTTGTGAGAGGCACCAGAGTCTAGCATAGCATTATGCAGGATTTTGTCGTGTATGTTTGTAGAAATTAGCTGAATAAATCACTTATTCACTGAAGATTAACCTGGTCATATATCAATTTCGAATTGCATACATAACACATAACCTTCTTCTACAATTAATTGTCACATGCGAAAATAACAGAAGCAATCTCACATCAATTCAATCACACATTAACTCAGTATGTATGGGGAAAGCCTATAGCTGAAAACCCCGCAGCTATTGTGTATATTATAATGGAGAAATCAAGTAACCAAACAAGTACAATACTCCTCACAAGTACTCAGTACCCTCTCATGAAGTTACTCACAATCTGACTCAGTTTTGAACAAGTCTGAGGTTCAAAACTCCCTGCCAATTGCCTTGCCTCTATTGCGCAATCATGGCCTGTATATGAAGAGGTTCAAGGTTCGAATCGCCTTCCCTTGATTGCGTAATTGTCATGGACAATTCCTCCAAGTGTAATGCAAATCTCATGCAAAACAAATCTACCAACTGATAGCTTTACTCACCCTTTCATCTACCTCTTCCATTGGTCTCCACTGAACTGATCATGCACTGTAGTGAACTGAAGTGTTCTTGAGTTGACTAATGAGTTAATATTTAGTAAATTAAATATTATTTAATTTACTCCACTCATATCTAGTTGATTAGTTAGTTAACTAATCCCAACTAGTTCAACTAAAACAAACAGAACACAACTCCACTACTTGTCCCGTTAACTCCTCCAAAACTCCCGCCACTGAAGTCTAACTGAAGCCAACCATGCAAGATGCCATCAAACCCTAGGAACCACGTGATTCCTTGTGTCAGTTGCATGAGTCACCTCCATGACTCAAACCGAAGTGCGCCAAGAGAGTAAACTGCTGTTTATAGTCAAAATATTATTAAGGGTAAATAATATTTGACTTCCATATTTTTAGGAGATCAGTCTAAAAATAGCCTGGGTCCTAAAAAATAGGGTCTCATCTATTTTTACCGACATGTCGAATCCATCAAGAATCTCCAAGTAGAATTCCCAAATTATGCTCCGTATGTCTAAAAATAGACATAGTCTAAAAATAGACTTTGCGCCAGAATTTGCCTGCGGGCCCACTTAGTGAAGGCGACTTCATTTCACTAAGCTCCATCATCTTGCTGCATTCTCAACAATGTTTAGGCTAACATAGAATGGGGGAATGGCTCCTTCTTAGTATTTTCCATCTACTTCAGGTCCAAACAACATCTCCAGTTTGTCATTTGTCAAATTCAAAGTATTGGTATCATTTCCTATGTTTATAACTTTCAGAACTTGAGATTTGTACATATCCCGAGCTACTAGTTTAGTGAGAGGTATGATTATTTTGATTTTAGCAATCTCTCCTTCAAAACTGAAAGGTACTTGAGTTTTGGACATATTTACATCAGTTTTATCAGCCATAAATTTATCCACATTTCTAATTTGATAATTCTGATTCATGGCTTTGGTAAATAGAGTTTTCTCAGGGCCACTAGTAGAGGTACTAGGACAACTTGTGTTATCACTTGGTTGGCTAGTCTTGTCTTTGTTAGGATCAATTTTCTTAGCCATGGTATTGTTATTGTCTGTTGTTATTTTAAGAATGTTTTCGGGGGTTTTCTTAACAGAAGTGTCTGAGTTGCTTTTCTTGGAGTTGTCTTGGTTTTTCTTACTCCTAAGATCACATTGCCTATGGACTTCCATTATGGTGTTTTCTAATCCCAATTCATAGTCTTCGGAATCTTCATAGCTTGTTTCATCTTGGTTTGAGGAGAAAAAACCTTGTTCTTCTGTGAGAAAAACATCACCCTCGCTATCAGAGCATATTAAGTTTAGATGATTTTCATCTAGTTTTTCAATATCTCTTTCCCCCTCATCAACATAGTTATCTTGGAAGGGTGGCCTAATCTGTTGATCATTTTACCTTTGTCTGGTTTGGGGTGGGTCTCTTCTAAAGTTCTGATTCCGGTTTCTGTTTTGGGGATTTGGTTGGTTGTCCCTAGGGGGTTCTCTTTCATTTATGCTTATTATTTCCATCATTCTTTCCATGGTTTTAAGAAGGTTGTCAATCTTGGAATTAGCTGCGGAGGTTGAGGGCATGGTGTCATCCTCGTAGGTTACCCTCTTTTCTGATCTTATCCTAGCTCTTTTTTAAATTAAGTTGACCTCTACACTTATAGCTCCCTTTTGCATGTATTCTAAGGTTAGGGGTTCTCTTTCTCTTAGCTGATGGGCCATGTCGGGGTCAAAACCTTCCGAGAAATTAGCTAAGGCTAGGCCTAGTGGGGGTTTTGTGTTTGGTGGTAGTGAGTTGTAAACACTATTGAACCTAGTGCAATAGTCTTGGACACTTTCCCCCGTGTTTCTTTTAATATTTCTATATTATGAGAGAATCTGAAGAGGGTTTTTCTTAATTTCCCATTTTTTTATGAAAGTCTGGTAAAGGGAAGGAAGATTGTGTATGCTGTTGGGAGGTAGGCTTTTGAACCATTTCTTAGCTTCTCCTCCTAGGCTTTGGGAAAACATCCTCATCTTGATGGTTTCCTCTTCTAATTCCATGTAGTCAAAAGCATCATTCATTATTTCTACATGTTTTTGGGCAATGGTAGATTATGCCCCGGTGAAGTGTGGGATTCTGGATTGGTAATCATTTGGCAAAGGTACCAATGGCTGTGGTAACACAAGGGGTGCATACCATGCTGCCATGATGGGAGTTAATGGTGGATTTATAAGCAGATGATTTGTAATGTGAGATGGAGTGGTTTGCACAGTGGATGTGTGAATGGGTGTGGCAAAGGTAATTGGACCAGTAAACTAATTTTGAGCAGATTTGGGGTGAAAAGAGCCAAAGTGGTGGAGAAGTTGGAAATTAGGTGGTGTGGAAGGAGAAGCTTCTCCGCTAGGACTCTGTTGCAAGTTTATGGGTTCAATATTGGTATGGTCAATTCTACTTTGTGACTTGGTTCTAAAAAGGTTTCTTGTATGTCGTAAGTCAAACTAGGGATCTTGCAAGGCTGTAAGATGTTAAGTTATAGAGCTTGCTTTATGAATGATCCTATTAGTAGTTAAGTTTCCAGTTTCAGAAGTTTGCCACAAAATATTTTCTGGGTCATCAACTATAGTAAGAGGATTCAGGTCTGGATGAGATCTGGTATTGATTCTTCGTGAAGGTAGATTTCAAACTCAAAATTTATAGAGGCTGAAAGTTTTTGAACCTTTTCAAAAAGTTTACCTCTTTTTGTGTTTGTTAAACTCACATAGTTTGTGACTAGGATTCTAGACTTCTCAGGGCTGATTTGGCACAATCCTATAGGAGTCTAGGGACACTAGTAAAGTTAGAAGGCCTACTGGAGGCTAGTGGAGTCACCAGGTGGATATTTTAGTTGTTTTGAAGATATGTGTCTATGGTCCACCACCAATATTGACAAAAAACCAATCTAAATATATTTTAAGATTTTCTGAGTTTCTATATGTAGCCCTAGGGCTTGTGAGAGTGTCCTATAGCTAAGTCATCATCTTGCTAGGATGGTGAGACAACCAGATTATACTCTTTGGCTATTAACTTGAGTTCTCTATGATTTGGTGAAGGTTTCTAAAGTCCTAAAGGATACTTAGATTGTCAATGACATCAGAGTTTGCATCATGATCACCATTGTGTTAGTGATAGCGATGAAGTAGATATAAATCATAGGATACTATTTAATCAAGGGATTCTAGAGTCCTAAGGGGTACTTAGATTGTCACTAACTCAGAAGGTCCCATCGTGATCACCATTATGTTAGTGACCCATGATTTGGCAGATTGGTAAACCAAATGACAGGGTAACATCAGACCAGTCTTTGGAGTCCTAGGACCTAGCCTTCCTGGACTCAAAGGGCTCTCTCTATTATGTGAAGGATGTGAAATTCTTCGCTTTGGATGGTTGATTTTAGGCTAGTTGTTAAGTGTAGGTTTTTTGTTTGTTTTGGTTGGGGTAAGATGATCAAGTAGGATAGGTGGAGTGAGCAGTTATCAAATCAATTGGGCTATGGAGTCTATGAAGTCATTGATATCTCGATAATGAATCAGGGTACATCACAGGGAAAATATAGTGTAGTTAATGGATCTTTAAAGTTTATGTGTGAGGTGAGATGGACATTAAGTTTGGGAACCAAGGTAGGGAAAACGACAGTTAAGAATCCTTTGTCAAATACCTATGAACAGAGAGATCTTAAATACTGATAAGCAAAAGATACTAGTTATGAGATAGGGCACACCATTTACTCAATAACAATACTTTTAAACAAATACACATTCAAGATATAAAATCCAGTGGAGCAAATGAAGTAAGACAACTTATCTAACTTCAATGAATCTACTTTCAAGATTTGAAAACATATAAGAGACAAATAGCATTAATAAATGAAGAGGGAAAGCCTAAAAAATATTCACTAAGATACAAATAACTTTGAGGAAAACTGATAAGCATATAAAAAGTGCAAGATTGAAAGAAGACCTCTTTGGCTTAACCTAATCAATCAATACATCAAAGAGAGATTTCAAGGCAGAGTTTAGATAGCATAAAACAAGCAGGGCTTACCATAAATCATGTTTTTAAACTAGAATATTAATCCAATAATGAAATAGACAAGCTTAGGTGGGCTTAAGGAGAAACTAAGAATTCCTTAAACTAACCCAACAGAAGAAAACATGAAGACAATAGCAAACAGGAGGATTGAGGTGCCTCTAACAACATTTCTCATCCTATACTCTCCTAAGCTATTGGAATATAGAAATATGGACATATGACAAACAAGAAAAACATGAAAAAATAAGAGATAATTTACCATTAACTAAACTCAGGAATCCTGTAAGCAAGCCTTCATCATTATCAACCAAAGGCAAATCATCCACAAGATCCATAACACTAGATTGTTCTTCAACTTCTGAAAACCATGTATTTCTCTTAAACACATCAAAGCCCCACATGTTACAATGAATCCTCATGCCTTACATAACAAGAAAGATATAGGAAAGCCTAATAGAGCATCTAGAAGCCTATTGGCCAACAAGAAATATCCTAACTTGTCCGTGAGGCCTTGCAAGGCCCAAGGCACAAAAATATCTAAACAAATATCTTTTTCGGCCATATATAGCAATTAAATTGAGTTTTAGGCCCTAACAAGCATATAATAACTTGGTAAACGCACATTATACCTTGTCAACCATAGGAACACAACACACTGTGTCAAAATTTGAAATTTATGCCAGGAGCGCAGCACAGAGACAGGAAAAATAGGCCTTCTTGTAGCAGTTTTTTGGAGACCTTCCTGATGTCAGAAAAGGCTCCATGATGGCTCGTTGGAAAGCCCATGAAGTCTAATTTCCAGATATACCTTTATTTCTTCAATCAGACCTCTAAAAAATGTACAAAAAGTGAAAATTCCAAGACTTCCAGGAGCACAACACATGCTCAGAAAAGTGGGCAGAATGGTGAAATAATCACTGTTTTTGACCCTTTTGGGGGACCAAAAAAACTCCAATTGAGCTGAAAATTGGTGAGCATTCTCATATCATTATGAGGAATCCAAAAATGTAAGCATCTACTCTTGAAGATGTCCAGGGAAAAAGTGCAACACAGGGTGTGCTACGCTCCTAGCCTCAAAATTTGCAAAAAAAAAAAAAAACTTGTTCAATTTATCCAAAATTTGGTAGATGAGTGCCTCATGGGTCATGGGAGACCTATAGAGAAGCTTGGGCCAAAATTATCAAAGATAGCTTGGCACTTTTACTTATTTAGCACTTGGACCTCATTTTGGGCAATTTTTAGTTTTTTCCTTGCAATTTGGTTTCTTCATGCATAGTTCTTAGCCATTCTCCTTTGCAAGTCCAAGTTTTTGTTGGCCTTCTTCAGCTTAGCTTCAAGGTGTATGCTAGCCCTTTCAAGCCATGATTCCATATCATGCTCAATTTCCATGGAAAGGAGTTCAGTGAGGGGAAATTGTTGTGCTTGGGCTAATTCTTCTTCTTTCTGCTTTGCCAATGCTTTCCTAAGACCCATGGTCCTAGGTCTGCTTCTAGTTTGACCCTCTTCATCACTACTTTCTTCATAGGTGCCCATGAACTCCTCTAACTTTACTTGTGACCTTTGAGCCTGTTTTCGGTACTTGAGTGCTCTTACTTCATAGATGGCCTGTTGGCCACTCATCTATTTGCTTTGCATATGATGGAAGTAAATGACATATTTAGCTATTTCTAATTCAAATTCCAAGTCCCTGATCTGTGCATTCTTGTCTTGTAGAAGGGAGTTTACAATTCTTGTTTCATTTTCCTCATCGCTGTCTATGTGGATGAGTTCAAAATATCTTTCCTCCTCATGATTGTCTACTTCCTCCTTCATCTTTTTCTTACCTTTATCAATATTTTGAGTTGAGGAGGATGGCATGGCCCCTTGCCCTTTAGAGGCATCAAACACATTCCTCTCACCTCTTTGATAGGTAATGGGGAAAGGTGAAACAAGTTTCACTTGAAAACCTTGATCATTAGTGACCTTAGGACTACTTTTATTCTCATGGATGATCTCTGTATGTGCATCTTCTTCACCTTGCCCTTGACTACCTTCTTGAGAGGTATTTTCACTATCTCTCATGCTAGCATCACTGTTAAGACCATTAGGACTGTCATCCTATGTTTTTGCAATGCTAGAGGTGTCTTCATCATTTCTTGGTACATCTTCATCTCCATGACTGTCCTCTTATTCATCATTGGACCCACTGTGTTTATTTTCAAACTCAGCCTTTGTATCACTGTTTGCACTTTCTATGGGGTCATTGCCATAGGCACTCTCATTAGTCCCTCTTTTACTTTGATGGTCACTTTCTTCCTCATTAGGTGATTTTTATTCACTTCTCTTCCCACTGTATTCTCTGTCTTGCCTATGGTCTTCATCTTCAAACTCAACCTCTATTTCATAACTTGCATCATCTTCATTTTTGCTATGTTCACTGTCCTTGTCTTCAGAATTTGTCCCTTCACTATCATGTATACCGTCATCTTGGCTGACATCTTCTTCACTATCTGGTTCATTACCGTCATTATTGGGCTCACTGTCTTCATTGTTTTTCCCATTGTAGTTTCTTTCAAACTCGGTCTCTTGGCTGATTTTTCCATCTTTGCCATTATTTTCTTTGTCCTCTTCACTGCTTTCATATGCCTCCTCTCCACTTTCCTTTGCATTTTTAGTGTCATCTTCTTCATTGTTCATTTCATCTACTTGATTGTCATTTGTTTTTTGACTGTCATTAGGCTCACTATTTTGGTCCCTTTTCTAGCTCACTGTTTTCCTCTTGATAAGTTGCCTATGTCCCTGTATCCTTGGAGTCATATTCTTCATCTTTTGACCCACTTTTTTGGTCTTTTTTCTCATCATTGGGCTCACTTCTTTCATCTCTGCTTTCTTATTCATCAACACTTTCTTCTTTGTCATTGCCTTTATCACTTTCTTCTTCCTCTCCTTCACTATTTTCTTCACTTTTATCTTCCTCTCCTCCACTTCTTTCTTCATTTTCATCTTCCTCTCCTTTACTGCTTTCTTCATTTTCATCTTCCTCTCCTTCACTGCTATCTTCATGTTCTGATTTCTTAGGAGAAGGTCAAAGAGGGAGGTTTGTTTGAGGAGATGATTCATGTGAAGAGGATGAACCAAGGTCAATGGAGGGTGATGAAGGTGTGTGAGGAGGAAGTTGAGATGATGATTGCAGACTTTGGAAAGGGAGAGGCTATGGAGTGGTGAAATCATCATGGGTGATGAAAACCTCCCATGGGATGCCTTGTTGTTCTAGTTGGTGTGAGACAATCACTTTGATGAGGGAATGATGAAAAAGGCTTGAAATTTGTTGGTATGGAGGCCTCTTTTGCATAATGGAAGAAATTTTCTCAATACTTTTACAAAGGTAGTAGGGAAAATGTAGAAGCTTGGTTTTGGTAAAATGCATGAGGAGTCTTATGTGGTAGGAATAGACTCTGGAGAACCTACCCTCACAGGTGAAGTATTTCATAATGATCTTCATTAGGGGAGCATATCTGTCCAAAAAATGAGAAAAGGGGAACATGGTTTTGCAGTTAGCTTGACAAATTGGTTTCAAGAATGGGTGATAGTGGCTTAGGTCCAGATACACTTGTTTGAACCACCTTTCCCCCATGCAAGGTATTCTAGTGGCCATAGAGATGGCATTCGTGGTCAACTCAAATTTTACTCCAGCTAGGTGTACTTGGTTGCTATGGAGGTTTAGGGAAAAAAGCTTGGTCAACTGAGGGTGGCTCTAGATCCTCTGTACCTTCTCACAGAACTCATAGCATCCTACTTCTTGAAAATAGGACAATATAGTAGGAGAGGCTATTAGTTCTTCAGTGCTTATAGGCTCGAACCTATTTGGCTTCCCACCCTTTCTCTTCTGCTCTTTAGGCCTTTGACTTGCCTCATCACTATCAAAACTGCCTTCCCTAGGCATTTTGTCCTTCACCCCTCCCTCACAATTTTTGAGAAGAATTGACACTGATTGTGGAAGGATGTGAAAATGGTGGATGAGATGGCGAGGTTGCAATGAGGTCAAGGCTCAGTAGTGTGGAGACCAAGTACTTTCTTTAGGATTTCACTTCCTTCTCTAAATTAAACCTTCAATTTTCTTTATAATCCTACCTTTAGAGAAATAGGAATATGTGGGAAAAACTTAAATACCTCTCAAAATATCTCCACAGATGAAGCAATAGGCTCAAAATAGATTGTGGGCAAGACGGGCACCTCGTGCACGTGTTGTCGGGCAGTTCTTGAATAGACAGGGGTGCAGCATGGGCACCTCTTGCATGCGTTGTCAGGCAGTTCTGAATAGGTGGTCATGTGTGTGCCCGAGCAGTCCTAAACGTGTAGGAGGGCAGTGCGGGTCACCTCCTGCACGCTGCCGTGTGCCTCCTACATGTAGTTAGGTGGAGTCTGTACGTTGAGAGGTTGGGCAGAGTCTGCACGATGAATTTTCTACAGGTGCACAACACCTCTGCACAGGAACACAACACCCTTCAGAAAAGTATATGGGCAGTGTGCACATGAGCGCAACACAGTTTCATAGGAGTGCAACACCCAAAAAATCTTCCCGAAGACTCTGTCAGGAATTTTGAAAAACTTGAAAACCCTCAAATCCTTTGCAAATAACCAAATCGTGATTGGGAGATGTTGCTTGGGTTGCTTTTATACTCTTTTGAAAATATTAAAGATAAAAATCCACTTTACTAAGGTTTATGGTGTGGTTCTCCCTTTTGCTAATATGCTCTTTTTCCTTTTGCAGGTAGTGTCAAAAAGCAATGTTTTTTTTGATCCTCTCATTTCTTTTGGAGTTTGGCACTTTTTTCAAACCCTTGGCAAACTGGTGATTTTGCTTAATTTCTCCACTTTTACATATTAAACCTATGCATCTCTGTCCTTTTTTCCTTCTCCATGGATAATTGACTGTAAATGAGAGTTTGTCCTCCTTTATACTAATACCTTTTCAATCTTTCCCTTTGGTGTAGTGAAATGATGCTGTCTTAACAAACCTTAGAAATTATTCCCTAACATCATCTTCTAATCTTTTCTTGTAGTCACCAAGGAGGCTTTTCACTCTGGCTTCTTGCTTATTGAATCTTTGATTTGTGCACGGTTGTGCTTATGTGCCACTGTCTTCAGGATCTTATGCATGGGCTCTTTACTGGGCAACACTTTACAAACAATTTGTCATGAAACCATGATCCTCTTTGTGAAATTAGGCCTGTTGTATCTCTTCAGTTGGGTAATGTTATTTATTATTTTAGGCCTCTTACTTTGCATCTGTTCTGCTGTTAACCATAATAATGCATTCCTGTAGAAATGCTTTAACATGGGCAAGCTATCTTTATGCAGACTTAGTGTTTGATCAAGGAGATACCTTTGAAGGCCTTTGATGTCTTTGGACACTGATAATTTCACCTTTGTTTTCACTTGAATTCACCTTTGAATATCTGTAGAAATAGTAAATTTAGATCTATGACAATGCATAACCTAGGATACCCTATATGACTTATTGGGATGTCCTCTGGAATCGATTTTTGACTGAAAAGCTTGAATCAGGTTTTGGAGGTGAAGACAGGGTTTTGACACATTTTTATGCATTGCCATCCTAGACAACTACAAAAATTTGATTTATCTAAAGAGCTTTAGAAAGGGAGGTTTAAAATCACCACTACTTGAGGCACTTGGTGAGTAGGGGAAAAGTTTGGGTTACTTGGAAAACCAAGGTGTGAAAATAGAGGGCTTAGGCAAACAGAAAAAGAGTGTTAAAGGTAGAGGTGGCAAACATAGAGAGAGTGAGGTACATCAGTCCATGATTTGGTCTTAGGGGAGTGCTAGGATGGCCAAGGAATGGTAGAGTAGTGGAAGAATGAAAAATTTATCCTGAGGATAATGAAGGCAATGAGATTTCTAGAACTCACAAGATCTATGAATTTTTATTCTAGAAATCTAAGACAAGTAATTAGTCATCTAAACAGGTAAAAATTACTAATGAATAACAAGACCAATACATGACTCTATGTACTGGTTGTCAAGGTCTTGCCATCCACACTCTGAAACACCACTCAACATCCTCTCACATCTATGGTGGATGTCCTTCGGAAGGGCCACTGCATCCTCATTTTACGGTCCCCTCGATCCACTAGGTGCTGTAGCTCCTGATACTGCAGGCCATCCCATATAACTGACTAGTTTCACCGGTGCTATATCTACATTTCAAAAGTGAATGAATCAGTACCTCATACAATATTCAAAAAATTTAAAATGCACATAAAAGATAAGCAACTTGTCACTTACCATCTAGCCCCCATGCTCTACCTAGTGGAAGTGGCAAGTACGGGTCCCCATGAAAGTTCATCCCACTATGGAGATAGTCATCTATATACAGTGGCATCTGATCCCAATGATAAAAGAATTCAAGTCGAAACGCCCATCCGACTGCCCCACTTCCCCCTCTACACAGTAGCCGCCCCCAGCAGCGCATCCTGGGCTCTCGCGGGCCCCCATCCTAGATCTTTATGCCCACCCATAGTAGGTCCCAATTAATACACTCTCAACAAGAATCATATAAACCTGAGTGATGTGGTAGAGCACCTGGTTGCCCAAGATACACAACACTACTACGGCCATAACACATGTCTCTAGCCTCTCTAGATCTTCGATCGGTATCCGTGTCCCTTTCGCATGGAGACCTGGTCGACAGTGGCACTCTACAAACTACATAATGTTCCATCCTCATGGTAACACTAGCTGTGTGTTTCCCACCATCCCTAGCAGTGTGAGACCAGTGAGAAAATATATATCCTAGATAGTCAGGTCGATCTGGTACCCCTACACTATAAATATCTCATGATTCAGATCCTAATAGTTGACAATCCAGGCCAATAAGGGATCTCTTGCTCTCATCAGAGGGTTCTCCACAAACTTTAGGACCCCAAACCTGGCCAATGTAGCACTGACTACCTGATCCTCCTAGATCTTAGAACGTAATATGTCAAGGATTCCCTCTCGCCAGTTGATCCTCAAATCTTCCATATCTGCACAAAACCATCATGTTTGTCAGTGTACAGAAAGGAAAGATTGCATCATAACCGTAAAATCCTAGCTCTCAGCCAAAATATAGCACCAAAATCCCTCTTTTTGATAGGTCACACTTTTCAGGCCATTCCTGGGATAGGTCCCAGTTTTCTGCCCAAAACCTGCTACCCAGGTCACAGAAAATGCCCCAAAAATTGTGACCCAACCATGAAGAAGAGCATGCATCTATTCATGAGCTCTGGGTGCCTAAACTGAAATTTTAATCCACTGAATTGAAAGAGTATGGTTAGGCATCTTACCTACAACTCACAGATCTCGATTCCAACGGTTGGTTCTTCCACTACAATTGCCGGAAGATTTAGGGCCTTTTTCTCCTCTCTACATTAGCCACATCTACACTTGAAAATGAATCAAATTGGAGGGAAAATGCCTTATTAAAAGAGAAACCACAAATTTTTCTTTCACCAACGGCGACAAAAATGTAGCTCAGTCTAAAAAACCTTCAGCACCATTGGAAAGCTCTCACCGAGCTCTCAAATGGGTATCCTTTCATTTTTGGTGATTTGATACTTCACCCAGACACATTGTTTCCAAGAAGGGTCACTTCACTGCTCCTCAAAATTGGATTTATTCACTTGCAACACTTTTACTTGGGGCACCATCTTGCCTTCATACTTTCCCACGCTCGTGTCGATTTTCGTCATGAGTAACCATATTGTACTCATGTTTTTATGGTCCCCATCAGGCTTGTTCTGGGTGGCTGCATCATTGAGTCACCCTTGTTTAGAGCATCCAAGTTGAGTCATCATTGCATCCATGGAGTTTGTCCCTGAGTCCCTTTTATCTCCCATCACAGTCTTCCATCCTTTATTTCTTTGTCCCTCTCTCATGTCGCAAATTTTTTCCCTCAGTCATATTGTTCCCTATCCCCTCTGGAGTTGAGTCAGTAGCTGCCAGGTCATCCATGCCCTTTATGCTCTAACAAGGGAAGTCGTCAGCCTGCTACTCAACACCCCCCATTTTACCATCATCCCTGGTGTTATTTTATTAGTGGCTCTACTATTATCCCTTGTGTCTTAGTAGAGGATCCCTTATTGCCTCACCTATGGCGGACCTCCTTTTGTCAACATCAGCTTATTCATTCCAGAAGATAGGTCTAGAGGGTGGTGTACCTTGGTTCCAACTTCCACTCTTGTTCAGTGCCTCGGATAAGGAAAATGGACCCTTTATTTCCCTTTTACTTGATTTTTTCTCAGTTCCAACTCCTTGCGACATGATTGATATCCATATAATCGATGGTTCAGTGATGCAACAGATTGTACCAGTAATTCTCGGGTGTGTGTGAGATGTTTCAGACCTCATGAGGGGGTAGCCCTTTAGGTAGCCCTCCACATACCCAAATGACATCTCTACTACAACCTTGGATGTAGCTCCATAGATTTTATGGTTCTGGCCTCAGCCGCTTGCAGCGCCTCTTTAGTTTTCATGTATCATTTAGATTTTTAGAGCCCTTTGCTGTTTTATAGGGCCTCTTTGGTTGTACTTATAAGTTATATCTCATGTACTCAGATATTATTGTATAAGTCCTGGCTGTTGTCCCAAGAAAAATATGTATGTTGGATCCATTTTCATGTTTTTATCTGGCCCATATTTATGCCAGCATGTATTATATCGTTCAGTCCCATGTTTGTTGGAGGCATCATTTTTATTTATACTTTGTTATCTTGGCGGGCATAGGTATGCCTCCCCTGCCTCATGTAGAGCAGGTAATCACTCATAAAAGAGACTTGTCACACCTGTAAGTCTCACCTCCTCAAGGTCTTGTCCTCTCGTTCTTTAGTCTACCTTATATTTCTCTCTCTCTGACTCCGTCTTCGGTGTCTAGTGATTGAGTTCTTACAACGTACTTCGGTCATACGATTAGCTCCTAAATCTCACATGCTGGGGGGCAATTTGTTACACCAATTTTTGGTCATCTAACCTGTTACTATTAGATGGAATAAAGTACACCATGTAAGACCAATTTTACCATATTAAATTTCTTTCACTATGAAAAATAACTTAATAATCCATAATTTATTAAGTTGTTTATGGTCTAAATAGGAAACCTCACGAGGAATAATTAAATAAACCTTATTTGTTTGATTTTCCTCAAGGGATAATCAATTAAACCATTTTTTAATTAATATTCCCGGTCATATTTAACCCAAAAAAGGAAAATTAATTAGATAAATCATTATTTATCTTATTATTTTCTAGGAATAATTATTTAAAACATTATTTAAATAATATTCCTTGTTAAATTTGATTGAATCATTTATAAATAGTTGAATAAATCACAATTTATTTAATTATTACTCAACCATATTCTTAAAATAATAAATAAATCATTCATTTATTTATTATCTCTAAATAAAGGGATTTGACCAAATTCAAATTCCTTTTCCCTCCAATAAAAATAATAAAACATTCTAGAAAAGTTGGATCTAGATTTGTTTAATAATATTTTAATTATGCACCAATATCTAGAATAACTCAATATTTTGTTATAAATAGAAGGGTTTTTCCATTCATTCACTACCTTTTGTTGTCTAAAGATCACTCTGGATCTATACTTTTGGTCTAAATTTGATCCTCCATCATTGTCATATTTTTCTACTTTTTGTTTGTGAGCTCCCTTTGAGTTCCATTTTTGTCTTGCTTTTCTGCACCATCAAAAGAGAGATATCTTAGATCTGAAGCGCTGAGGACATACAAGAACCCATTCCATTGAGGGGGACTGGTAACATATTTCTATGTTGCCTTCCTAGGTGTCATAATACATCTTTAAAAATTCTTGTCTTGTTCATTGGATGCATGGAGAAGCTCTTATTTTTTATTTGTTGTTTAATGTATTTAACTGCATAGATCTGGATTTCTGTAGCATTTATTCTGATCACTAACTACAGATCTAAGGAAATTGACAACCATATTTGTGTTAGGGCTATTTTTTATGCATTGCGAAAGTGAGATTTTTTCATACGCTTGCGATTATAATTCACACTAACAAAAAGCATGCCAAGTAATTTTTTTTTTGATTCGTTCAACATGTTGTGAAACTAACCAACCAAGCTTTGACATTTAGATGATATGTGTGTTAATAATATGCAAAGTTCAAAGGTATGGAATTTTCATCCCTGTCCCAACGCTACTTGCGATCTTCTTTGGAATTTGGTTGCATAGCCTTGGGAAAAAAAGTCGAATGACTTCCCTTCAATACTTGTAAATTGACAAAACCATTTTCTGGCATATGTGACAAAAAAAAAAGACGACAGAACGCATTTTAATGCTTCATGTATGGGTTCATATTGGCTTGCGAGTTGGCGATGAAAGAGAAGGCATATGACTAGAGGGATGTATCATTTGTTATGTGGGATTTAAGGTGCAACTGATGGTGTTGAGGTCAATGAGAGCATGGATCATAGGTATGGGAGGTTTAGTTAGAATTCGATATATTTCTTAATCCCATATCCCTTAGGCTTCAGGAACTAGAATTTTCAATGAAACCATGGTGCCTTAAGGTTCCTCCACCCACATGCTGCGATGTGTTTTATTTGAAACAATTTTCTTTGAAATATGACCCCTCTTCCAACTTTGCGAGGAACATATATTGCTGCAAAATTGGTAATGAGAAGAATGAAGTACCAGGGTTACAACATGACTCGCCTGTCTTCAAAATTCAAGGGAGACTTTATGAAGATGTCTTTCTCCAACGACACTTTTGAACAATGCTCACAATGCATCCTTTATGCACACCTCACGCAGCCAAGTTCCATGCAAAGTCATCCAGATTGTAGTTGCAAGCCAATAATGACTCCTTCACCTCAATAATTCACACACATGTAAAGTTTGTAAGGCTAGATTTTTTGTGACACTTCTCCATGCTCACAAAACTGATTGAATGAAATGTGCTAATGATCCAGAATCCACGCTTAGTCCAACATACTCATCATAGTGCCAAAGGAAAGGGCACTCTTGTTTAATGCGCTTGATGATGACTGCTTAAATTATGAATGATTCCCATCACTTCAAAGAACAGTTATCACCTTTGAATCCGAACATGAAAGCTAGCACTCGATGTTGCTTTCAAGAAAATACGAGGAGGTCTCTTCATGGGCCCGAAATTCTCCTTTCTCTCATCTTAGTTCAAGTCTCACTGACGAACTGACGATGCTACCATGATTATGGAGTGTCACAATGTTGAAAATCACCACATGCAGAATATGGCATGTGGCATCTCCCGACCTCACAGACGATTCCTCAACATTATTTTCCTCAAAAGGCTCCTGCTTTGATACCACATGAAAGATATTAAACAAAATTCACATATTTTACCCGGATATAGATAAGTGTTGGAAAAGGCCTCAGAGCCTCACTATACTCTCACATTATCATTATTAAAATAATCTTTATGATACATATAAATACATTAAGAAGTTTTTCTCAAGATAGTGCGCCTATCTTGGACTCTTTGGTTGAGCAAATATCTCAACCATACACTAATATAGGAGCCTAACTAGTTGGAGAGAATCTCTCAACCAACTAGGCCTAAAATGGCTCCTAACTATGAGGAACAAACCCAATCTAGAAAGGTAGGAATAAATCCTAACTTTCATGAAAAAAATTAATTTAATTATTTTGGACTTAGAATTGTTTTACACACATGGGAGTGAGGGTAACAATAGGGGCCATAAAAAAAGTTATAGTTCAGGTTAGAACCATTGGGGGTAGGTATCCAATAAACCACCATGGTAATCATACATTTTGAAACATAGATGTTGACATTTTATGGAGCTTAAAACTCGTCTATACGCCCAGAGAATGAATACCTGAGCATTACAGAGACCCGTTTCAGAGGGGGTTAAGCTTAGGCCCAATGCATGTGGTACTCTTTAAGGCTACTTGAGCCATCTAGTGCTCAGTACTGGTAACTGATTAATAAGAAGCTCAAGACTTGAATGCTCACGTGTTATGATGATACTTTAGTGTCCAAAACTAGGGCATCCTTCCCTATATGTGATGGTGCATGCATCACTCGATCCTCATAACATTACCTTGGTCGATTCTTCAACTGTTGGAAGGCATCACCAGTTCTTTCAGGGCGTTGGGCCCAATACCCATCGGAAGATATTTTCGCAAGGCCCATTTACATTGAGAGTGTAAGGACAATTAGGTCTATATAGGGTTTTGGTATCATACGCAAAACAAACAAAACCTCATTTTTTCTTGATTAATCACATAGTGTAAAGTTAAAGAGAAAATTCACCTTTTCATTTTTTGCTTTGTTTTATGCATGTGATTATATTTTTTCTTTGATAGGAATCATCCTACCTCCAAAATCACAAAAAGGTCACACTAATTGACATCATAGGGGACCCAATGGGACCCCGCCAATCTAGGAATTTCTGAAACCTCCCCCCATTAGAGGGAGGAGTGTTAGCCCTCCTACCATTTAGGCACAGAGGATGTCACACTGCCACCGTTATTGGAACATCTTTTATTGGGGAATATTTGATTGGAAATCCCCAAGGGTCACCAACCACAACACCAGTGGAAACCCCAACAGGATCACCACACTAAACTCCTCTGATGACCCCTCAAGGTAAAAAGGTAGCTACCCCTCCGAGGAGTCAAAAAAATATCCATAAGGGCATACCACTGAGTAACATTCCCCAAGAACCCCCCCTGAACGAGCATATTCAAATATCTGTTTCTCAACAATGTAAAATGGCGGTCTATTTGCGGTTACCATTCTTAGCATCACTAAATATTGTAGATCTCATGAAGTTAACGAATGACCCCATTGAACATGGCCTTAATTGACCCCCCATGCCCACGAAGCTCCCTTCTGATATACCAAAATTTGAAGGAAATTAAGTGGAATACCCCAAAAATCATATAATGACTTTCCACCTGTGGTGTTTGTCGAATAGTATCATTGATGATACCATTCGACTGAGAATATTTAAATGCACCCTCACACGGCCCATGATGGAATAGTATGTCGAGCAGCTACCTGCATCACATGGAACCTTTAGCACCTTCGCTACTACATTCCTCACATATTTCCAACTCCCCATTCATCATGACTCGAGAATGGAACTTCTGACACATTTCACACAAACAAAAACCGTTCATATACTAGACCATCTCCATGAATGGTAGAGGAATCGTAGTTTGTGGAAAGACAACCTTGACGACAGAATTCTGTTGGAATTATTTTTGAAAACTCTCATTGCAGATATTTCAAAAGATAGGGCCACGCAAAAACCTACCTCAGAGGAATATTCCATTTTCAAATCCAAACAACTTGAACTCATTTAAACCCAATCAGGATATATTTACAATGTCCTACCAAACACCCCGCGCCTGTAAAATTATAGAGAATTACTAGGCGTATCTTATACCGTTGATGGTTTAATAGGGCCCTTAGCCGAAGGCCAACCAAGCAGCAATTATTAGTACGCAGGATAATATTACGATTCTACTAAGAACTTATCATAGTTTGGGTACCAACAAATTCACCCCACACCTTTGCAGAATGTGACAAACAGGGAATTTCCATATCATCAACATCAAGGAGGTTAATATCCCCCCTGCAGGGGAACCAATACTCATCTAGGAATGGTGATACAAGAGAGGCACCCTAGAAAACATACACGAACCAAGGATAGGGGAACCAATACTCCCTCCCCCCCCCCTCAAAATCCACCACCGACTTAAAAAAATGCACTAATAAATATTGTGCAACTATCTCAGGTTCAACAATGACAATATTATGATCAGGAGAATAACAATAATCCTAAAAAATATACAAATAAAAAGCTAAGGAACAAGTAAAAGGGAGATCCTGGGCAAGGGGGTAGTAATCAACAATCCCCCCCGCAGTCTCAGGCTATGGGAAACCCCAACTGAAATCAAAACTAGGAGCCAAGTAATAACTCCCAAGGGAAAAAAAAGATACCTAGTCTAAGGAAAAATCACTCTAGTGTAATATGTGGTGAGTATGGGCATTACACTCACCATTTTCTCAAACTCCCCGAATTGAAAAAACTTTAGGGTAACCGAGGACAAGGGGGACCTACCCAAAAACCTACGGTAATGCAAGAAACTTTCCCCCACTAAGGAGTGGTTAATACCCAACAACATCAACCACTCCAAAGTGAGACCAGAGGGAAAAACCATGAAATATACATGGATGGAGAAGAATTTTTCTTCCAAACATGGAGTAGGAACTATGAAACTCCCCTGGATACCAACCCATCAGGTACAACTACGAGTGCACCTACCGCGTCGTTAACTATCTCCAAAGTACCTATTGAACCTCTTCTAGGAATGGTCAAAGGACCAACTAGACGCGCATGACGTCATTCCAAAGCATTGGAAGTCCTGCAATCATGCAAAACACAGAGGAAGGCCTTTCTTTTTGCCTTAGGTGCGATTGACCCCTCTGATTCTTTCTTAATGGTTTTCAACCTAGACAAGGCAAGCCCTAGGCTTCCTTCTCTAGTCTCTTTCTAGATACCAATTTCAGTTCAAAATATCACCTTACACCGATGCATTGTGGATGAAGGAGAATCCACGTGTATCATGTCCAAATCAGTTTGGAAAAAGTTAGGATCACCTAAATTGAAACCATATGACATCATGCTTAGATCATACAATAGGTGCCCCATCAACCCTCGTTGATATTTATCGAAAAGTCCCAATGAACTTGGATGGAAAAACAGTTCTTATAGGCATTGAGGTATTAGACGCACAACTAAACTACAATATACTCCTCGAGTGGAGTTACATCTATGCCATGACCACAATCGCATCCTCTGTCTTTAGGGTGATGATATTCCCTCATGACGATTGTATCATCACCATCAACCAACTCACATACTACAACAAGAAACCCATGACCTCTCTAGATGTCGTACTACTATACATAGATACAACCACAAAACCACTCACAAAGTATATGTAGTTCGGCCCAGGCCAATTGAAACCATCATATATCTTAGGATCATTCCTAGGAGATCCCCCTATTGTACCAGGGGAAGCCCCCTGAGAGCATGGAGGAACCAGTGTGCATGATAAGCTCATCAAACACCAAAAATTGCCCAGAAGCAGAAACCAATAGTACGGATGTTGAAGCCATGGGTACGACATTCTTATCATACACCATTTTTATATCCCCCACCTAGTTTTGTATCGAAACAAGTGATGGAAACTATGAAATTGCCAAATATATATTTTTCAATACCCGTGTGGTATTTGGTCCCTCCATTCATGCTAGAGAGCCCATGCATTACCTCTACAGGGATGACCCCTATTCCCCCCAAGAGGTCATAATAGTTAAAGAAACACATGTAGTGGCACCAGCTAACACTACCAAGAGGAATAACAAAAAATGGAAAAATATAGAAACCCCCAAGTTAATTAGGGCATTACAACCTTGTCAATTATGAGATGTCATAGGTCATCCTACTAATATTTTCCTGGAATTAGAAGAATTAAAACCTCTTCTGCATGCCGAAATAAATACCATGACCTAAGATATCCAGAAGAAGAACAGGTCACGCACAACCAAGGGAAATCATTATGGACTAATAATGCATGTGCCATATACGACCATTATGGGCATTACATCCATCATTGCCCGGAGATGCCTCGATATAGGGATGAATTGCAAGCCCTATAACAATCTAATCTTGAGGACCCCTCTGCCGAACCCATACAAATGAAAGTGGATGAGTCCAAAATTATATTGTACATACGAGAAGAACTTGTATCATGCTCGTTCTCATCCAAACCAATGGCTCAAAGAAGGAAAAATATGCCACACCACATGTCCCAGTTTGCGCATTATGTGATGAACCTGATCACTTGATCATACAATGCCCCGAATTAAGGGCTCTCAACCATTGGTGCCCAATACAACACGTTTCCCAAAGAAAATTATTGCAACATAAAAGACACACTTGTCACATCTGTCGAAGCAACCATCATGTGCGCCATTGTCAAAACCTCCATCATCTCCAGTCTGTTGGAAATACTGAGAAGGGGGGTGAAACAATATTCCTTTCAATTAGAGCATTAGTTAATCTTCAATTATTATCAGTTTTTTTACAATGATACTAGAAAACAAAAGGAACACAAATGCACATAGTTTTTAAGGTGGAAACTCACTCCAGGACAAAAAACACCTAATGCTTTTCTAATAATGCTTTAATATTCAACTCCAATTGAAAATAAAGCTCCACCTTCCTAGAATCTAGAAAAGCATTCTTCTCCAGCTCCCACTGGATGTACGCTCCGATGCCTGAGATTCTTCAGTATTTAACTGAACGGATGCCCTAACACCCAATGAGCTACAACTCACCCTAACACCACCCTACCACCCTATAGAAGAATAAAAGAAGAATGAACTCCCGTACCGGGGAAAATGGTCCACTTTACAATGATATAGAATGATGTAGAAGAAGAAGACACACTAGACCATAACCCCAACTATGACAAAACCTCCTAATGATGATCCTAGGCCTCCCGACACTACCTCTTCAACTCTTGTCAAATAGACACTAGTACAATTTTTACAATAATGTATTTACAATGACATAGTACAATGATACCTTTATAGTGACTGTATGCAGTTCTTCCCACTTGAAGACTTCATGTGATGAACTTATTTCTACTATTCTTCACCTTGGTTTCTACTCTTGTCATGCTACCCTCTGCTACACCTTGCTTTGCTTTGATGCCCTAGAAATTCTGGTCCTTTTTAGCCCTTGACAACATATGATCTAGCTTTTTCTTGCCTTCTAGGAGCTCGATATTGAATCTGGTTTATCTTTGTTATTTCAGATCCCAAATATGTGATTTTCGGTCCTGTAGTAGTCCTCTAAGTCATCTTTCCAATGACACAATCCTGACCCAATTTGGATTCTTCAAGGGAGAGTTATGCCCAATCTCTCACAATGCCCTAATTATGGACTGTTTTAGTAGAGCAAAATTGTACGGCGTGCCACGTGTCACTGTTTCTTCATTCAACTCTGAAAATTATAGAGAAAAAACTAAATTCCATGCACTATCTACCACATTTTACATAATTTGAATCTGATACTCAGAGAGAGTGTTATGACGATTTTCCCAAGGTCACTTCTTTGAGATGAATTTCAGGAGCCTGCAAAAACACTGACTTCCACAGATCATATCTCTGAAAATATTGTGCACCTTGACCTGAAATTTTCATAGGAGCTTCCTTAGGATTTCGGCTTCACCTCATAAAAATTTCAGCTTCTAAACCTTCGTAGAAACAAAGTTGGAGCGAAAATTCCATGATGACCTGTTTCAGATGGCGAAATCCCTTGCATAAGGGGGATATGAGGATCACAATTTATATAAATGCTTAGGTTGAGAGGGGCTTCAACAAGTGAATGTGGGAGGGATTTTAGGAGATTAAAAAATAGTAATTATGACTTTTCAATGACCCATGCCACAACCCCATGGGGTTTTAGCCCACTAACTTGGGTTACAAACTTCAAACATGAATATCTCAAACCGTGAAGAATTATGCGGCGCACCATATATCAATGGAAACATCTAGACAAGTATAAACCATAAAAATAATTCTTGACCCAAAATATATTACTTTGGTAAGTCAAAATTCCCATGCAATATTGGGGTAGCCCCTGGTGCTGCTTGGGTTGACATCAATGACAACCACTGATCAACAATATCCCCCTTTGGCATTGATGGCAACAGAAGTACTCCCCCTGCGATCATGACACCTATTCCTAAAACATTCTCTCCCCCTTTGACATCAATGGCAAAGGTTAACTCCCCCTAACACACAACCATCTAGCGGACTTGTACACTCTTCCTCTCCCCCTGACATACAAACATCTTGTGGACCTGTACACGCTTCCACTCCCCCTTTATATTCTGAATAAGGAAAATATAATGAGAACTTGGGAGAATCCCAAGATTCTGGCAAAGATATTCCAATGCTTCACGAGTACTCTCACGATCATCAACACTTCCTGCCTAATCTTCATCTATAAAGGAATGAATAATGAGATTGTTACCCTTGGGATACCACAAGACATATTCTATTGATCCCTTTAGATATCGAAGAATCCTTTTGATGGCAATAATATGCGATTATTTTGGTGCTACTTGGAATCTTGCTACTTGTCCAACTGCTTGCATAGCATCTGGCCGGGAGGCTATTAAATATATAAGACTGCCAATCATAGATCTGTACAACCTTTGATCCACATCCTTAGATGAGTCGTCTATGCTCAATTTTCAACCTGTTACCATCAGAATAAAGATGGGTTTGCAATCTTCCATTTTAAATTTCTTGAGCATTTCCTTGATGTACCTAGCTTGACATATAAATATTCCTTTCTCTTGTTGAGATATTTGAAGCCCTAAGAAGTATGTTAGCTCACTAAGTAAAGACATCTCAAAATCACTTTGCATATTTGTAGCAAACTTCTTACTTAGTCAATCATCATTGCTACCAAAAATTATATCATCCTCTTTAGCTATTATACATGCTTTAGTTGCTTCATCCATAACATATATGTCGCCTGGAGCTCAAATTGTTGTAGCCACAATTTCACCATACCTGCCTTTCCTAATTTCACATTTTGTGGAGTTGAATAGTATTGTGTGTCCTTGATCACATATTTGTCTAACACTGAGCAGATTGTGATTCATGTTTTCAACCAATAGAACATTATTGGCTAGAGCATCTTTGCTTCCAAGAGTGATAGTACTTGATCCTATAAGATTTGAAGATCCATCATTTCCAAAGGACGCGGTTCCATCCTTCTTATCTTTCAGAGATACACATTTGTTTCTATCTCCAGTCATATGCGCTGAGCAACTGCTATCAACATACCACACATCTTTGTTGTTTTGAGCCTTGAGAGAGAGAGCACAATTATCAGTCTTCTTCTTCTTCCATGTTCGTTTGTTCTGTGGCTTTGAAGATTTTTTTGGAGGATTTTCAAGTGTGCAGTCTCTGGCTATGTGTCCAAAGTTTCGACATTTGTAACATTCAATATTATTTCTTAAATGTTCAAATCTATTGATGTTTTGCTGAGCCCTGGGAGGTTCATATTTGATAGATATCCTGGAATTGTATTCATTCCTAGGGTACGTGTGACATTCTACAGCTTTATGACAAAATTTTCCACATGAATAATAGTAGCCATAAAAAATATGTTGGTACCTGGATGGAAATCTTCGTTGAGGAATTGTCTTCCAAGGTTGTTCTTGTGAATCTTGTCCAATGAAGTCTACATGCATGTCAGATCTCATAGGTTCATTGTATTTTGTTGTAGAAGGTCCCGCTTCTTCTTCTTTGTAACTGATGCCAGTTCTGTCATTGTAAGATTGTTGATTGTTGATGAGTCCTTCCAATGCCCTTAAGTTTTTGGCATATTTTTGGATAGTTTTTCCTTTCTTCACTTCCTTATGCAGCGAGAATACTTCGACTTCTAATTCTTACTTTTCTTGGTTTCTTTCTTCCAACTTCTTTTGAAGTGACTCTTTAATGCATTTGTGTTCTTCAACTTCAATTTTGAGACCTTGAACTTGTTCTTCAAGAGTATTGGAACGAATATTCTCTGCCTTGAGCTCTTTTATAAGTTTGATTGCTTCCTTAGAAACTTCTTCTATGGTCAATCCTTATTCTTCGTTGTTTGATACCTCTTGTTTATTATGCTTGGCCATAAACAATACTCTCTCACTGGCTTCTTCTTCGCTGTCATTTTCTTCATCGGATGATGAGCTATCTTCTTTAGAGAGAAATTTCCTTTTGGATCCTTGCTTGTTGAATTTACAAAAGCCTTTCTTTCCTTTTGAGTTGCCATTACTTATGTTCAGACATTTTGATGCGAAATTCCCAACCTCACCACAACCGAAACATATCAATGGAAGTTTGCCTTTTAATTTTCCCTTACCAAATTTTAGTTTTCTCGTAAAGTAAGCATATTCTTCATTTGAAAGACCTTCTTCATCATCTCTATTTTCTTCACACTTGCAGGTGCATGTATTTTCAATTGAAGGTTGTTTGTCCTTATGGATTTTCTTAGATGCAACGAACACAGTTTCCAGATGAAAAGTACCCTCTTCTTCATCAAGTCTCATTTCATATTGTTAGTATGAATCTTTTGTCGTAAAAGATCACTTTAGCTACGCATAACAAATAGCCCTAACATCAATTATGGCTGCCAATATCTTTAAGTCTACAATTATTTGATCCAAATAATGCTGCACACATACAGATCTAAGCATAAAAGACATTAAGCAGTAATAAAATATGGCTCCGTGCATCCAATAGACAAGACAAGAACGATGTATTTGAAAGAATTGTTTATATTAGAAAGGGGGCACCTGAGAGAAAAACAAGAAAGGTGTTTTCTAGTTCTCCTCAATGGGATGGGTTCTTGAAAGTCCTCAACATTTCAGATCTAAAATTCCTCTCTCTTGTTGGTATAGAAAACCCAGACAAACATAGAACTCCATGGGAGCTCACAAGGCAAAAATGGAAAATGTGACCAAGTTTATAGATCCAGAGTGATCTAATGCAATCAAAGGTGACTAATGAATGGGGAAAACCCTCCTATTTATAACAAAATATTAGGGCGATCTAGAACTTGGTGCATGAATAAAATATTATTAATCAAATTCTAGAACCACCCTCTAGGAATATTTTATTATATTTGTTGGAGGGAAAAGGATTTTTGACTTGGGTCAATTCCTTTATTTATCAATAATAAATAAATAAATGGTTTATTTACTATTTTAAGGAAATGGTGGGAATATAATTAAATAAATATTTATTTATTTAATTATTTATAAATGATCTAGTCAAATTTGACTAGGAATATTATTTAAATAAGGATTTAAATAACTTATTCCTAGGAAATAATCAAATAAATAAGGATTTATTTAATTTATTTCCTTGTTTTGGGTTAAATATGACCCGGAAATATAAAAAAATATAGATTTTTTTATTATTTCCTTTTGGGGTTTCCTGTTTAGACCATAAACAACTTGATAAAGGTGTTTTACTAAGTTATTTCACATAGTGAAAGCAATTTTACTTAGGGTAAAGTTGGTCTTACATGGTGTACTTGGGGTTCATCTAATGATAATAGGTTAGATGACCAAAAAATGGTGTAATAGATTTCCCCCCAACGTATGAGTTTTAGGAGCAAATCGTATGACCGAAGTACATTGTAAGAACTCAATCACTAGACATCAAGAGGGAAGTCAGAGAGAGAAATGTGAGGTAGTCTAAAGTGCTAGAGGACTAGACCCTGAGGAGACGAGACTTACAGGTGAAACAAGTCTCTAATTTATGAAGTGGTACCTGTGCTAAATGCGGCGAGGGAGGCATACCTATGCCCGCTGAGAGAAAGTACAAAAGAATAGTATGTCCAGTAAACAAGGAACCAAACTATAAAATACATGCTGGCATAAATACGAGCCAAAAAAATAGAATAATGAATCCCACATACATGCTGTGCCTGGAATAACAGCCAGGACTTATACAATAATATTTTAGTACATGAGATACAAATACAACCCCAAATGGCCCCTATACACGGGGAAGGGCTTGCAAAATCTGACTGATACATGCAAATCGAAAAGGCACTGCAAGTGGCTGAGGCCGACATCATCAAATGTAAGGAGCTGCATCAAAGGCTGAAATGAAGAAGTCATCCAGGCATGTGGGGGGCTACCTGCAGGGCCACCCCCGCATGAGGGTTGAGACATCTCACACACACCTGGGCATCACCAATAGCTGCTGTTGCATCACGGGACTATCAAGTATATGGATCATGATCATGCTGAAAGGTGCTGGAACTAAGGTACACCGCCCTCTAGACCTGGCTTCTGGAGTAAATGAGCTGATGTCGACAGAAGGAGGTCTGCCATAGGTGAGGAAATAAGGGATCCCCAACTAAGGCATGAGAGAAAATAGTAGAGAGACTAATAGATGGACACTAATGATGATGATGAAATGCATAATACTGAGTAGCTGATGGACGACTACCCCTGTTAGAGCATAAAGGGCATGAATGGATTGGTAGTGATTGACACAATATCATGAGGGATAGGGGACAATGGTACTGAAGGCCATAATGTGCAACATGAGAGAGGGACTAAGCAATGAAGGATGGAGGACTATAGCGGGATACAAAGGAACTCGAGATAGACTACATGACTGTGATGAGGACTCAACTCGAATGCTCTAAACAAGGGCGACTCGATGGTGCTGCCACACAGTAAAGGTCCAATGGGGGACCAAAAAAACATGAGTAAAATAGGGTATCTCATGACAAAAATCAACACGAACAAGGACGAGTAAGGAGGCAAAGTGGTGCCCCAAGTAGTACAAGTGTTGTAAGTGAGGAAATTCGATTTGGAGGAGAGGTGAATAGAACCTTCATGGAAAAAATGGGTCCTGGTGAAGTATGAGAACATGAAAAACTAATAGATACCTATTTGAGTGCTCGGTGAGAGCTTTCCAATGGTGCAGAAGGTGTGTCAAACGGGGCTACGGTTTGGTCGCAGCGGGAGAAAGAAAAAGCAGTGGTTTTTCTTCTATTAAGGCATTTTCCCTCCAAATTCATTCATTTGCTTTTGTAGCTGTGGTGAATGTAGAGAGGAGAGAAGGCCCTAAATCTTGCGGCGATCGTAGCAGACAAACCGACCATTGGAATCGAGATCCGTCAGTTGCAGGTAAGAGGCCTAATCCTACTCTTTGTTTTTGATGGATTAAAAGTTTAGATTAGGATCTGAAATCTTAGTAACATCCCCTACCTCATCCTTACGGCCGGGTCGCATTTTTTGGGGCAAAAAATGCGACCTGGGACGCAGGTTTGGGCCTGAAAAGTGCGGCCTGGTCCAGGATTTGACCAAAAAGTGCGACCTGTCAGATGGAGGTGGTTTTAGTGTTGTTGTGGGTTGAGATTCAGTTTTTGTGTAATTGAATGTAGTTTTTCCTATATGTAGACTGACAAAGATGATGGTTTTGTGTAGATATGGTAGATATACGGATCAAGTGGAGAGAGAGAGACCTGGGTACATTACGGACGGAGATCCAAGCGGATTAGGGTGTCCGTCGTGCATTGGCCAGGTTTGGGGTTCTGAAATTTGTGGAGAACCCTATGATGAGGGTTGGGGAGCCCTTGTTAGCCCGGATTATCAGTTATTGGGATCCAGATCATGATTTTTTTATAGTGTAGGGGCACAAGATTGAGTTGACAGTCCAGGATCTGTATTTCCTGACTGGTCTCCCACCATTAGGGATGGTGGGAAATACACAGCCAATGTTACCGCGTGGGCATAACATCATGGAGTTCGTAGAGCGACATTGTTGCCTAGGTGTCCGAGTCAAAGGGATTCAGATATCGTTTGGGGATTTAGAGAGGTTGGAGACCCGGGTAGTGGCGGCAACAGTGTTGCGGATCTTGGGCAGCTAGGTACTCCATCACATCACTGGAGGGCAGATGATGATTGTAGAAAGTGTGTTGAGTGGGACCTACTATGCGTGGGCCCAGATGATGTTGGTTTCATTGAAACGACAATTGTCGCTGTGTAAGTGGCAAGTGAACCATGATTGTGCTTATGGGATAGTATTGTGCTCCTTCTTTTTTGAGAAGATCCCGACCCTGCGACCTCATGTATAGCTACCTGATGGGGGTCCGAGAGAACCCAAGATGCGTCGGTGGGGACGACTACTATGTAGAGGAGGGGGAGGGGCGGTCGGATGGGTGTTATGACCAGAGTTCTTCGCCCATTGAGATCATATGCCATTGTACTTAGACGAATATCCCTATAGTGGGATGAGTTATTGGAGAGATCCGGACTTGCCACTTCCGCCTGGTCGAGTATGGGGGCCTGATGGTAAGTGACAAGTAACTAATCTGTTATGTGCGTGTTAAAGTTTGTGAATAGTATTTATGGTACTAATCCTTATACTTTTTGGAACGCAGATATAACTCTAGTGAAACCAGCTAGATATATGGGACGACCTGCAGTAGCTGGAACTACAGGCTCTAGTGGATCAAGGATGGCACAGAACGAGGATATGGCCACGCTTTTGGAGGAAATTCGGCATAGATGTAAGGGTCTGCTGACCTGTGTGTCATAGCGGGGTTGGCAAGATTTAGACGACCAGTACATAGAGCTATGTATTGGGCTACCCTCGAAATGGCGAGGTATCATGCGACGCATGGCAATGGCTGGTCAGAATTTGCATGATCTACAAGCTACGGGAGCGGAGCCATTGGCTCAGGATCCTCCAGAGAGTGATTAGATGTAGGGTAGGTGGTACCCCCCAGTGTGTATGCAGGGGCAAGTGGTGCCCCCCAGTTTTTTGATTTTTGTTTTTCGTAACATGCTATGGGCATGTCATATGTTTCAGAGTACATGGACTCTAAAAACATGTTATATGATATATATTATATATATGCATTGTGTTGATGGTTTGAAATGTTATTGTCTTGTGTGTGATAAATTCCAGTCTAGAAAATGATTTGCAATTCTATATATGTAGTGATTTTGACTTCTAGGGACATGATGGAAAGTAATGAATATAAAGTCACGTATCAAAAGTTTCACTCGTAAATATTGTCTAAACAGGATAGGGTTATGAACACGATAGACACCATTGAGTTGTAAGACAAGAAGCAGGGAATCCAAACAAATGTGCAGATGGAGGATGCGATGAGAGAGGGCATTGGCTAAGAGACCATGTACTGCATCATATTCGGCTTGATTATTGGTGGCATTACCAATGTAGACCCCATTTGAAAGAACGAGGGTATGCAAGGGGGTAAAGATGGCCCATGCAGCCGAAGCGAGATTTCGGGAATAGCGACTTGCCCCATCGGCATAGCCAATATAATGTGTGGACGAGAGGTACGGCGGAATAGTGTCACAAGACAAGAAATAGGAGGAAGGAAAAGAATGAGGGCAGCGTGAGTATAGGGTAGAAATCAAATGACAACTATGGGAAGGAGTAGTCTGGGTAGGATGGCTAGGACTCATAGATCGACTAGAGGGTGATGAATGAGAATTATGGGAGGAAAAAAGGGAGCTCATGCTGCGAAGGACATCATAGATACAGATGGTATCATCCTGGTTGTGGGAGGAAAGGGAAAGGTCGAGGAAACCACATGACGCTGCAAAGCTACCTAAATCATCAGCATGGGAAGAAAGGCGCACATACGGATTGTCACGGGGGATGACAGAAGAATAAGTAAAAAGATGGTCAAAGCGTGTAGAGCCCAAGAATGTTGCTGAAGGGGAATCAAGCAAAACAGAGGGAGTGGATTCAGAGGGAATGTACTCCAAGGGTCGTGCGGATGATGATAGGTATAGGAGGGGGGCAGCAGGTTTTAACATCTCAACATCAGGGGGAGGAATGTTAATGGTAGTGGGGGGATCCTTGAGTAAGCCTGACGCATACTGAGCAAGGATGGGAGAGGCGGATTGATTTTTTTCAACCTTGTACTCACGAATAACCTCTAAAGAGGCTCGGTAATGCGTGAGGTGAGGACAATGCTTAGAATAATGGCCATGGACACCACACAGAGCACAGGGTTTTTTGGTGCGAAGAGTCTTTGGGTTCTTGGCTGTGGACGAGGAAGAAACATAGGTTTCAGGGATCGTAGACTTAGGGAACGTGACTTTAAGCATGGGTTTGATACGAGGCAACTCAGGGCAAGTATGGGTGGCATGACTGACACCATCACACAAGGCACAAGGTTTGGCGGGTGGAGGAGGGGTAGGGTCAGGCGTGGTGGTCTTGTCTTTGGATTCCCCCTTGCGAGCTTTTCGTTTCTTGCCCGTAGCTGTCACAGCAGGAGAAGGGTCCTGTTGAGGAGTGGGTGGCACTATAGTGACAAAAGAAGCTAAGGGAACTGATTGAACTGGTGTCAAAGAAAGGTATGGTTTGGGGTGACCTGGTGGGGTAGCAGATGGAGGGTCAAGGTACTAGACGGGAATACCTAGGGTCAAATTAGGGAGGGAAAGGGTGGCCATGATGGGGACCGAATAGACGCTGGGAGGGGGAGCGAGGAAGGGTATCTGACCAGCGGGGTAATGGCCAGGAGGGACAGCACCAAGATGGTTAAGACTTGGGGGAACTGACCCAGGAGGGTAGAGAGGCTCATGGGTACCAGCTGTAGGATAAGGGCCAGCAGGAAGAGGTCTAGTTGGCGGTGGCAAAGGGCGAGGAGCAGGTAGCGGCGGGCAAGGTTGAGGTTGCTGACTAGCCAAAACGGGCTGTGTGAGGTCGGCCCGAGACGATTGCATCATGCAAACATTCGCCGAGCTGGGATCCAAGACAAGAGGAGGAGGAAGACCAGGGAAGGTTCTAAGAAAGGAGGAGTCTTTGTAGACGCCGTGGGAGACACTAGTCAAAGAATCGATGGTTGACTTATTGGCTACAGAAGAGATGATCGAGTCAAGGGAAGTCTGAGATTTTGGCTCATGATATGTCAACTGGTCAATTGTGACTATCTTTCCATTATGAGGGAAAAACATCTTACGATGGAATGCGGATGGGACGGTAGACATGGCATAGGTATAACTACGCCCCAAAATAATGTTATAGTCAAGAGGGGCATCAATAAATTCAATGTTGACACAAACAGTCTTGCCCGCAAGGGTGACGGGACAGTTCCGGAAAAGGCTGATGGGCTGGGAGGCATGGCCATCCCATGCCCGAAGGGTGATTGTGGAAGGGGCCAGCTCAGGAGATCCAAGTTGTTTCCAAACTGAAGCAAACATCACATAGGTAGATGCCCCCTAATCAATAATACATCGAGCGAAGTTGGCATTTCAGATTTTGACTGGGATTTGGAAAGCAACAGAAGTAGGAAGGGGGGGATGGTCTGACTGACGGGCATAGAAAACAATCAATTGGTCATCAGCAGGATCTATAGCACCCACGTCAGATAATAGAGCCTTCTTTTGAAAAGGACATGACTGGAGGATTTCCAGTGTTGAAATGGCAATAGGAGATTGTGCTAGATCATCTACTATGCTATATGAATGGGCAGCCCGACCAGAGGCAACATTTTGGCGTAATGGGCCCTTACGAATCTTGGTATGAACCTCAAATTTGGGCAGAGGGATTTGTAAGGGACCATTGGGTGTCGAAATAGGCTCTTTAGGACTTGAAGATGAGGACTCGGGGACAGACGAAGTGGGAGGCGTGGAGTACTGACTAGACCGAGTTTGAAGGTTAAGGTAAATGGTGAGAGGTTGGTCAGAGGCCATCATGAGAATCTGGTAATCGGAGGAACCAGAAGGTGAAGGTTGAGTGGTTACCGGGGCATGAGGTGGTTGAGTGGCCACGAATCCTTGTGAGGGAAAGGATCGGTAAACACAGCAGGTTGAGAAGTAGCCATAATGGGAGGGACAGTAGGGGAGGAATGCTGTCCTCCCACTGTGGCCTGAGACTCCCACATCTACCACATCTGTGGTAATAGGGGACAATCGTGAGTGTAATGACCATAAAAACTGCAACATGAACATGGCTTATTGGTGCGAAGAGGCCTGTCTAGCTTGGGCTGAGAGCCCTGTGGATGGTTAGCAGTGTTAGAATCAATACTTGTAGGATTGGGTCCACGATTACCAGTGGCAGATTGATTGCCTTTCCTTTTTCTTTGAGAAGGAAGAGAATTAGTCGCACCCTGCTGTGCAAAGATGTGCCCTAGAGGGGGTAGTAAGTGCAACTGCGGGGGTTGAGAAGGCAAGGGAGGGAGAGGTCCAAATGCTGGAGGAGCTGGGACACCAGGCTATGGGTAAGGATAAGGGTTAGGGTGGGCAACATTGAGGTAAGCAGGAGGGTGGGAGAAAGGAGGAGGCATGCCGTATCCTGGATACATGCTACCTAGAGGGGGAAAAGTGCTGGAGGTGCTGGCCCCTCCTGGAGGGAAACCATAGCCCATAAGAGGTTGAGCAGAGGTATGTGAAAGAGCTCCAACGATACCGTCGACAGAGTGAGATGCCCCTAGGGCGTTAGCGCCACCAGGCTTGGGAGGTCATGAAGTGCGGTATAAACATAACCAGACTAAGCATAGATAAGGTCATATTTCAAGGCTATTTGGAGGGCGCTTCTTTGGTTTGAGGGAAATGGGAGGTGACATCTTTTCCAATGGGAGGTAAGAGAGAGCGAAGGAACCCGTCCATGTAAACCCGATCTTCAAAGGTAGGAGCGCGACATAAGCTTCTTCGTCGCCGCCATTCCTAGACATGAGCGGAAAGGTGGGTCGACGAGGATTGATGGAAAGAAGTTAAAAGCTCGGTACCAGTGTCGTATCAGAGAGGTAGTTGGAAATAAGATAAAAAGGCTTGGGCAATGGTCGCAAAAGTGGTATGGGAGGAGGTGGCCTGATCAACATACCATTTAGAAGCTTTGCCGGTAAGCATGCATTGGAACAATCTAAGATGGATGGAGTCGTCAGTAATGGAATTGGATGAACACCACACATGGAAAGATCGGATATGGTTGGAGGGATCTTCACTAGCAAGGCCTTCAAACTTGGGAATGTCGGAGGGGAGCTTGGTTGGCATAGCAGGCCAACTAACATCATGGCGGATAGGATCATTGATCAGTTGATTGAAGTCGGGGAGACTGAGACTAGCCATATAAGGGAGCAACAAGGCAGTCGAGGTAGGTCCCATAGTGGTTCCGCTGGAAACGGACCCAACAATAGAACTGGGGTTGCCACTAGCGCTAGGCCCTGAACTAGACATGGTGAAGGTAACAGGGGGAGAACCAGGAGTAGGGGAGAATGAGAAAAATTAGAAGAAGAGTTGGAGTGCAGACTCGGGGGAGGACTTACTCGATGACGACGGGAAGTAGGAAGTCGACCAACCGGAAACTGAGGGTGAAGGCCAAGAAGTCTCCGGGATAAGTGCCTTGGGGGCGCAATGATGACGGGAAGAAGAAAAACCGACAAGGGCAGGGAGGGACATAATCAATTGAGGTCAATGTCGAAACAAGGGCAGATAGGTGCAGTGTCAATTAATTTTAAATTCTTTGCTAGGCGGTGTTAACCAGGCTCTTCTTCGCTTAGGGTCAGTGTGTGGTGTGTGTTGATTTAATTTTTTAAACCCAGACATTTTGAGAGTAAAAGAAAAAGTGTGTTATGTAACTGAAAATAAATCTGAAAATAACAGTATATAATGCTGAAATAATAGAATTTTAACAGCTAACAATGCATCTATCTAACCCAAGAAGGCGGGTCTCTCAAAACTAGTCTAAAAGAGGGAAAAAAAAATCTAGGCAAAACACACTAAAAAGAGGCCGATAGATCTAAGGTCGGGAGGGACAGGGATCTAAAGGATAAACCTGCTGGAAAGAGGTGCAGAGAACAAAAAAGAGGTAGAGGCAAGGTTGCGGTAACAAAAGGGGAAATCAGATAAGGTAGGAGACAAAGAGGTGGCCCTAAAGGTAAACCCAAACAAAACTATATGAGGTGATTTGAAAGGGATAAGAGATGATCTAGAGGGATCTAAAAATTAGGTATCAGATCTGAAAAGGAAAAGGCTGAAACTCTGAAAATTCAGATGTCTGAAACAACTAAAACTCGTCCACAAAAGGTGGAGGGTACTAAAGCCCTAAGGGGCGAGAGTCCCACTTAGATGAGTAGAATAGATCAGAAACGGGTCTAAACGGGCGGAGACAGAGGCTGGAAAACCCTGACAGAAGCTTCAGACAAACCTAGGAAAATTGCTGGAAAATTGTAGAAAAAAGTGCAAGTCGCAGGTTCTGACCTGTTTTTAGTCCAGGTCACAATTTTGGGGAAAAAAAGTGCGCTCTCCAGTCCAGGTCGCAGTTTTTGGGCCATTAAGTGCGACCTGCAGATCCGGGTCTCTCGGCGGCAAATTTTAGAAAAATTTGTCGTCTCAGCTGCGGCTGATGTCTGTCACCTGCGCAATAGGGCTAGAAACACACGGAAGTTAAAAATTTGAATGTTTGAGGGTTTTAGAGGTGAAAAACACCATAAAAATAGGAAAAACAAAAAACTGAAGAGAAACCCTAGGGTCTGAAATAGCTGTATATGAAGGAATATATAAAACGAGAGCGGTCACAAAATAAAACCTGTGTGGAGTCGCCAATTGTTAGTATGAATCTTTCATCGTAAAATATCACTTTAGCTACACATAAAAAATAGCCCTAACATCAATTATGGATGCCAATATCTTTAAGTCTACAATTAGTTGATCCAAATAATGCTGCACACATCCAGATCTAAGCATAAAAGACATTAAGCAGTAATAAAATATGGCTCATGCATCCAATAGACAAGACAAGAACGATGTATTTGAAAGAATTTTTTATATTAAAAAGGGGGCACCTGAGAGAAAAAAAAGAAAGGTGTTTTCCAGTTCTCCTCAATGGGATGGGTTCTTGAAAGTCCTCAGCATTTCAGATCTAAAATTCCTCTCTTGTTGGTATAGAAAACCCAGACAAACATAGAACTCAATGGGAGCTCACAAGGTAAAAATGGACCAAGTGTATAGATCCAGAGGTGATCTTTAGGCAAAAAAAGGTGACTAATGAATGGGGAAAACCCTTCTATTTATAACAAAATATTGGGGCGATCTAGAACTTGGTGCATGAATAAAATATTATTAATCAAATTCTAGAACCACCCTTTAGGAATATTTTATTATATTTGTTGGAGGGAAAAGGATTTTTGACTTGGGTCAATTCCTTTATTTATAAATAATAAATAAATAAATAAATGATTTATTTACTATTTTAAGGAAATGGTGGGAATATAATTAAATAAATAATTATTTATTTAATTATTTATAAATGATTTAGTCAAATTTAACTAGGAATATTATTTAAATAAGGATTTAAATAACTTATTCCTAGGAAATAATCAAATAAATAAGGATTTATTTAATTGATTTCCTTGTTTTGGATTAAATATGACCTGGAAATATAAACAAATATAGATTTGTTTATTATTTCCTTTTGGGGTTTCCTGTTTAGACCATAAACAACTTAATAAAGGTGTTTTACTAAGTTATTTCACATAGTGAAAGCAATTTTACTTAGGGTAAAATTGGTCTTACATGGTGTACTTGGGTTCATCTAATGATAATAGGTTAGATGACCAAAAAATGGTGTAACACATATGCTATGAGAACTCCATGTAATTCCTATTTGCTGAGTTTGTCCAGATTTGCACTGTATTCTAAGACTGATACCTTTGGATTGAATCTCCTTGGTAACGTTCTAAGAATATTTCGTATAATAGTCTTCTCGTCAACTGGCTCTCCAAATACTTCTAGGGTATTGGTTATTTCATCAATGTATTGGAAGTATGCAACAATTTTGCAATCTTCTTTCACTCTGAGTTGCTCAAATTTTTCTGTATAAATTTGAAGCTTTGCTTCTTTGACATTTGAGTCACCTGCATATATATTATCAAGCTTTTCCCATACATTTTTGGTGGTTTTACAACCCAACATCTTATGATAAGCAGATTAATTAAGTCCATTGATAATAATATTCTTTGCTTTTGCAACATTTACCGAATTCTTCTTACATTGTTCATCCGCAGTTGATGTAAATCCATTTTGAACAGTGTCCCATACTTCGTAACCTTGTGCCAAGAGATAGACCTCCATTCTTCCTTTCCAGAGTGCATAATTATTTTCATTGAACAAAGGTACACCATTCTTGGTATGCTCCATGACCTCCTTCCAGCTGTTAAACTGCTATTGAAGGAACCAAGATTTGATTCCAATTGTTGGAAATACTGAGAGGGGGGGTGAATCAGTATTCCTTTCAATTAGAGCACTAGTTAATCTTAAATTATTATTAGTGTTTGTACAATGATAGCAGCAAACAAAAGGAACACAAATGCACACAAATTTTAAGGTGGAAACCCACTCTGGGACAAAAACCACCTAATGCTTTTCTAATAATTCTTTAATATTCAACTCCAATTGAAAATAAAGCTCCAACTTCCTAGAATCTAGAAAAGCATTCTTCTCCTGCTTCCACTGGATGGATGCTCCAACACCCGAGATTCTTCAGTAGTCAACTGAATGGATGCCCCAACACCCAATGAGCTACAACTCACCCTAGCACCACCCTACCACCCTATAGAAGAATAAAAGAAGAATGAACTGCCGTACCAGGGAAAATGGTCCACTTTACAATGATATAGAATGATGTAGAAGAAGAAGACACACTAGACCATAACCCCAACTATGACACAACCTCCTAATGATGATCTTAGACCTCCCGACACTGCCTCTTCAACTCTTGGCAAATAGACACTAGTACAATTTTTACAATAATGTATTTACAATGACTTAGTACAATGATACCTTTATAGTGACTGTATGCAATGCTGCCCACTTGAAGACTTCATGTGATAAACTTCTTGTTGCTGTTCTTCACCTTGGTTTCTTCTCTTGTCATGCTACCCTCTGCTACACTTTTCTTTGCTTCGCTTCCCTAGAAAGTCTAGTCCTTTGCAGCCCTTGACAACACATGATCTAGCTTTTTCTTGCCTTCTAGGAGCTATATATTGAATCTAGTGTATCTTTGTTATTTCAGATCCCCAATATGTAATTTTTGGTCCTATAGTAGTCCTTTGAGTCGTCTTTCCAATGCTATGGTTCTAACCCAATTTGGATTCTTCAAGGGAGAGTTATGCTCAATCTCTCACAATGCCCTAATTATGGACTATTTTAGTAGAGAAAAATTGTACAGTGTGCCACGTGTCACTGTTTCTTCATTCAACTCTAAAATTGATAGAGTGAAAAACAAAGTATGTGTAATATCTTCCACTTTTTACATAATTCCAATTCGATACTCAGAGAGAGAGTTATGACGATTTTCCCAAGGTCACTTCTTTGATATGAATTTCAGGAGCCTGCAAACACACTAACTTCCACAGATCATATCTCTGAAAATGTTGTGCACCATGATCTGAAATTTTCACAAGAGCTTCCTTAGGATTTCAGCTTCACCTCTTTAAAATTTCAGCTTCTGAAACTTTGTAGAAAAAAAGTTAGAGCGAAAATTCCACAATGACCTGTTTCAGATGGCGAAATCCCTTGCATAAGGAGGATATGAGGATCACAATTTATATAAATGCTTAGGCTGAGAGGAGCTTCAACAAGTGCACGTGGGAGGGATTTTAAGAGCTTAAAAAATATTAATTATGACTTTTCAATGACCCATGCCACAAACCCATGGGATTTTAGCCCACTAACTGGGGTTACAAACTTCAAACATGAATATCTCTCAAACCGTGAAGAATCACGTGGCATGCCATATATCAACGGAAACATCTCGACAAGTGGAAACCATCAAAGAATTATTGACCTAGAATATATTAATTTGGAAGGTCAAAATTCCCATGCAATATTGGGGTAGTCCCTGGTGCTACTTGGGTTGACATCAATGACAACCACTGATCAAAATAATCAATGTTCGATTTCATGTGACGTTTCATCATTGAAAATATTGATTTAGAAAAATCGGACATAGAATCCACGAACAACACTACAAATCAATGGACATAAGCAAAAAGGACCATATTATATATATAGGAGGAGAGACAGTCACCAGAGCAGCCACCTATCCCCCATAATCATCCTCAACCTCAAGACCAGCCTTGTGCATTATGTGATGAACGTGATCATTTGATCGCATAATGCACATCTCTAGAGTTTTTTCAAGGACGGTACCCAGTTAACCTGGTGTACTTCATAGGGCTACGACCCTGTTCGGTTGAGGGGTCCTGATCTAGGTTTAGAGTTTATCACGCAACCAATAAACCCTCCAACTACTGGCCCTTTCTGCAATGACCTTCTTGCACATATCAAAGTCTCACCTGAAGCAGTATGGGGGGGGGGGTGCTGGAACCAGGTTTCCGCACCCTGAGGAAGAAAATAATGTGGTGGCCCTAAATAGATTGATTGAAAAACTTATACAAATAAGAAACATATGTGCACAAATAGAAAATAATACTTATCAGATCACAAAAGCATAATTTCATATCACTTCGTCATAGATATATCATAACATAACCAGATGTATGTAACACGTAATCACTTAAGCAGATTCATCCACGTATTCAACCATCAATATAACTTCATGCATAAATGACAGTTCTACTTGCACATATATGATTAAAAATAACAAAAGTAAAGATATCTCAATGAAATAAAAAAATATAACTTAGATAACATAGTGATTTCACAAAAACTAGTGTTTGTATTAGATTCAAAGCAATTCAATACATCAAACTTTCCCTTATACTTTACCCTTCTGTGCACACAGCCACGACTAGGTCTCTGCGCACAGATCCAGTAGGAGCCTTTCTACCCAACCCAGTCTGAAACCCTTACACAAGTATTACAAATTCATAAACAATTAGATCCAAAACATGAACTAAGTTACCTTTTATTTAGAATCGATCTATCTATTTATATCCATCTTAGCGCGCAGATACTATGGTCTCAAACCATGGTTTGAGGCCCACAGTTTACCCTTAGAACCCTTTTTCATAAAAAAGGGACTTTGACCCACCCCAAAGCCCCTTGACCTTTCCACACAACGTGCATATAATTTTTTTTTACAAAAATATATCCAAAAAAGTACCCCAGGAGACCCCGCTCCAATAGGCCTCCAACACAAACATGTGACTCATCTCAAGCCACTGTGGTGTTTGCTCCTTCATCTTGGCTTGAAGCACTGTGACAGAGGATTTTAGTGGAAACTCCATTTCTAGAATCTGCACAACAGCTCCATGCGCTTCAATTACCAACTTCTCGGCAGTGGGCCCTTCGGTGGCCAACTCAATACTTCTCTGCATTTGTTGAATGGAATTTAACGTGTTATCCAATTTTTGGGAGAGTTGCAGAGCCTCCTCAGGCCATGGCTACATTCTGGCCTCAAGCAACTATTATTTTTGGTGTAGGTCCTGGATTTCATTTTGGATTACCCAACCCTCCTGTAGGCAAGTGAGGCACTGTGTAAGAACGAGAGTACATGCAACCATCCTGATATCCACAAACTGTTGCTCCTTTTTGCACAACTCATTGTGCAACTACTATATCACAAGGTCATTCTAAACTGAAGTACAAACACCCATGGCCTCATCCAAAATATTGTCACACTGTGTGATTGTGAGAATGATACTATCAGTGGCTTGCGTCACTTCAATAGTCTGCTTTGCTTTGAATTCTAGCGGGGTTTCAGGCTGCAATTTCATCTACAAGTCAACATTTTGATGCTCAAAATTGGCTCGGATGGTCCAAAGTTCTACGGATGAGGTCTTCAATGAGACAACCAGTCCTTCTAAATTTTCTTCTAGGGAAGCTGTGGCAAGGACTGATGGTACTTTGTGGCAGACTTGGTTGATTTTATCTTTGAGCATAGCACGCTGAGCTTCGGCTGTGCGACAAGCTTCCTCCACCATTTGTTGTTTTTCCTGTGATTTTGCGACCTACTTCTTTGATTCTATGGTAATGGTGTGAGAATGGGATTCACGGAACTGAAGCTCATCCACGATCATATTATGTTAAAATGTAAATTTCCTATAGGTAAAACAAATAGATTTATGTTAATATCACCACAACCTCTGAACTGGGTGCACCGACTGGGGTCTACATGGATGGCTGACACGGGGATTTGAACAAGATGAAAATCTTGGTTGTTGGTAAGGATATTTTGAGCGGTTGCGCGCTAGTTGCATGCATGCCCATATACATTTGGCTCGCTTGAGCAATGCTCAGCTGAATCACGCTCGCTTGAACTTTTAACTCCTAGATGCTAACCTGCACTACCTCGAGCTCAGTCTTATACTGCACTTCCATATATGTCCATCTATCCTCTGAATCAGACATGACCGTGTTTTAAATTTCATTCAATTCATCATTGGTCAGCATCAAGACCTCCTCTCCAGTGTCTTTAGACCCTTTTCTTTTCTTCATCACTCCTCCAGCGGCCTTCGAACCATGCTTTGTTCCTTTGGAAGTCTGTGCTTCCACTTTCTCTTATGTGTCTTTCGACGCAGTACCATTTTTCTCAGGTTCAGTGTCATTCTCCAAATCATTCAATTTGCACAGATCTACATAGATATACATAGATCCAAATTTCTCCCGTGGTTTTCTTATCTTGCACTTCCATGAGACTTACCCAATCAGAATCTTCCACTGGCTTTATGATGCCTGCAACAACCATCTTATCCAACTCTAGTTTTACCTTCTGCTTATATCTCAAATTCAGCCTGTATGGGCGTTGCTTCACCGGGCGCGCATCAAGTTTCAAAGTGATCTTCATAACTCCAAGTTCTCCAATTATTCCTTTCAATTATAAGAAATTTGTAAGGAATAAGTCTTGATAATCTGTCAGCAACTCAAAAACCTTGCCTACTATGTCATTATCCCAATAGTCTCCAATCTTTGCCAACTTTGGTTGCTCTTTAGATCCAATATTCACCTACTTAATCTCTAGAGGTTTTGTGACATCTAGTGAAGTGATCGAGGGCCCATCCACTATGCTCTGTCCCTCAGATTTCGGAATCATGATATTCCTTAAATCTTCATCACTCCCTTCAACTGTCAGATTTATGCGATTCACAATATCCTTCATCTACGCATCCCATGTTGGTGGAGCGCACTCGATCGCTGACATTGCTGTATCAAAGACAAATTCTTTAATGTTTTACAATCATTTACCAATCTTATCAAATCCACTCTCAAAGTTGAATGTCAGAATGAAACTCTCTGCCAGTGTAGACCATTCACTAGTACCTCAACACAACTCTATCTCTAGATACCAATTAGTAGGTACCTTCCCCAATGTATGAATGAACATGTGGACCCATTCCGGTCTTAGTTCTACACCCCATACCTCATTCCATTTAGCCAAATGTCTGCGTGGATCATCATTTTCAGAGTGAACATCTTCCATTATAATAGTTGGACGTTCAAAGCATAACCTCATCATGCACGCACACTCATCCCAATTTTCCATGTTTTCTTCATGAGTCTCCCACCATTGTGCTGGAGTAGCACACAATCTGAGATCCAAGGCATGGAATCTTTGTCCTTCTAGAAAAATTCTTTCAATCTCCCATAAAAATATTTTTACATCAGTTAAACCATCATGATGCGGTAATTCACATATCTTAGATGTTATGCATCGAGGAGATCTAGTCACTCAATTTTAGTGTAACGCAGATACTTCATGCAACCGGTTCTTCCAGTTTTCCAATTATTCATTAGAATCTGAGAAACAAGATTTGTCCTTTTCCCAATTAAGATTTCCATTCGCCCTTGGATTGATCCAATCTTCCTCGTGCAAAGCCAGCTTATCAATATCATCATCAGCATGCATGAGTTCTGTGTATCTTCGTCCTTTTGCAAAGTCTAGGGGAATTATGAATCTGGTTCCATTGATTTCAAATTCCATTCTTCATTTCTTCAAATTTATAACACCCTCCATATAAATAGCCCAGTCTAATCCCAACAGTGCAGGATAAGGATTAGTATCATCTATAATATGGATAAATTTGAAATATGTAAGCACCTTAACACCTTCAATACTAACTATGACCTACGACAACATTCCTAATGGATTTTTTTTTTGCTAATTTTCCATGCACAGTTGAATGGTAGGCCATTCCAGCTTGGGTTATCCCATACACTACCAAGTTTGTTTAGGTAGAAAATTTGCATCAAACCCCATATCTTAAATAAACTAATCCATCTCATAAGCACTGATCTACACGGTCATACACATTTCTCGCCCTATCCTCTTCTTATTCTTATAAAATTTGTTGAAAAATTTATGTTCTACCAATGGCTATTTCTTCTCTGCGAAATTATATATCAGAGGTTGGAGGTTATCTACTGCCTTTTTATTGCACTGTAACTTAATACAAGCTTGTAAAAATGGTTTAATTTCTTAATCTACCCTTGCCTCCTTCATTGGTCTACTTGACGTTGATGCGCTTCCCTCTGCAAAATCCTTTCTCACTTCAACAAAAGTCTCATTTGCGCGCTGTAAATCAAATCCCTCTTTGTTCTCAGGGGCCTTACGAATCTAAAGGTCAGTATCTAGCTACTTTCTCTTATCTTCATTAGTAGCTGCACCACTCCTAGTGACCACATTCATGCTAGGATCTTCTTCATAGGTTTCTTCTCTGACCATTTGAAGATTCTGCATCGGAGTTTGCGTCTTTTTCTCTTGCATCTTAGCAATCAAAACAGGGAAAGTTTTCTATTACATGGTAAAAATGTCTACAATACCTGCATGATTATCGCGCTGGATTTGGACAGTCATGCACATAATGTCTAACATCTCCACAGTTGTAGCAAATAACCCGCCCCCTTCCTCAACCAGCTGATCCACCTCCTCATCCTCTTCCTCTACCCTAGAATCGACCACGCCTAAAGGGGATATGCTGGCAAGGTAAGTTCGACCTGCATTCTATAGATTTTAGCTTTATCCAACATCATTTCATAAGTGCGACAATGCTTCTCATCATGTTCCAGTGACGAAAAAAACCTACAAAACAACTGCTTCAACTTAGGTTGATATTTTCTGACACTTGGATAGATATTTGTTTCATGCAGTCCCGTAGCTTGATAGATTATGCACCATAATATGCTCTTCATCAGGCTAGGTCCTCCAGCATTCAGATAATTATTGAATATGGGACATTGATCTTTATGGTTCCCAACAACTTTACATTTTATGCACCAAACCTCTGCGCATACGTCCTTGCCCTTATCTTTGTGCAGATTCTGAATCTCCAAATGCATTTATTCTAACTGATTCTGAATCTGTTGAGTTCCAAGTGCAACAGGTGTTGGGGTAGCTTCTAGTTTCATCGCAATCTACAAAGCCTCAGCTTGCATGGAAATATTTTGTTGAACCAAGGGTTGGCACTAATGTGGGAGCAACATAGCAATAAACCACTCCTTGTGTTGGGTATCATCGATAGTGAATCCACCATCTATGGTAGTGCGCTTCAATCTCTGATCTACCTCCCACACTGATTCATTTACCTCTTGGTGAATCTCTTTCATTTCTCTAACCAAAATTCACATATGATTTCGGCTTCTTGAATTATTCTTTTAAGGCATATTTCACTTTATCGAGAGTGGCATTAGGGTTTTCTTGGACATATCTAATATACCAATTTAATGCGTGACCTTGGAAAGTAGTGGCTAACTGTGCTTTCTTGATATCATCATTATTAACTTGCTGAGCTCTCCATAAAAAATCAACCACAAACAAAATTTCTCAGTATCTTCATTTCCAATACCTATGAAAGTAGGTAGTGTCATTGATGCAGCCATAACTGCGCCTGGGGAGGTGGAGGTGGGGGTGGAGCTTGACAGTGTGGTGGAGGGTGATGTTTGAGATGAGTTTGGAGTTGGAGTGGATGGGATCTGAAAGATGGTCAAGGATATTTCTTGATTTGATGAAACTTATTATTGGGAAACTTCTTCTTCTTCAGAGTGGGCAAATTCACTAGAAGTACTAGTTTCTAGTTCACCATCACTATTAGATATACGCTTGAGAGGGCTATAAATAAATCATTTCTCTAGATATTCACGGTAAAGTCTTCCAATGCACGTATTCAGGCCTCTTCGGGACATTAAAGAAATATTTTGACACAGAGAGCCCTATTCACATAATAGCATCTTCATCAACAACTTCAAAGAGCGCAAGAAATTACCTCTAGGACCCTTAAAAATATTATTTATGCTTCAAAGTATGACACAAACTGATCAATGGAAAATTCAGTCACAAATGCTCTTAAGAGATGATCTATCCAATTATCTATTGTACGGGTGATCGTATTGTCTATATTTTCTAGTTGTTGAATCAATTCAAGGGTCCACTCAGTGACTGTGTCATCCTTAGTGCAGGTATTGAATTCAGTAAATCATGACAACCACTCTTGCAGCTCAATTGCAATGGAGCAAAAGCAATACTACACATTTCCCAAATCAACTTATCGCAACACAGAAGACACACTTGTCACATCTGTCTGAGCAACCATCACATGCGCCATTTTCCCAACCTCCATCATCTCCAATCAATGTTAGATTTCATGCGACATTTCATCACTGAAAATCCTGATTTAGCAAGCTTAGACACAAAATCCACGGATAACACTACAAATCAACAGACTGAAGTGACAAGGACCATATTACATATATAGGAGGAGAGATGGTCACCAGAGTAGCCACCTCTCCCCCATAATCATCCTCAACCTCAAGACCAACTTTGCACATTATACGATGAACATGATCATTTTATCGCACAATGGACAACTCTAGAATTGTTTCAAAGATGGTTCCCGATTAACCTGATGTACTTCATAGGGCTACGACCCAATTAATATTCTTTCTAGATATGCTAGGATAACTACCATATTTGCCATTGTTACACTAAAATTTGTCACCATGACATTTGGCTATCTATATGGGTTCATCATTACCTATTTTATGCTCCCTTAAAGTTAAAAAATTATAAAGTTCCTAAACCAAGTCTTTAAATGGAAGAAAAGCTCATTAAAACCCTAAAAAGCCTAACTCCACACTTTTCCTAGCCTTTACCCGCAGTACCCCGGTTTCTTGATCTATAACCTGCGGCACATCCTGCACGTTCTGCTTACTAAAACTGCAGACCACCGTAAAAGGTAAAATAAAAGAAAAAGTAAGTTCTAGAAGCCCAGCTGGTCGAATATTCTCCTAGCGGGAAGCTTCTAGAAGCATAATCTGGTCGATCTTCACCCCTTCATTCATGAACTTCTATCCCTTCATTAATGGAGATTATCCCTTGGTATTTGGAGCTAAAATCCCTTTTTGAGAGGACTTTATCTCCCTTTCTTTGGAACTAAAACCTCCTCTCTTCTTCTATAAATTGAGATCATGTTTTAGTCTCAAGCGTACTTAGAACTTGGTTGTTTTGAGGTGAATTTCTGAAGAAATTATACTCTCTATACTTGGCATCAATATTATGAGAACGATTACATACTCATATCCATAGTTCTATGCTAGTTCAGAGAGGGGAAGGATTGTGAAATTGATGGAAAACAACTGTTCAAGACCCCGGAAGAACCTATATGACATCAAGGCGACAAGGTTGTAAGTTTACTTCTTATCATACAAGTTAATACAAATGGATTCTATTTTCTCATTAAGTTGTTCATATATCTGTTTGAGTAATTTAATTCTTAGATTCCTTGATCAATGAGATAGATTAGTGTTTCTGAATTACTATATCATGCAGGTGCTTTTAATATTTTTCCTGTCTTTGAATGAAGGTCCTACATTCTAAATTGACCTCTTTTGGAGTGATTGGATTGAAGATTACAACAAGCGTTGGACTTTAGATAGGGGCATGTCCTCATACTTTGTTATTTAATAATTTTGAATCACAAATTATCTAGAGAAAATGGTTTTCATTTGGAAGTTTTTTTCTAGATATCCTTAGGATACTAGGGAGATCGCTCTTGTTTGTAAGAGGGATTACTTCGCATAGCAAAATGGTGACTCCGCTAGGGACATATTCTTGAACTTAGTTTTCTTTTGATTTTCGGTTTGATTTTTGAATAAATTATTTGATTTTGATTAGTTCAAAACTGGGTTGGGTAAATAACTCATTAGAATACCTGACTGTAAATCCATATTTTTATTTTTTCTGTGTTTTTCTTGCCTTCTGCACTTTTTGTTTAAAAATAGAATGGCAAACTCCGCAGATTTTAGTGAAAAACAATGCAATACCGCACCTTGTTCCATTAAAAACTGCAGACTTCTGGAAAAATTTTGAAAAAATAAAAATTCTATTTTCAGGAGTATAATTACTTGATTCTCTATAATTACCCCAACTTGTCGTCAAAAGTCTTCTATGTGAATTTCTTTCAACAATTTCTATTTTTGAAGTGATATTTTCAATTGATTTGCATTATATGAGTTAGTTTTTTCCCTGTCTTCTTGTTGCTCTGAATCATAAACCTTTATATACCTCATCTAATTGGTATGTCATAATTTTCTTGTTGAGCCATTGAACTTGATGCAAGTCTTGCTTTTATGAAAATTCGATTTTATTTTCATTTGCAAATTTAGAAAACCTTTTAGCTTAATAAGGTCTAAATTTCACTTTTAAACCATTATTAGATATTTTTGATTTCTCACTGAGATAAGCAGAAAGCTCTTGGTTAGATTACAAACTAAGCATAAACATCCTCAAAACTTTTTAGATAGGATTCAAAATTAGACTTTTCTTTTGGTTTTGAATTTTGTGTTTTTAAGAGTTTTAGTTTTCTTTTAGAAGAAGTTTGTTTCTAGTTTCTGATTTGAATGATATAAAGAAGTTCATTTTGAACAAGTGATTTTTCTTCTGTGAAATTGAGTTCTCAAAGAATTGTCTTCTTTTCAAATTTTCTTGTTTATCAAAGAAAGAATTGATGTTTTGAAATTTATTAAAATCTCTCAAATATTTCCTCTAAATAGGTTTCATTGAAAAGAAATGAGTTGCTTCTCATATAGATGCATTTTAGCATATTTTTTGATTCGAGTCATTAAACATCATTGAAATTTCACTTCCATACCTTTTGACCTAAGAAACAACCAAACTAAAAGTATCGCTTAATTAAAATCAATCTAGAAATTTTTATATTTTCTTGAGCTCTTTTCCACCAACATAGCCTAGGCTAGTGTCTTGGAATAGGTTGTAGTTAATATTCCAAAGCAGTTCAAAAAAACAAGTAGTAAATCTTGCGGTAGGAAAATCAAATTGTAGCATGTATGCTCTGGTGTAATGATCTTTTTTTTCAGGAAATTCAACAAGGTGCTCAAGAGAAACGCTGTATAAGTAAAATTGTGAAAAAATAACACAGATCAGGGCTTGATTCCCCTTATTTATGTTGTATGAGACTTATATATGGAGTTTCATCCAAAAAAAATAAGTTTAGACTCATTAAAAAGATCTCCCAAAAACTTGAATAGCTAAAATGCACCCAAAGAGGAAGGCTGCAGCCAAATACAAGCACTGCTTCAGGAATTGCGCAGTTTTAGCAGATGTTTAGAGGAGATCAGCAAGGAGAATTATATTTCAGTCATACAGCAGAAAATAAGCATTATGATAAATTCCTTTCATTATACAGTAGAATGCATGAGCCAATACATCAATAAATCTTTAGAAAAGTGAGCTGGAACACATGTATATTTGCAAAAATGCTTCAACAACGTTATTTTTAAGGAGCTTCAGCAGCTGGAAGTTACAACTCAGATCTAGGACATATCCGTGGTTGAAACATCAGATCTATTTCAGATCTGGAAACTATATAGTTTTCTCTTCAAGATCCACTTGGAATTTTGACAAAAGCATGCATGAATAAGAGTAGATCTGAGAAACAAGTTTCAGATCTGGAAATTACTACAGTAAATTTATGAATATAAAATTTCATTACAATGGATCAGATCTGAAGAGAACATAGATTAGCAAGCTAATCCATGGATCACCAAGTGGAAGGCAAAGCCCAGCACTAGAGATCTCTGATCTAAATTATGAGCAAGACACCATGAAAACCCTCATATAGAAATAATGCAGTCAACTCATGGGAACAATGCTGTAGCTCAAATGACACATAAAAATACTGTAAAATTGTAGATCTGAAGTACAAGAGGAAGAGACACTCTTTCAGGAGGTTAAAGAACACACTCCAAGAGAAAGAGGCTCCAAAAATACAGTAGATATCTACAGATCTAGACTCCCACTTGCTGCAGCTCACAAGACAGCTCAACCCTCAAGATGAGCAGTGCTGTAATGTAAGATGGAGCTTGGAATCAAGCCTAATAGTGGTTCAATTCAACAAAATTTCCTCCTTGAATCCTCAATGGAAGAGGTGAAATCCCTACATAGGAATTCCAAATACAATCCTCCACTAAATAGCAGAGAATGGTATTTGTCTAAGTAGACAAATACTCAGAAATATAATCAATCAACAACCTTCTCTTGCTGCCCTCCTTTTCATTTTATAAGATGAGAAAGCTTTTGCAAACCCTAAACCATCTTGATGAGTTAGCCCTTTTCACATGAGAGGCCCCCTTCTAGAACTGCGCTGTCCCTTTTGGAGATGCAATGAACCTAGACAGTGTTGTTGATTTGGTCAATGTTGACCCAGTCTTTAGCTCAAACCTCTTTCACACCTACAAGTGATTATTTACATGGCCCTGATTTGTCTTTTTTCACATGGGCATTGATTTATTCAGACTTTTTAGGAGTTTTACATGCCCTCCTTTATTCATTTATTCATGAAAAAAAAATTAAAACAAAATTGAATGTTCCTCTTAGCTAAGGCTAAGTGGGAACATTACAGTCCTCCCCTCCAAAATGTTGCTTGTCCTCAAGAAACTGATAGGGTAAGAGCTGTAGTTCTTCTCCTTCTCCATTGATGGCACCATCAAGGATCAAGTTTTCATCATGGACCAAGTGCTCATTAAGCCAATACATCAAAAATTTCTCCTCCAATGCTAACATGATAGGGGCATAGTCCATCCCTTCAGGAGTGTAAAACTCAACAGAAATAAACACGGGTGAAGCAATGTCACATCTAAAACATGTATCATGAAGTACACGATGAAGTTACATCCCATGTGGTACATATACACTGCCCACTTTTTGCCCATACAAACCCATAAAAAATACCAATATATCATCTATGTATGGAAGCAAAATCACATCTGTGCAAACTGAAATTTGCACTTGAGGAGGTGGGTCACAATCCCACATAAGATACCAACGCAATGCACTCCTTGTATTGAGTAGATCTAAGTGTGGTAAGTGGTACTCCCACCACACCTTTGCTGCATGGGTCACTTTGACATGGCTGAAAGTTATACCCAAGTTAGGTGCCTTTGGGAAGCACCCATCATGATAGAGAATATCCCTTTGCACCTCAAGGGAGTGTCCAGATTTAGAATTCTTAGTGGCCTCACCAATGCCATAAGATCTACATGTAATAAAAATCCTTTTAGGAGCCATGGCCTGCATACATATGGTAAAATAATATGTCAAATCAGAAAAATAAACATGCTCCATAAGATTAGATTCTTTACCATTCAATTCTCCTACACACATGGAGTTGGACAGGGGCATTTCTCCTCTTTTAAGAGAAGGAAGAGATGGCTGAAATGACTCCTTCATGGAGTTCCTTGTCTGCCCCAACTCCTCATAGCTATTTCACTCTTGTAAGTGGTGATGTAGTTCCTCCCAATCATAGTTCTGATGTAGTTCCTCCTCCATACCCTCCCAATCAAAACTCCTTATGATGAGGGTGTAGATCTTTGCTGACTACATATAGCTAGAAAGGAACTCTTTGTGTGCTCTTTGTGGTATTTCTTGTTTAAGCTTGGAGGTTTGAGACAAGAATACTTTACCAAGATGATAGATGACCCCTTCATGGACCAAATAGCCTCCCCCTTGCTTCATGCCATCTAATATCATCCCAGTGTGAAGATCTTTGGAGTAATCCACAAGGAGTTGAGATCTCCAATATGGATCTACATAACTCAACAAGGACAGCGCTGCCGATGCATCTATGGTGGTGCTTGCCTTGTTGCTGATTGCTTCTTTGAAATTACATATGCCAAAAGTGTTTGTGGGAAGGCTGATCCTCCCCTTTCCTTCCTCCCACAACGCTATAGCTTGCTCTCCAATCCTTTCTTGATCTATTTTTGGAGCAGCACTTTGTGAGGATTTCTCCACAAGATCAGAGTCTAATGACACTCCATGTGGCTTGCCATGAGGTAAGAATGTCTCTTGCAACGTCCTCATAAACATGAGAGAAGGAACTGTGAGGTCCTTGCTCCCACTACGCAAAATCCATCTCTGTTGTTTATGTGGAAACATCAGGTGAAGGATAAGTGTGCATGCCTTGAATGATTTATGGTTTCCCACTCTTCAAGTCCACCCACTCCATCTGCAAGGCCTTCCAATCAGTGGTGACCTTACCCAAGTGTTGTACTCTACAACAACCCTCCCCATTTCTAAATTTCTAGAATAAATTTCATTCAGAAATAGGTCCCCTATTTATCTTACTTTCTAGATAGAAATAAAATATTTAGAAACAATCCAATCATTTTTAAATTAGAAATAAGAAGTTCATTGATAAAAAGACATATTGCATATATTTATTAAAAAGTGTGTATAAAAAAATACAACATTGAAAAACTTTATGATCCGATGAGATATAAAGCTTTTATCATATCAAAATATTACATAAAGTTTTATATTTAACAATATTTGATGTGTACAGTAATCGCAATCGGAAATCAGAGAGATTTTTAAGTTTTATATTCACTTTGTAAAACTCCGACGCGATGGAAGTCAATCGCAATCACAAATCGGATAAGTTTTAAGTTTTCATATTTGTTTTGCATACTTCCGATGCGATGTGATTCATCGCAATCGCATTTCGGAGAATGATTGTTCATGGACTTATTATAATAAAACTACGATGCGATGAGTCATATCGAAATCACAAATCGGAAAACTTTTAAGTGATCACATCTGCTTTGAAATAATCCGATGCGACGCAGTTCATCGCAATTGCTCTTTGTAAAAACTTTAAACAAATTCTATGTGGTTAATTGCAAAACCTTGATGCAATGCACTTCATCGCAATCACATTATGGAGAAACAAATTTTATATTTGTTTGATTGAAAGACTCCGACATGGCAGACCCCACCTCATCACAATCAGAAATCTGAGAAACTCATTAAAAATTCACTCCATTTAAAAATCCCTGATGCGATCATCGCAATCGGAAATCGGCATAAATTAGATTATGTTATTTTGTGTACCTTTGAAGATTCCCGATGCGATTATTACTTAATTCCCATATATTATTTATTCATTGCATTGCAAGAATTCAAAAGGTAAATTTTTAACACTTATTTCAAAAATGCCAACTCCCGATTGTACATATGATCTTGAATAAGAAATCAAACGAATAATGGAAAATGATTTTTTTTTTAAATACGTGAGTGTGACTCTTTAGAGGGCATTTATGTTATAAACATAGAGATAATAAATAAAAATCAATGAATAGATTTTTATATAGTTGTTCTCCTCATTTAAGTTTTTACCACAATTGAACTATTTTTTCCCTTTGCAGAACCAAAGGAAACTCAATCCTTTCATTCGCAGAGAGAGGGAAATGTTTCTGGATACATAAATGTCAAAGAGATCCAGGAAGGAAAATTTTTCTGTCGCAGTAAAAGCCCCTGTGTTCACCATGGCACCTAGAGAGAAACCAGCTAAGATTAAGCTGGTTACAGACACGTCATGCCAAGGTCTTGGTAAATTATCCTGGGAAGAGTTATATAACCTCATTGAAAGGGAAAATCCTAAGGTAACTGTGGCGAAAGCAATAGTTCTTGATGAGGACGATTCAAAGTCAGATTCAGAAAATTCCCTTAAAACACTGGCTAATTCATTTCTACACTGAATTGTAGCTCGGGTAAACATTTTTCCATATTATGATGTTATTCGGTGGGTAATTGATAATGTGTCTATCCAAAACAAAACCTTTGTTTAAGCTTCTAGAGAAATATTCGGGTCGTTCAAAGCAGAGGACATTAAAGCGATGTACCACCTTCCGGACCCATAGAAAATCTATAACAAAGACTTCATCAAGGAATTTGCTGTAAATAATGAAAATCAGTCAGAGCCGATTACAAAATGGAGAAAGGCTCCCAAAAAGCATAAACACGAGGCATTAGGTATGTACTCTGTGGAGTCTCTTTCGCCTCCATACTGTTATGCCGCAACAATGATGTGCAGATTATTTGGGAATGATAACTTAGCTAGGTTTTCTATACAAATGGTGCCATTAATACATGCTGCTATAAATGTCGAGATAATGGACTGGGCTATCATTCTTTCTGATAAGATAGCCAATAGGATTCTTGAGTATAGGAAAGACAAAAACTCAGGAAATACTACTCCATTTTTATTTTTGTGCTTATATTCTAGACACCGTGTGCTTCAATTCTGAATTTCCCATATTAGGATGGAAATGGACCCATAAATATCCTGTTCCTATTCATATATATCACAAGTTCTTGTGGAAAGGGCATTTCAAAAGCCATGTTTACAGAGTTTGTCACGGTTTTTTTATCCCGATTTATCCAACTATTTTTGGCTGATTCCCTCCTAGACTTTTTGAGAAGGCTAAAGTTGATTTATCCTTGATTGGGGATTGGTTCAAAGTAGAAAGATTCACATATATCAGAGTTTTCAAAAGTATTTTAGAACCACACATTCTTCCTTTGTATGTTCCAGATAAACTGTTAGCCCAGGAAATTGCATATCAGATGACAGTAGAAGGCATGTCCAGGACTTTGAAGAACAACAAGGAGCTAATGTGGCCTAATTTTCCTTTTAAATGTGAAGATTACACTCTCAATAATTTTATTCATGCTGAGAAAGAAGTTGGCAAGATCGCCAATCTCAAGCTTTCAACAATCCCAGGGAGGCAATATGATCCAAGGAAGGTGGCATTTGATTTTACTACTGTTGTTTCAATTGCTCGGTTCGAACATGAACCAGATATGTTTGATGATTTATTTGTTTCTATAGATAATTTGTCCCAAGTTTTTGATTTGGCCAAGTCCAAATTCCAGGCTGAAGAATTGAATAAGTTTATGTTTTTTAGAAGCCAGAGATTACTCAAAATTTCTCTAGATCAATTAAGAGTTCCTATGCAGGAAACTGAGTCACAACAGAAGGAAAAAGAGGATACATATGGAAAAATAGTAACAGAAAAATCTGCAAGCAAGGTCATCATACAGACATAGAAAGAAGTAACAGGAACTAATCCTATTATACAAAAAGAAGATATTAGCAGCAAAATTGATACTGAGAAGAAGGAAGTGGCTACTAAACTTGATGTACATATTGATCAGCAGTCTTCGGCCCAGACAGGAAAAGAAAGCACTGGTACTAATACCAACGTGCATTCTGAGAAAGGAGGCACAAACAGTAAGGCTACTGAATAGGCACCAAAAGGAGATATAAACAATAATCCAGATTCTCAACTTGGAAGAGAGGAAGCTGCTAAAAAAGTAGTGGAATCTGCTGAACTCATAGTTTCTCCTCATTTGCTGAGCCAATATGAACAATTTTCCCAGCAAATAGGACAAAAAAATAATCCCCAAGTTAATATTATGGAAGACCAGGATAAATAAGTTATTCCTAAAAATCCCACAGGTGAAATTATGTTGAAAATAGAAGAAATCCCTCCTCTGGATGTATTTTACAGTCCTAAGCATAGGGCTGTTGTGAGAAAACAAAGGAAAAGGAGGAGAACTAATCAGGATGAAATTTCAACATCACATGTGGAGTTTATGAATATTGTTTATAAAAATGCTGAGGTGAATCCAGCTAAGGATCTCACTAAATTATCTCAATACGCAGGTGCCTATAGTGCTGCAACTATAGACAAGGCCTCTGAAGTTACACAATTAATGAAACAAAAATATTTGCAAATAGATATGTTAGAAGAACAGGTTACAGAGAACCAACATAAAATTATTCAGTTAGAACAGTAATTGCAAGATCAAGAGCTCAAATCCAAACAACTAGAAGAGAAACTTGCTGTTGAAAAGAAAAAGATTGATCAAAATACCTTAGAAAAGCAACAATAGCTAAACCAAGAGGTAGAAAAATTACAACCTCTTCTACAAAATGAGAAGACTTCAAAGATTGAGCAAGAGAAGATGTTTCAATCCAGATTGGATAAGTTTAAGAACTATCCTAATTTGGATCAGTTCAAAAATGAAGCCCTGGAGACAAACAAGTTATTGTCTCAGCAATTAAATGAATTTTTTCTAAATGTTGAAGAAGCAGAATCCTTGTGTGAAATTACATCTTCCTTAATAGATGAAGGAGTCAGTCTTAAACTTGAATTTGATGAAGCTGATGAAAAAATTTCCGAATTTCTTTTATGGCAAGACTCAGAGTCGGGAAGAGAAGGAAACCTTCCAAGGATTGTGGAGAGACATAAGGAAGTTATTTTTGCAGAATGGGAACAACGTTTAATCAAATTAGAAGGAGCTACATCCAGAGCTAAAAGTATGATGAACAATGTAACACAGCTGGTGAATAATAGCCTCTATGCAATCAATTTGATTTCAGATTGTACCCCAGGAAAGTTACCTAGGGTAAAAGAAAATGATTACAAATGGAAACAAGAAATAATCAATAAGAATAAAAAAATTAGCCAACTGCAAGGAATATCGTGGGACATGATGTGGACCTACCTTATCAAGCCTCATAGTCAGCAAACAACGATTAAATTTCTTTCAAATGCCATCGATTGAATTATTCCTAAATTCGCTGATGCCACATACATAGGGAAGTTACACTCAAAGCTTAGTCATATAGAAGAAGTGAAATAAATGCTCAAAATCTGCCATCTGGGCACATCAAATGCAAAAGATAATCAATGAATCGGTTCACTTCAAGATCACATTTTTGTTTCTAGATTTTTGGTTAGATAGAGTGTAGGAATAGTTTTAGTTATTTTGTTTTATTAAGTACCTATTTAAACCCCTTTCATCTATTTAGAAAGGGGTCCTGAATTTGTAATATTTTTATTTGGAGATTACATTTCTGTACTCCATTCACTCTTATATTTTGATAAAGGATCAAATCTGGTGGTGCTATGCAAAATTGTCTTTAAGAAAATTTTCATTTCTGTATCTTGGAGTCTGTTTTACATTGAAGTTGCTGGATTTGGATATCGAATTGCATCGGAAAGTATCAAGATGGATATGGTATTTCTATCTATCCACTGTTATTTTCTTATGTTATGAGATATTCCATTTAAATTTGCTATCATTTATATGTACTTGTTTCACAATATTTCTTTATACATATCATTTTTTAGTGTGTAGAAATATTTATCTTTTACAGTATGTGAAAATGATATATAAATGATGAATGCAATATGTTATTATAACTCTATTTAATTTCTTAAACAAAGTTATCTTTATTTTTTACTGCATATTTCAATTAAGCTATAATACATTTTCATGGTTATTGGTTAGTTGAAACAATTGAAAGTTGTATTCACATTTGATACCCGGGTTAGTTTTAGATTAAATTAGATAGTTTATTTCAGTCATTTAGTCCCATTTTCCCTTCACCCAATAATTCCATTACCAACCCATTTAAATTATTAGGAAACTGGTCCTATCAATCCAGTCGGAGCCACCATACCAAACGGAAAAGGATCTATCTTAAGGTCCCAACCGGGTGGTTATCCCCCAATGTTTGAAGCAACGATTTTTGAGGCTTCAACATTTTTGGCGCTAGAAGGAGGGCCCAAGCTATGAATGGCAGATAAATCCAAATCTGAAAGAAATTCTAAGAGCACAACACCCTCATCACCTTCGATTTCTTCCACATCTCAAATCACTAGAGAAGAAATTGATAAAAGTATTCAAACACCCACTACCAAAGTCTCAGATCAATCAGATAATCCGTCTCCTGAATCATCTGAATTTGAAGCTTTAGTTCATAAAATTCAAGGATTCTCATTATCATTATAAGAATCAGAAATATCTGAAGGTAGTGTCACCTCGCATTTTGTTTCTTCCAGACCTCTCACTAGGTCACAAAGTGAAAAACTTGGAATTTCCCAAAATAATTTCCTTTGCCTAGTAGAGTCAAAACAAGAAGAACTCCATCGGAAACAGAAAGTGATATTAGTTCTTCATCGCAAATTCAATCATCTGTTTCCCAAGCTCTAAATCAGAAAAGTGCAGTAGTTTCATCATCATCATCTGCTCCGAAAACATCTGTTCAAACATCAATTGTCTCTTCCAGTACTTCAACTGTTACTACACATATACCAATCATTTCTTCAAATCCTCCCATTGTTATCCCAACAATGGCACAAGCGGCATAGAGACCATGGACTAGGCTAGGAGCTGTAAATATAGCTGCACCTTTGCATGATCTACCTGCTCATCCTGAAAAATGGCTGTCAAAATTTAGTCTAGATATTGGTATACCAGCAGAAGAACATATCAATAACTTTATGCTTGCTATAAATTTGAATCAAGTAGAGCATGAAGATGTTGTAGTCAGGTTATTCCCCTATACTTTGCAAGGAGCAACAGGATCTTGGTACTTTTCCTTACCTTCTGATTCTATTACAAGTTGGTATATGTTTGAAGAGTAATTTTTAACTAAATATGGAGATGATAGATCAATTGATACCTTAATCAATGATCTCTCCAATTTAAAGACTCAATCCAAAGAGCCCATTAAAGATTTTAACTCTAGATTCAATAAACTCTTGAATAAGATCCCTGCAACATCTAAACCTAGTGAACATGTTAGAAGTGAATGGTACATTAACGCTTTGCCCTCAAACATAGAAATTTTTTTAGACAGAGCTGCAAAACCGACTTTAGCTAAGAATATGAAAGAAGCTATTTCAGTTGAAAAGCGAATGATTTCTCTAGATAAGAGAAATGCTATCAAGGAAAGAAAATCAAAGAAAGTCACTTTTAAGGATGATTCAAAGAAAAATACACCAAGAGATCCATATGACATGGAGGGTTTACAGAAAGTTCTTAAAACCATGTCTAATGAGATGGTTGAGATCAAAAAGCAAGTAGCAGAGACTTTTACAAAGAGACCATTCAGAAATTTCAAGAGAAATCAAGTTGAATCAAAACCTCCCAATGCAGTCTCCAATTCAGAATCAGAAGACGAAGAAGAGGAAGATACTCCTCCAGTGTCAGATGAAGAATATGAAAGGGAAGAAATAGATGAACTACATGGAATGTGGGATTTCATTCTTCCTAATTCAGATAGTGAAATGGAACAAGAAGCTATGCCTGTGAGTACAAGGAGAAAATCTACATCGGAACTTGTTCAACCTGTTCCAAAGAAGAAAACTACAACTCCGAGTACCAAAGACAAAACTCCTACAAAGAGAGCTTCTCCCTTACCAACTCAGAATTAGCCATCATATTCCAATCCTCCCACATCATCATCTAAGACTCTAGTGGTATCAGATTCGATGGATTATAATATTGTTGAGGGCATGAAAAAGACTAGAGCGAACATCTCATTACATGAACTCAACAAACTTAAACATCAACAAAAGCTGCTATTAAAAGAGTTAAATGCTACACCTATTACTCCTCTACCAAGCGGTGTAGTGGCCAAAGCAGCCAAAGGAACTGGTAAGCCACCAGAAAAAGTAGATGCCACAGATACTGTTCTTATTAGAGAGAGATCAAGTTCTCAGACACATCCATTTTTGTTGACTTATGAAATCTACAAAAAAATATGCATAATTGTTTAATTTATTCTGGAGCATCCTTTAATATAATGCCTACTTCAGTATGTGAGAAATTGAATATCGAACCACAAAATTCTGCAGTTCACATTGTACAATTGGATCGCTCAAAATTTCAAGTTGTAGGAGAAATCAATTCAGTTACCATTAGACTAGCTTCCAATCCTAGGATTGTCCAAAGAATTGATATTCTAATTGTAGATATTCTTGAATTCTATGGGTTAGTATTAAGCAAGGACTGGTCTGCAAAACTTAACGGTTATATCGTGACTGATTTTTCACATATGTGGCTTCCCTACAAAGGGAAACCAAATCAAATGAAAATCGAGTGAGAAAAACATATGACGCACACTGTAACTGAATTTGAACAACCAAACGAACATGTAGCTTTCAACAACAATATCCTTGGAGGTTATTCTGCTGAGTCATTTCTTGGGAATTTTACTGCACCACAATCACCTTTTTCTGTAAATACTTTTGTTTCTCAAATTGAAAATTTTTCGCAATCTTATTCTTCTAGAATTGTTAATATTTTTGATTCATTTGTAGATAAACCTATAGATAAAACTTTATTTTGGTCATTATATTTTGATGGATCAAAATCTAGTGATGGAGCAGGAGCAGGATGCATCCTAATTGATCCAGAAGGAGAGAAAACCATGCTATCATGTAGATTATAATTTGAATGCACTAATAATACCACTGAATATGAAGCCTTGATTCGAAGGATTTATAAGGCCATAGGGTTAAATGTAAAATACTTGAAAGTATATGGAGATTCCCAAATTGTCATAAGACAAGTAAGAAATACCATCCATTGTCTTTCAGAACATTTCAAACATTATCAAACCCTAGTACAGGACCTTACCACTCAATTTATAGCATTTAATATCTCTTCTATTCCTAGAAATCAAAATACATCAGCTGACCTATTAGCTAATGTTGCATCCAAACTCCTCCCCACTGAAGATTGCAGTCCTGATAGATTTTCAGTAGAATTGATTTTTCGACCATCTGTTCCCGATAATATTACTAACTGGAGAGTATTCTACCACGATCAAGATATTTTGAATTTCTTAAATTCTGAGAAATCATATGATAAAAAAATTATTGATGAAGACGATCATGATCTGCAAATTACTTCAAGAAATAATGAAAATCGGATTCCTAAATCTGTTGTTAAACTTGAGGATCTGTATGATATTAAAGACAGATTCAAGAAAGTTACTAATGCTAAACTTCAAAGTTCAAATTTGAAGTTTTAATTAGTGAATCTTGGCTCTAATTCTAAACCTCAGAAGGTTAATATAGGACTCAATTTAACTATAGAAGAAATATCTGCTTTTATCAAACTTCTGAGTAAATATAAAAATGTCTTCGCTTGGAATTATGAGGACTTAAAGACTTATGACACTTCTGTGATTCAACACACAATTCCAATGCTATCTGATGTTAAGCCTGTTCAACAAAAGTTAAGAAAGATTCATCCAAATCTTGAGGATCAAATCAAACAGAACTCAACAAAATTTGGAACACCAAAATCATTTTTCTTGTAAGGCATTCCAATTGGGTTTCCAACATGGTACCTGTCAGGAAGAAAAATGGTGATATTAGAATCTGTATTAATTTTAGAAATTTAAACAAGGCATGTCAAAAGGACAATTTCTCATTTCCAACCATGGAGAAAATTATCCAAAAGGTAGCTAGTTCTGAACTCATGTCCTTTCTTGATGGATTTTTAGGCTATAATCAAATTTTAGTACATCCAGATGATAGGTTGAAAACCACTTTCAAAACCAAATGGGGAAACTATGCTTATCAAAAAATGCCTTTTGGTTTATTAAATGCAGGAGCTACTTTCTAGAGAGCCATGGATATAGAATTCAAGGGTCTGATTAATAGATCAGTTGTCATTTATCTTGATGACATAACAGTTTATTCAAAAAAGAGATCCAATCATCTACATGATCTGAAACAAATATTTGAAAGATGTAGAAGGTTTGGTATTTCCTTAAACCCAAAGAAATCCTTCTTTGCTCTTGATGAAGGAAAACTCTTAGGGTTTTTTGTGTCAAAAGATGGTATATATATCGACCCAGACAGACTTAAAGAAATTTCTGATATTTCTTTACCTCATAATAAAAAATCCATGCAATCATTTTTAGGGAAGATTAATTTTGTAAAAATATTCATTCCCAATTTTTCTCAAATTGTTTTACCTATGCAGAATATGATTAAGAAAATTCAGTATTCAAATGGGGGTATAAAGAAAAAGAAGCCTTTGATGCAATCAAACAGGCAATCATCAATGCACCTGCATTGAATACTCCTAAGTTTCTAAAGATTTTATTCTGTATACTTTGGCAATCGAAACATCCTATGCTGCTATTTTAACACAGCTCAATGATCAACAAATTGAAGCACCGATTTCTTTCTTCAGCTCTAATCTGCAAGGAGCTGAGTTGAATTATTCTGATGTAGAAAAACAAGCCTTCGCTGTATTTAAGTCAATCAAAAATTTTAGGCCTTTTCTCTTAAAAACACACACAAAAGTTATAATTCAAAGAGAAGTAGGAGAAAAAGGGGCTAATTGGGTGACAGCTTTGCAAGAATATGATATTGATATTAAACCAGCAAAGATTGTTAGCGGTCAAGGTTTTTGCAGATTATTAGCAGGAGCTCATAACATACCAAAAAATCAAGATTCAGACATTGCTGTTCAAGTAAGTCAGGTAAGTGTTATAGATTCTGAATCTCAGTATGCTGATCTGATATTTTACTTGAAAAATGGGCATGCTCCTTCTAATATCAGCTATAAGAACAAATGTACTTTAAGATTGAAGGCTACTAAATATGAAATCATTGATGATGTGTTATTCAAAAAAAATTATGATTCAATCCTATTAAGATGTCTTGAAAAGACTGAAGCAAAAAAGGTATTGCAGGAATTACATGATGGACCAATAGGCGGTCATTTTGGAGGTGATACCATATCTCACAAAATCATCCATACTGGATATTATTGGCCTACCCTTTTTAAAGATACACACGATTATGTGAGGAAGTGCAAAATTTGTCAAACTGCTAGTGGAAGACAAAAGAAGCCAGCTTTTCCTTTGCAGCCAGTAAACATTGAGAAACCATTTGAGCAATGGGGGCTTGATATCATTGGTGAGATAGTACCTCATTCTTCCAAACATCACAAATACATCCTCATAGTAACATATTAATTCACAAATTGGGTAGAAGCAATTCCTCTAAAGGTAGCCAATTCTGATGCAATTATTGATTTCATCGATCAATTCATCATTACCAAGTTTGGTGTACCTAACGCTCTGGTCTTCGACAATGCATCTTATTTTTTTGGTAATAGTATAATGGAATTTGAAATTAAAAGAGGTTTTAAATTGAAATATTCAGCAAATTATTATCCACAAGGTAATGGTTTAGCTGAATCCACTAACAAAAATCTCATCAAAATTATTAAAAGGACCATTGATCAAAGTCAAAAGAATTGGCACAAATCTTTAATCTTTGCATTATGGGCTGATCGTATTACTCTTAAAGCTTCTATAGGAACTTCACCTTTCAATTTAGTTTATGGAAAAGAAGCTGTAATACCATCAAACCTAGCTCCTCCATCATTAGCCCTAGTGCAATTCATTGAAGAAAATCCTTCCTTATCCATTCAGTTGAGATTTGATCAAATCCTTAAATTAGAAGAAGATAGAGAGAAAGCAAAAAATATTCATGAAAAACATCAACAACTTGTAAAATCTTCTTTTGATTCAAGTTCCACTGGCTCAAAACATTTGTCACTTGGTGATATTGTTCTGAAATGGGATAAAGCACATGAAGAAAAGGGTAAGCACACCAAATTTCAGAAAATGTGGCTTGGACCATTTTAGATTGCGGAAAAGATAGGCTCATATACATTCATACTTCAAGATTTAACAGGAAAGAGATAATCTCTTCCTGTAAATGGGCTTGTCTTAAAGAAATTCTTTTCATAAGGAGGTAACCCCTTCTTACTTGTACATATTCCTTTCTGCAATTTTTGTTTGTTTTGAATAAAGGTTGTTAATAGTCTTTGATTGAATTTTTACTATTAGAAAATTGTCTTAGAAAGAATTTTATAAATACTTATTTTGTGTAAATAAGGATTTTTAGGGAAATGATTACAATTTTGGATAGTTTTAAATAAAATGTTAAACTTTGAAAATTTGTTCAAAACATTTGCATGATCTTTTGAAACTTTTAGGAAAATGTAAATCATTATAGGTTTATTAAGCAGAGAATGGTTATCTCTAAAAATTAAATACTTTTAAAGCTTTAGCAAACAAAAAACTCTGAACATTGTCATTCATTTATTCTTAAGGATACAACTATTTCACCCCATCCATTTTGGTTGTGATTTTTTTAGAATGTAATTCTAAGAAATTATATGACAAAATTTAGGAGATAAGTGGTCTCATCATGAGCCTACTTACCATGATCATAAGAAGTAATAAAATTGACATTACCAATACTGCATACCAAAACAGGGTAATGGCTTATAAAAGTAAGACAAGGGGTCTCATCATGAGCCAGCTTGTTCAATTTAATTACAACTAGTGAATGGCATTGTTACTAATTGGCTACCAAACCAGAACAATGGATCTTAAATTAAAAAAATAAATAAAAGGAAAAAAAATATATGAGATAATATGTCTTATGAATTTATTTTTAAGAGAGTCATAATCTTAGTTGGATGGGATAATGAATGGTTGATGGTTAAAAGGTAACCCTGTCGAGACTATGGACGTTTGCTGGCAGTAGAGGCAATACCTATGACAATAGAGTATATCACAAAAACTAAACTTGGAAAGGTCCACTTACTTCATTATTATCAACCAATCAAAGCTTGAGATAACCCAAAAATGTTTTTATTCTTAAGGAATTAGAAAGAAATTGTAAGTGATTTTTATTTCCTTTTTAGAGTTAGATTTTATTTAGAATCTCTTTAAGATAGTTTTCATTATCTTTAGAAATTTTTACTTACTAGAAATATAGTGTTTATTTTATTTTTCTAGAGATAACTGTTTCTTCTAGTGAATCGCCAATTGTTGTACTGTACAACAACCCTCCCCATTTCTAAATTTCTAGAATAAATTTCATTTAGAAATAGGTCCCCTATTTATCTTACTTTCTGGATAGAAATAAAAGATTTAGAAACAATCCGATCATTTTTAAATTAGAAATAAGGAGTTCATTGATAAAAATACATATTGCATATCTTTATTAACAAGTGTGTATAAAAAAATACAACATTGAAAAACTTTCCGATCCGATGAGATATAAAGCTTTTATCATATCAAAATATTACATAAAGTTTTATATTTAACAATATTTGATGTGTATAGTAATCACAATCGGAAATCGAAGAGATCTTTAAGTTTTATATTCACTTTGTAAAAATCATGCAATGGAACTCAATCGCAATCGCAAATCGAATAAGTTTTAAGTTTTCATATTTGTTTTGCATACTTCCAATGCGATGCGATTCATCACAATCGCATTTTGGAGAATGATCGTTCATGGACTTATTATAATAAAACTACGATGCGATGAGTCATATCGCAATTGCAAATCGAAAAACTTTTAAGTGATCACATCTTCTTTGAAATACTCCGATGTGACGCAGTTCATCGCAATCGCTCTTCGCAAAAACTTTAAACAAATTCTATGTGGTCAATTGCAAAACCTCGATGCGATGCACTTCATCGCAATCGCATTACGGAGAAACAAATGTTATATTTGTTTGATTGAAATACTCTGACACGGCGGACCCCACCTCATCATAATAAGAAATCGGAGAAACTCATTAACAATTCACTCCATTTAAAAATCCCCGATGCGATCATCGCAATCAGAAATCAGCATAAATTAGATTATGTTATTTTGTGTACCTTTGAAGATTCCCGATGCGATTATTACTAAATGCCCATATACAATTTATTCATCACATCGTAAGAACTCAAAAAGTAAATTTTTAACACTTATTTCAAAAATGCCAACTCTCGATTGTATGTATGATATTGAATAAGAAATCAAACGAATAATGGAAAATGATTTTGTTTTAAATACGTGAGTGTGACTCTTTAGAGGGAATTTATGTTATAAACACAGAGATAATAAATAAAAATCAATGAATAGATTGTTATACAGTTGTTCTCCTCATTTAAGTTTTTACCACGATTGAACTGTTTTTTCCCTTTGCAGAACCAAAGAAAACTCAATCCTTTCATTCTTAGAGCGAGGGAAACGTTTCCGGATACAAAAATGTCAAAGAGATCCACGAAGGAAAAATTTGCTGTCACAGTAAAAGCCCCTGTGTTCACCATGGCACCTAGAGAGAAAAGAGCTAAGATTAAGTTGGTTACAGACACGTCGTGCCAAGGTCTTGGTAAATTATCCTGGGAAGAGGTATATAACCTCATTGAAATGGAAAAGCCTAAGGTAACTATGGCGAAATAAAAATTTCTTGATGAGGACGATTCAGAGTCAGATTCATAAAATTCCCTTAAAACACTGGCTAATTCATTTCTACACTGAATTGCAGCTCGGGCAAACATTTTTCCATATTATGATGTTATTCGGTGGGTAATTGATAATGTGGCTATCCAAAACAGAACCTTTGTTTCAGCTTCTGGAGCAATATTCGGGTCGTTCAAAGTAGAGGAAATTAAAGAGATGTACCACCTTCTGGACTTGCAGAAAATCTATAACAAAGACTTCATCAAGGAATTTGCTACGAATAATGAAAATCAATCAGACCCAATTACAGAATGGAGAAAGGCTCCCGAAAAGCATAAACACGAGGCATCAGGTATGTACTTTGTGGAGTCTCTTTCGCCTCCATACTGTTATGCGGCAGCAATGATGTGCAGAGTATTTGGGAATGATAACTCAGCTAGGTTTTCTATACAAATGGTGCCATTAATGCATGCTGCTATAAATGCCGAGATAATGGATTGGGCTACCATTATTTATGATAAGATAGCCAATAGGATTCTTGAGTATAGGAGAAGACAAAAACTCAGGAAATACAGCACCATTTTATTTTTGTGCTTATATTATAGACGCCATGTGCTTCAATTCCGAATTTCCCATATTAGGATGGAAATGGACCCCTAAATATCCTGTTCCTATTCATATATATCACAAGTTCTTGTGGAAAGGGAATTTCAAAAGCCATGTTTATAGAGTTTTTCATGGTTTTCTTATCTCGATTTATCAAACTATTTTTGGCCGATTCCCTCCTAGACTTTCCGAGAAGGCTAAAGTTGATTTATCCTCGATTGGGGATTGGTTCGGAGAAGAAAGATTCACATATATTAGATTTTTTGGAAGTATTTTAGAACCACACATTATTCCTTTGTATGTTCTAGATAAACTGTTAGCCGAGGAAATTGCATATCAGCTAACAGTAGAAGGCATGTCTAAGACTTTGAAGAATAGAAAGAAGCTAATGTGGCCTAATTTTCCTTTTAAATGTGGATATTACACTCTCAATAATTTTATTCATGCTGAGAAAGAAGTTGGCAAGCTAACCAATCTCAAGCTTTCAACAATTCCAGGGAGGCAATATGATCCAAGGAAGGTGGCATTTGATTTTACTACTGTTGTTTCAATTGCTCGATTCAAACATGAACCAAATATGTTCGATGATTTATTTGTTTCTGTAGATAATTTGTCCCAAGTTTTTGATTTGGCCAAGTCCAAATTCCAGGCTGAAGAATTGAATAAGTTTATGTTGTTTAGAAGCCAGATATTACTCAAAATTCCTCTAGATCAATTAAGAGTTCCTATGCAGGAAGCTGAGTCACAACAGAAGGAAAAAGAGGATACATCTGGCAAAACAGTAACATAAACATCTGCCAGCAAGGTCATCATACAGATGCAAAAAGAAGTAACAGGAACTAAGCCTACTATACAAAAAGAAGATATTAGCAGCAAAGTTGATACTGAGAAGAAGGAAACGGCTGCTAAACTTGATGTACATATTGATCAGCAGTCTTCGGCCCAGACAGGAAAATAAAGCACTAGTACTGATACCAACGTGCATTCTGAGAAAGGAGGCACAAAAAGTAAGGCTACTGAACGGGTACCAAAAGGAGATATAAACAATAATCTAGATTCTCGACTTGGAAGAGAGGAAGCTGTTAAAAAAGTAGTGGAATCTACTGAACTCATAGTTTCTCCTCATTTGCTGAGCCAATATGAACAATTTGCCCAGAAAATAGGACAACAAAATAATCCCCAAGTTAACATTCTGGAAGACCAGGATATAGAAGTTATTCCTGAAAATCCCATAGGTGAAATTATGTTGAAAATAGAAGAAATCCCTCCTCTGGATGCATTTTACAGTCCTAAGCATAGGGCTGTTGTGAGAAAACATAGGAAAAGGAGGAGAAATGATCAAGATGAACTTTCAACATCACAGATGGAGTTTATGAATATTGTTTATAAAAATGCGGAGGTGAATAAACCTGAGGATCTCACTAAATTATCTCAATACGCAGGTGTCTATAGTGCTACAACTATAGAGAAGGCCTCTGAAGTTACACAATTAATGAAACAAAAAGATTTGTAAATAGTTATGTTAAAGGAACAGGTTACCGAGAACCAACAGAAAATTATTCAGTGAGAACAAAAATTGCAAGATCAAGAGCTCAAATCCAAATAGCTAGAAGAGCAGCTTGCTATTGAAAAGAAAAATATTGATCAACAAACCTTAGAAAAGCAAAAACAGCTAAACCAAGAGGTAGCAAAATTACAAGCTATTTTGAAAAATGAGAAGACTTCAAAGATTGAGCAAGAGAAGATGTTTCAATCCAGATTGGATAAGTTTAAGAACTATCCTAATTTGGATCAGTTCAAAAATGAAGCCTTGGAGACAAACAAGTTATTGTCTCAGCAATTAAATGAATTTTGTCTAAAAGTTGAAGAAGTAGAATCCTTGTGTGAAATTACATCTTCCTTAATAGATGAAGGAGTTAGTCTTAAACTTGAATTTGATGAAGTCGATGAAAAAATTTCTGAATTTATTTTATGGCAAGACTCAGAGTCGAGAAGAAAAGCAAACCTTCCCAGGATTGTGGAGAGACATAAGGAAATTATTTTTGCAGAATGGGAACAACGTTTAATCAAAGCGGAAGGAGCTACATCCAGAGCTAAAAGTATGATGAACAATGTAACACAGCTGGTGAATAATATCCTGTATGCAATCAATTTGATTTTAGATTTTACCCCAGGAAAGTTACATAGGGTAAAAGAAACTGATTACAGATGGAAACAAGAAATAATCAATAAGAATTAGCAAATTAGCCAACTGCAAGGAATATCGTGGGATATGATGTGGACCTACCTTATCAAGCCTCATAGTCAGCAAACAACGATTAAATTTCTTTCAAATGCCATTGATTGCATTATTCCTAAAATCTCTGATGCCACATACACAGGGCAGTTACACTCAAAGCTTAGTCATCCAGAAGAAGTGAAAGAAATGCTCAAAATCTATCATTTGGGCACATCAAACGCAACAGATAATCAGTGAATCGGTTCACTTCAAGATCACATTTCTGTTTCTAGATTTTTTATTAGATAGATTGTAGGAATAGTTTTAGTTATTTTGTTTTATTAAGTAACTATTTAAACCCCTTTCATGTATTTAGAAAGGGGTCCTGAATTTGTAATATTTTGACTTAGGGATTACCTTTCTGTACTCCATTGACTCTTATATTTTTATAAAGGATCACATTTGGTGGTTCTATGCAAAATTGCCTTTAAGAATTGCATTTCTGTATCTTGGAGTCTGTTTTACATTGAAGTTTCTGGATTTGGATATCGAATTGCATCGGAAATTATCAAGATGGATATGGTATTTCTATCTATTCACTGTTATTTTCTTATGTTATGAGATATTCCCTTTAAATTTGCTATCATTTATATGTACTTGTTTCACAGTATTTCTTTATACATATCATTTCTGAGTGTGTAGAAATATTTATCTTTTACAATATATGAAAATGATATATAAATTATGAATGCAATATGTTATTATAACTCTATTTAATTTCTTAAACAGAGTTATCTTTATTTATTACTGCATATTTCAATTAAGCTATAATACATTTTCATGGTTATTGGTTAGTTGAAACAATTGAAAGTTGTATTCACATTTGATAGCCGGGTTAGTTTTAGATTAAATTAGATAGTTTATTTCAATCATTTAGTCCCATTTTCCCTTCACCCAATCATTCCATTACCAACCCATTTAAATAATTAGGAAACTGGTCCTATCAATCCAGTCGGAGCCACCATACCAAATGGAAAAGGAGTTGGCTTAAGGTCCCAACCGGGTGGTTATCCCCCAATGTTCGAAGCAGCAATTTTCAAGGCTTCAACACCGAGGTAATCAACCAATGGACACCCAAGATGATATTGGTGCCTATTATGTCAACTACAAAGAAGTGATCCACCAAAGTGTAGGACCCCATAGTGACAGAAAGTGATGGAACATATTGCATGCACTGCATAGTTCTATCTCCTGGGACCAAAACAGAGAACCCATCAAAAGTATCAGTTGGGATCCCTCTCCTCTACACAAGGTGAGCATCAATAAAGTTGTGGGTTGCCCCACTGTCAATCAAAATAGACACTCTCTGGTTCATGACTAAGCCTTGTACCCTTAGGGTCAAGTATTTGGGCACTCCTCTCAAAGAGGAAAGAGTCCCACTTGTTGGAGAAAAGGCTCTCTCTTCACCTCTGGATGGTGATTGATCTCCCTCCTCATCATCACCAGTGTTGTGACCCCTCCTAGGTTCATAATTCCCATCTTCCTCCTCAAAATCTGAGAAGACTTCCATATAGTGTGCCCTTCCAGCAGCACATCTATGTCTCGGTACCCAAGGCTCTTGGCAAGTGAAACACATTCTCTTTTTCCTCAAATTTCTCTGGATATCAATGTCAAGAGGTTTCTTCAGTGAGCTCTCCTTGGGTGGAGCAGCTTTTCCTTCTTTCCCCTTAGAAGAGTGAGGGGCTTTGCTTTGGAAAGATTCCTTTGCTCTTGGCAAGGCATATTGGAAATATCTAGCTCTCTCAATGGCATCATGCAAAGTGATGGGCTTGGTAGACTTAACTAAACCATGCAAAGGTTCCTCCAGGCCATCAATGAACATGTAGACCCTCCTTGATACCGATAGATTAGGGACCATTGCTGAAAATATCAGGAATTCAGAGATATAGGCCTCTGTATCTTCTATTTGCTTCAGCTTTGCCAGGCTTATAAAAGGTGCCTCGGGATCTTTCTGATCAAATATATCCACTATTCTTCTAGTGAAATCAACATAGGTAGGCACATTGATGTGTCCCAATGTAGATAGTCCATGGAACCACCAGTTGTGGGCTTCATCCTAAAAGTGCAGCACAACAATCTTGATGGCTTCTACTTCGGGGACTTTATTCAACTGGAAATAGATATCTAGCTTCTCCACCCATGCTTTGGCAGAACAAGAGGATGATCCATCGAACTTGGGAAAAAAGAACCTGCCCATAGTGTGGTGTCTCCCATGAAAGAAACCACCATATCTATACTGCTTCCATGGTCTCCTTCAGTCCTTGAGATGGAAAAAGTCTTGGAAGCTCAAGTTATCCCTGAACCTCTGACTTTGTGAATCATATTCTACAAAGTAACCTTCCAGGGAGGTTGGCTCTTGCAGTCCTTCATTCTTTACAGCAAAGGAGGTAGGCATAGTAGAGCATTGTGAGGCCTGTGGAGCTGGTGGCAAGCTCACAGGTTGACCAATCCCATAATGAGACATGTCAGAACTTTCTCCTTGATGGAACCTCCCAAGGGATTCCCTCATTCTATCCACCCTCATCTCTTTTATCTCCTTGGAAAGGTCTTGCATAGCCTCCAAGAGAGTTTTTGAAAACTCCTCTACTTCCTTATCCTTATCATTCATAGATTCAGGGGCTTTCCCCTTGTCTTGACCCTTGTCAAGATCATCAATGGTGTAGTCATACTTTCTATGACTTCTATTTTGGTACCTCCTCTCCCTCTCAGTGAGAGTATCATCTTATTCGGAATGTAGCATGACTGGTGCTCCAAGGCAAGAATAGGCCGTGCCAAGAGTGGAGCTCTGATACCACTGTAATGATCATTTTTCAAGAAATTCAACAAGGTGCTCAAGAGAAACACTGTATAAGTAAAAATGTGAAAAAATAATGCAGATAATGGCTTGGTTCCCCTTATTTATGCTGTATGAGACTTATATATTGAATTTCATAAAAAAAAAATCAGTTTAGACTCATTAAACAGATCTCCCAAAAACTTGACTAGCTAAAAAGCACCCAAAGAGGAAGGCTGTAGCCAAATGCAAGCATTGCTTCAGGAATTGCACAGTTTTAGCAGATGTTTAGATGATATTAGCAAGGAGACTTATATTTCAGTCATACACTAGCATATCATCATTATTATAAATTCCTTTCATTATACAGTAGAATGCATGAGCCAATACATCAATAAATATTCAGAAAAGTGAGCTGGAACACATTTATATTTGCAAAAATGATTCAATAGCGTTATTTTTAAGGAGCTTCAGCAGATGGAAGATAAAATTCAGATCTAGGACAGATCTATAGTTAAAAAATTAAATCTATTTCAGATCTAGAAACTATATAGTTTTCTCTTCAAGATCCACTTGGAATTTTGACAAAAGCATGCATGAATAAGAGTAGATCTGAGAAACAATTTGCAGATCTGGAAAATACTGTAGTAAATTTATGAATATAAAATTTCATTATGATGGATAAGATCTGAATAGAACATATATCAGCAAGCTAATCCATGGCTCACTAAGTGGAAGGGAAAGCCCAGCACTAGAGATCTTTGATCTAAACTATGAGCAAGACACCATGAAAACCCTCATACAGAAATAACGCAGTCAACTCATGGGAACAGTGCTGTAGCTAAAATGACACAGAAAAATACTGTAAAATTTCAGATCTAAAGTACAAGAGGAAGAGACACTCTTTCAGGAGGTTAAAGAACACACTCCAAGAGAAAGAGGCTTCAAAATTACACTAGATCTCTGCAGATCTAGACTCTCACTTGCTGTAGCTCACAAGATAGCTCAACCCTCAAGATGAGAAACACTGTAATGTAAGATCGAGCTTGGACTCAAGCCTAATATTGGTTCAATTCAGAAAACTTTCCTCCTTGAATCCTCAAAGGAAGAGGTGAAATCCCTGCCTAGGAATTCCAGATCCAATCCTCCACTAAACATCTGAGAATGGTATTTGTCTAAGCAGACAAATACTCAGAAATATAATCAATCAAAAACCTTCTCTTGCTGCCCTCCTTTTCATTTTATAAGATGAGAAAGCTTTTGAAAACCCTAAACCATCTTGATGAGTTAGCCCTTTTCACATGAGAGGCTCCCTTATAGAACTGCACTGTCCATTTTGGAGATGCAATGAACCTAGACAACGCTGTTGATTTGGTTAATGTTGACCCAGTCTTTAGCTCAAACCTCTTTCACACCTGCAAGTGATTATTTACATGGCCCTGATTTGTCTTTGTTCACATGAGCATTGATTTATTCAGACTTTTTAGGAGTTTTACATGTCCTCCTTTATTCATTTATTCATGAAACAAAAATTAAAACAAAATTGAATGTTCCTCTTAGCTAAGGCTAAGTGGGAACATTAAATCTGGGAAGCTCCTCCTAAAGAAGTTAAGCACGAGATCATATCCGAACTAGTGAGGTAACCATACCTATCTCATTGGGAAATATAGAAGATGTGCACGTATTAAAAATGGTAAACCTAGGATAGACCATTTTCAAAAAGCTTGGGGTCACTTGTCGGTAAAACTTGGATTATGTCAAGGAGCCTTCAAGGGGATTGAGCTTGTTACTTTTCCCTTGCATGTATATCGAATCATAGAATGTCCCCCTAGGTATATGTGTTCCCGTTGGTGACCTTAGTGGCCATAAAATTTAGGATTCTTTCCCAAGGTGACGGTGGAGGGAAGGTGCCACCGTACCTGGGGCAGACGTCAGCTAGACTCACTTGGAATATTTGGAGGGTTCTCTTCACTTGAGATGGTTTAAGTGGAGAAACTTGCACCGATATGTTTCATTAAGCAGGTTGTTGGGGTAACTGTTCCAACCACCATTTCTGCATTAAAATTCTACAATGTTGGATTTCATCACCAACTAGTGTTTTTAGTGTGGGAATCTACTGTTTGTGTGTGGTTTGATATCTTAGATTTTCTAGGTGTGTGATCAATTTGGTTGTTTCCTTAGAGACTTTAGGATTTTTTATTGAAATTTTCTTTGGTTGCGTGTGATTAAAAGTTTTAATCCTTGTTGAATTACCGAGACAATCATGTAGAATGCAGGGAAAACCCCCTGAATATACACCAAGCCAATTAGAAAGACTTAAATATGAAATAGGACAAACATCAGGGACTGGATCAACAGAACAGGAAGAAACATCCATAATTATTCATCCTCATTATGAAGTAGATCAACTGCAAACAGCAGAGTGTACTCCTCAGAAAATTTCAATTTCTAAACTAGCTGAACTTGCTTCTACAACAAGTGAATTATCATCTACTAAACCTAAAATTTCTAAGCCAGAAACTGAACCTGCTATGTCTCAGCCTACTTTAGACTTTGTTACTCCAACCCCTAATTCACCTAGAGTGAAGAACCGGATCACAGAAGATCTTCCTCGTGGTCTCATTAGTATTGAAGAAGTTATTGACACTGAAGAAGAATTTGTTCTTCCTTCAGCTCATGAAACTTTAAATCTTAGAGAACGTGAATCGATTTTTTATAGTCCTTTTAGATAAGACGCTTGGTATTCTTCATTGAAAAACTTTCTACAGAACGTTGGTCTGAATTATTCGCCACCCCGAATTCATTTTCCTTCTACGCCAAGAGGATATAGACCTCCATTAAACATGTCTGGTGAGTCGTACATGTTTTTTGAATCTCCAGAAACATATTTGTATGGTGGTCCGTGTATTCCTACAGGATATCAGTCGCTCTATGGTACTTTCTCAGAGTCATCTCCTTTTCCTGATAAACGTACACCATCATCTGGACTAAATGAATCAAATACCAGAACTGTAAATGTGGAATAAATTTATATGATGTCTGGAAACATTCCAAACCCTGATCCTCAAGGTAGTAATTTACAGCCTGGGGGGCAACCTCAAGGTCAAGACATGCCTCAAGGTCAATACCAACCTCAAGGGAAATACATGCCTCAAGGTTAGTACATACCTTAGGGTCAATATCTACCTCAAGGTCAGTATCCAACTTAGGGTCCACAACCTCCTTTAGGGTAGAAATTCTATCCAGAACAACAATTGTTTCATGGAGGTGGGATTTATCGAGTTAATTATCCAAAATATGTTCCAAATTATCAACCTGGTTATGGTCCTTCCTATACACAACCTTCAACGGGACCTTCATATCCCGAAGCTAATACAGTGTGGGATCCATCCCAAGTTCAACAGAATTTGAAACCTAATATGCAAGTACCTTATTATCAACCTGGACAACTGATTGGTTATACTCATGTCCAACAACCTGTCCAACCTGTTCAACCTACTGTTCAGGTACCTATATCAAGTACAGTTCAACAGCCTGGCCTGAGTACACCTAGAACTCCAACCCAAACTGCTACGCCAAAATCTGTTCAAGCTACCACACCTATTCCTGGAGTATCTACAACTCCTATTTCTACAACTCCTCAGGTATCAGTACAGATTCCTCGGGTTTCTGTCCCACAGTCTGGACCTACACTTTAGACTACTGTTCAGATGCCTACAAGACAACCTGGTACAAGTATGGTTATAACAAGCCAACCTCAGTTTACTTATCAACCATACCAAGGGCCGTATCAATATGGACCTGTAGCACAAAATCCAACATATCAACCATACCCTGGGTACACATATCAGATGCCTACTCAACCCCAGTATGGTCCGGTGGAGGAATTCCGATTCCAAATGCACAGGCTATTCCAAGACATCCTGGATATCCTCCTCCTAGAACTGGTATATTTCCACAAGGTTATTCATATAATCAACAAGATCCTAACCATCGGTTACCATTCATAGAAACTTTGGATTTACTTGATTTATCACGCCTTACGAATGATCCAATTTATTATCTCTATATTGGCCACCCATGCCAAATAAGTTGCCCAGTGATATTCTGAAGTTTGAAAGAAAATCAGGAGAGGACCCTTCTAACCATGTCATGACTTACCACCTCTGGTGTGCATCCAACTCTTTGATCGACGATTCGATTCGATTAATAATTTTTCAGAGAACGCTGATAGGATTAGCAGGAAAATGGTACATTGAACTACCATGAGGCTCTTTTAACAATTTCAATGCCTTAGCAACTTCCTTCTTAACTCATTTTTAGTTGCCAGTCAAATACGACAATGGCACAAAATTGCTAACTTCACTAAAACAATCTATGTATACATACATATCAGTTCACATACATGAATGGAGACGTAGAAGACGTTTGGTGTAAGTTTTTATTCTGGATCAAATTTTGGCAGAATGGTTTAAAAAATCATTACTACCAAAAATCACCGAAGATGTGGCAAAAGGAGGAGTTGTTATCGAAGAACAAGTCATTTCTCAAGCTCAGTACCTTGACCTAGTATATACACAGTCAGGTACTTTGTACGAGAAAATTCCAGATTTACTGCATCCTAGTCAGATAACAGCAGCTCCCTCAGGCTCTCATGCCGCTGATGGTGTAATTGGTTCAGTTAGTACTACTAAGAGTAAGAAGAAATCTTCCAGGATTACTTCTCCTATAATAACTTTACCCGATTCACCAAAAGGAGATTCTTCCCTTGAAGCTTCTGCCGACATTCACATTGTAGATTCATCTACAACTAAATCTAAATCTGGAAATAAGAAAAAAGGGAAGAATAAAAGTAAGCAGACTTCATCTCCCAAAGAAAAAAATGAGAAAAATGAGCCATCTGATGATAAACGAAAACCTCGTTATCCTTGTCTTATCTGTGACGAAGATCATTTCACCAAGGAATGCCCGCATAGGTCTGAGTTATCTAAGTTTTTCAAAGGTTCATCTACACCCGCTGTCTTGAAAGATCCTTTTCTGGTTCAAGATAACTAAATGATTGGATCTTATTCTAATAAATCAACAGATATTTTGATGATGTCTCAAGTAATGGTTGCGACTCGATCGCAAGACTATGGAAGTAAGAATCTTGTCACTGGTAAAGAAGTAGAAAATTCTAATTCAGTACTAGCTACATCTCCTCCGGTTTATGATCCACTTCATATCAAGAAACCTAATCCTTACCTAGTAATTAAACCGCCTACTAAAGGTGTACTTTAGAAATCAACTTTTAATCCACATGCGAGAGCTGCTTAGGACTACAACATTGTTGAGGATTTAGCAATATTTCCTTTAGCAATGTCGGCCTTAGAAGTGCTGCATTCATGTTTGGCACAAAGGAAATTAATCTTATTAGCTATTGGAGCTATAGATCTTCAAGATTCAAACCTAATGGTCTTCGATTTAGAAAATTTTACACCACGACTCCCTCATCAAATGGATTTTCAGATTCCAGTACTAGTAAAAAACAGGCATTGCTTTCGTACTATAATTGATGAAGGAGCATCTACATTTATTATGTCATTAAACTATTGGAAATCACTTCGTTCTCCGACACCTAACCAATCTCCATCAATTCTCAAAGCTTTTGACGGAAGATGATTCCATCCATATGGAATTTTGCAAGATATACCTATAGAGGTGTAGAAATTATATACAAGATGCATGTATATATCTAGATTCTCCTGATCTAACAATATTTTTTTATTCTTGCTAAATACAGAATCCTTCCACTGTTAATATTTTGCGGAAATTAAACATTCAATTGCAAACACATGAAGTAATAAAAACAATCGCACATAACATAGTTGTTTAACGGGAAAGCTTGAAGCTGAAAACCCCAACTATCATATATTATGTATCATGGAGATCATGTAACAATCTCATACAAAGCTTAGTACATCAAGCTCTCAGTACAATCAATCGTCACACACTAATCATATGAAATCTGCAAATCCATGCACCGATTTCTTGCCACCTGCTATCCTGCCTCCACTGTGCAATCCCTGCTGAAGAATAGCTATGTGTACCAAGCACGTGGTGCTTTCTTCAGCCCATAAAACTCTCTTTTGAGCCTGCACACATGTGACTCATTACTGAAGATCTCAAATCCTTTAGGCTGCACAATGTACACCTCTTCCTCAATGATCCCATTAAGGAACGCAGTCTTCACATCCATTTGATGAATGTGCCAACCCATCTGCGCTGAGAGAGAAAGGATGGTCCTTATGGAAGAATACCATGTGAAAGGTGCAAAGGTTTCTTCATAATCAACCCCCTCGATCTGTGAGAAGCCTCGGGAAAAAAATCTTGCCTTATACTTCTCGATGCTCCCATCTGCAACTTGCTTTACCTTGTAGATCCATCTTGATCCTACAACTGATTTTCCCACTAGCCTTGGAAAAATCTCCAAAGCACTGTTTCTAACAATGGAGTCATACTCCTCCACCATGGCATCTACCCATGTGGGCTCCTACACTGCTTCTTCAAAAGAAGATGGCTCTGTCACAATATACTTGCTCATAAGAGCCATGTATCTAGTAAATCTGTCAGGTGACTATCTCTGTCTACACTGTGATGTAGGGACTCCTACATTCTGTGTCACATCAAGCTTCAGTCTCTCAGTTTCTATGGTACAATTTCTGTCTTTTCTGATGTTTGGTTATGCATGAGTGGATTCCTCCACTCCATGAATCTCCTCCTGTGGCTGATCCACATTTAGAGGCTCATCTTGGGAACAAGAAGTTCATCCTCTGCATGCAAGTGTAGCTCCTTCTCAAGCAACAACTTCATGTCTTTCACCTCATTAAATTTTATATCTCGTCGCACCACAGTCATCCGATTGTCTGGAAAACACACACGATAATTATGGGGTGTTTCTATGTACCCCACAAATATCCCAACTTCTGTAGTCGGCTCCAGCTTCTGCCTGGCATACGTTGTCACATGAATGTAAACATATGAACCAAAAATATTCAAATGAGAAATATCAGCCTTCTTACCAATAAAATATTCTTCAGGTGTACTCATGCCAAGTACTCTATGAGGACAACGGTTTTGCACATAAACCGCATTGTTGCATGCTTCCGCCCACAAGTGCATCGGTAGGCCCTAGTCATGCAGCATCGCTCGTGCAGCACCCATGATCGTTCTTTTCTTCCTCTCAGTGACCCCATTCTGCTATGGGTTATGAGGCGCTATGAGTTCTCTTCAAATTCCTTCTTTGCTACATAAGTCTTTGAATTCGCCCGAGATTTATTCACCATCATTATTGCTCTGTAGAGCTTTCACTTGCTTCCTCGACTCCTTCTCCATCAATGATTTAAACTTATAAACTTTGAGAATGTTTCACTCTTCTTCTGCATAAAGAAGATCTAGCATCTTGAGAATAGAAATCAAAAAATATAACATAATACCTGTGTTTTTCTGTTGAAGCAACCGAGAAAGGTCCACACACGTCTGTGTGAATTCTCTCTAGGATCACCGAAGTACGGTTCTCCTTCTCATGAAAGGTGGTCTTCACAAACTTACCCATAGTACATCCCTTGCACTGATCTGACTGTGCAAGAGTACCCTTGGGAAGTCCAATAGAAATCTGTTGCAAAATCTTCAAATCGCCATGGTGAAGATGGCCCAATATCCTGTGCCATAATTTGTCCTCATCCCGGCTCACCACTTCTTCTGCTTTTCCCACCATTGCAATGTAGCCATCTACCTCCAGCTTATAGATATTCTTAACTCAAATCCCTATCTTCTTGGTTTGACCTGTTGTTTTATGTCGAAGGAAGGCTTTTCCCTCATTGAAAAAAACAACATAACCGTTGTCTTCCAACATTGCGACCGAGACCAAGTTCTTCTTCAGACTTGGAACATGCATAACATATTTCAAAAAGAATGGATTATCAGACTCCCTCTCAAAGGTAATGGTCCCAATTTTGGTTGCACTGTATTGACCATCGTCGTCCATCTCTATATGCATTTGAAGGTCCTTCTCCTCCAAGTCACTAAACAACTCCTTGTCTCCTGTCATATGGAAAGACGCACCACTATCAAGATACCACACCGATCCCATATAGATTGAAAACAAGAATGTGATCAAAGAGAAATCAAGTTCAAATTTCAAGGCTAACACCTCTCCAACTGTAGCTCCAACAACTTCTTGTTCTTCTTCTTTTGTGGGAAGTTAGTGGCGAAATTCCCATGTTCGTGACAGTGAAAACACTTCACCTTGGACAAATCCTGCTTCTTGCCTTTAGCTTCGGATTTTGAAGGAAATTTCTTCCCCTTCCCTTTCATTGCTTTGGAAGCCAAATAAAAATTCTCTTCATCTTCATTCTTCGATGAAGAGCCATCCCTGGTACCTCGCCTTATCTCTTCCTGCACAAGATCCAACCATAGTCGCTCCCATCCCGACAGTTTCTCCCGTCCATTGACAGAGTCTTCGTAGCTATGACAACTCTTCGAAAGCCAAAGGAGAGCCAAGCTCACCAAGTCGTCATCAACAACAGTAATCCCCACACTTCCCAGTTCATCCCTACAGTGGACAAACTTCTTGAGATACTTTGGAATACTATCGCCCTTCTCCATTTTTATTTTTTTGAGCTTGTCTTTCAGCGCCAACTTCCTCTGGTCGCTGCTTCTTTAGAAAAAATCTGTCAAAGCCTTCCACATTAAGAATGGAGTGGCTTTCTCATGAAGGTTGGACACAATATGGTCCTTCACACCTTCCAACATAATTCTTCTTGTCTTTGATATCTTCTTTTTCCATGTGTCAAGTAATGCAACATCGCTAGGTCCCAGCTTAGGAACATCGCTATCAATGAAATCCTTCAATCCATTATCCTCCAGCACCACCTCCATCCTATCCTTCCAAGCTATGTAATTTGATCTCCCATCAAGGGCATACTCCAATCGCAACCCATTGAAAGACATTTCAATTTATACTCAACTATCGCACCAATAATTTTCTGCAACAAATTCGAATTGCCCACCAGCACAAACTTAACAATTCTTCCCAATTGCAATCTTCAAGAATTAACACTGCTTTGATACCATGTAGAAATTATATACAAGATGCATGTATATATCCAGATTCTCCTGATCTAACAATATTTTATCTTCTTGATAAATATATAATCCTTCCACTGTTAATATTTTGAGGAAATTAAACATTTAATTGCAAACACATGAAGCAATAAAAACAATTGCACATAACACAGTTGTTTAACGGGAAAGCTTGAAGCTAAAAACCCCAACTATCATATATTATGTATCATGGAGATCATGTAACAATATCATACAAAGCCTAGTACATCAAGATCTCAGTACAATCAATCGTCACACACTAATCAGAAGAGATCTGCAAATCCATGCACTGATTTCTTGCCACCTGCTAGCCTGCCTCCACTGTGCAATCCTTGCTGAAGAATAGCTCTGAATGAATTCGAATTACCCTTGCCTTGACTACGCAATCCTCATTGGCAACTCCAATGTGTGTGTGGTGCAATATGTTATCACCCAAAAATTCTTAAAACATCATTGTGTCAACTATGCTTTTGATCATGGTCTCAAATAGGTCTTAAATTCATTTTAAGTTTTGGTTAAGGGTAGGTCATAGTTTTTATAAGTTTAAAAGTCATCATTTAAGTTCAAATAAAGGCCTTCTAGGTCCATTACATGATCAAATACTCATATTTTCCATTTGTGAGTCATTTCATAAAGCTTCATATCAAAACTTGTCAAATTAGCCAAGAAACCTTACTTACATAATGTAGCTAGTTCAGAAAAGCTAATTTGCGCTACGAAACAGCTAAAAGTCATGAAGAAAAAACTTTGTTTTCTAGTTTTATTAGTCAACTTCCAAGGGGGTTTATGGACAACTGATAACCAATTTTTGAAAAATGAAAGAGGTTTTTCTTCCTAACATACCAAAATACAAAAACCTCTCTCTTTTTTTTCAAATTCATTAGGAGGTGGGAGCCATTGATAAATTAAACTGCGCCATGAAACTGCTGTTACAAAATGTCTTGTATATGACTGTTTAGCTGTACATTTCAAGATCCGTTTCTGGCCACATAAGAACGTATTTTAGAATTATGAAAGCGGTTTGTCTTCATCACATCCCTAGATACAATAAACTCTATCACTTTTCTTACAATTTTTATCAGTTTGGAGATACAAGGATTTCTTTGAGCCCCTATTTTCAGAAAACAGAGTTTTCTTGTTTTACACATGTTTTTCAAAGACAACGTATGGAAAGTAGGAGAGGTATTTAAAAACACCAAGAGAGGTTTTTATTGAATACAGAATGGCATAAGAAAACCTCATTCATTTTCTCAAAATAAATCCTAGATGAAGAGATATAGGCTCTTTCCCAAGACCTAATGTTCAGGAAAAAAACAAGAATAATTTGCAAATGGAAAGCTTTTTCACCCTTTCCTTATCAGTTTTTGAAGGGAAGTTTTGTGTGTTTTGACCTGAAACTTCTAGGAAAGAAATGTAAAGTGAAGATGAAAACCATCTTGAATGAAATAATCCAAAACATTGAAGGAAAATGAGTTAAAACGCTATGCTACGAAACTGTGCTGCTTTCGCAGCGCAGGTCTATTTTCAATCTTTTGCATAATTCAAAGTTGAATCTTGTATAGTTGGCACATGGAGATGATTGTAGGAATATTTTCTAATTCTTGAAAGAAAATTGCATCTAGAAAATGGTTCATAAATGGTCAGAATGTCCCAAGGAGTCAAATAAAATCCAAGGCCTAAAAACAGGGAGACAATTTCCTAGGTTATGGGAGAGCAGCATCATCAATAGCATGTTCACTTCAAGTTGGGAATCATAATCCAAATTCAAATTCATGGAAAATAAAGTGGCATAATATGTAATGAAGACTAGATAATGTTTTTAGGAAGGAAATTAAAGAGTTTTAGTCATATTTGGAATAGGACTGCTCATTAGGGTTCTAGTTGTCAATTTGTAATAAATATCATGTTTCATGATTAGGAAAGGTGTCAAACACTATGAATTTGATGTATCTAGTGGAGGATAAGAGAATCCTATATTATAAATGATCTATAAAGAGCATGAGGTCGAAATACAAAAGGTTGGATATTTTGATTAGCAAAGTCAGTGTTTTGCATGTAGGGGTTTTTTCAGCTTAATACAAAGTTTTTTTTAGACAACTCAAGATTCATGAGGAGTTCTTGTCCATTATTGTTCTAATTTCATTCTTCAATATTTCTATCTGCAGTGGTGTTTGTATATGATACTTAGAATAATTCATAATTCTCTAACTTCCTTCACATACAAACTGACTGTGTGTTTCACTGTTCTATATGTTTTACTCCCTAATTTGAACTCCAAATGCCTTGACTTCCATGATAGATAGACTGTGATGTTTTTGTTGAAGTTATCCTTACTCCATATCCCAATGAATGTTTTCTAATGTGATTTACAACCAGTTATATCATTTATCTATTTTACCTTAGAGTTAGTCATCTACTTATTTATCAAAAATCATAAACTTTTGAGAGAGTCCTCTCAGGTTGAGGAGGCTAAGCCTCAGCTAAAAGATTGGTATGAAACAGTTACATAATGTTTACTCGATGAGCATCCCATTAGGCCTGATTTTGTGATAACATTTTGGTGCGTCTGCCGAGAGTTTGAAGATTATACTTTCCTGAGATTTTGAAGCTAAACTTCTGAAGGTAGAAGGAGCTCAGGAAGCTTTTCGAGGCTACATCTACCTTGGCAACTCCACACATCAAATAATCAATTGGAATGTGACTCCACTGCTTGAATATTAGTAGCTTGATGAAGTTTTGAAATGAGTTCCATTGCAAGAATAAATGCCAGTTATGGCCCTATGAATCAATCTCATATCCCTGGTTTTCCAAATCCTATGCCAAAGGTTAAATGGTTAACTGATCTTCCTATATTCAAAGATGAAAAGAAATACAATGTTGCTCTTCATTTGGTTAGATTCCATATGCATGTACACTGTCTTAAGGTTCAGTCCCCTGAGGATTGTCTCATGAAGATGTTTATGGCCACTTTAGAAGGAAAAGCATGGTATTGGTATGAAAGCTTGCCAAGTGGTTTATTATATTCTCTTGCTGATTTCCATGTTGCATTTTATGAGATGTATAAAGAGGGTAATCCCTCCTTATTGTTGGTCAAAGGCTGCTGTAAACACTCTGAGAGTTTTATTGAGTATTTGGAGAATTGTTATGAAGATGATGAGTTCATGGATGAGTAAATTTTAGAGGCCCTTCATGACAATACCTTTGATAAAAAAGAAGAACACCAAGAAGAAAGGATAACATCTCCTTTGGATGAAAATGAAACCCAACAGGAGTTTACTTATGAAAATCATGCTACATCCTCTGAGTTTGATTTAAAGTTGCAGCAGACTTGTCAGTATTTTGATCATCAAGAGTATGAGAATCATTGCAAAAAAGAAGAGGAAATACCGGGAGATAGTTTCTGCAATCCTCAGGTACAGGAAAAAGTTGATTCTTCATGTCATTTCTTGCATTAGCCTACATCAAATGATGATTACATTAATGAAGAAGTGATTGAAAAGTTTTCTTTATCCTTGTCTTCTAATCTGAAATAATTTGAATGCAAGTCAAAAGATAAGATTCAGTTTGTGGATGAAGTTACTAAGAACATTGAAAAGGACATTGAAGTTTTAGAGGATAAATTTCAATCTTATAGGTTTCAAGATCAAGATCAGTCTTTTCAAAAGCTTTCAATGCTAGAACACAAAGAGAAGGTGTTGCTTCTATTCTCTTTTGAGAATGAGCAAGAATACACTGTTTTTGAGAATCAGTTGGAAAAAAAGTTGGATAGCATACAAATGAAATCTTGTGTGGCTGAACAAAGCATATATGAGTTGCCCAAAGTTACAGAATGTTATGAGAATAATCAAACTAATCATGTCTTCTTTGACCCTATAGCTGAATACATTGAAGAGATTTACACTCCAGTTTTTCAGTTTCATTTTCATTATGAAGATCATATACATTCTAAATTGCCTTGTTCATCTTAGTATCATGGTTACTTTGCTTTTGAGTGCAGTAAAGAGCTTCAAATATCAGATAAGACAAATGATTGGCTTCATTGGAAATTTCATGTTATTTGAGTTAAAATGGAGATTGCAGCTGCTAGGGTAGGTAGGAGTGTGTGACTAAGCTCAAAGGTGAATGAGCATCTTTTTAGTAGGTACAAAGTTAGTTCTTCTACAGTGATCATCAAGCTTTAGCTCGAGATGAAGGACATTAGATCTTGAGGAGAAGTTTTGCAAGTTCAAAGTTCTTTCTGTTTTGGTCAAGAAAATGGATAGCAACACTGGAGCTACTGGTTCTTAGTATACCACAGGGGCACACTATCCCAAGTGGAGCCACTGTTATCACCCAAAAATTCTTAAAACATCATTGTGTCAACTATTTTTTTGATCATGGTCTCAAATAGGTCTCAAAGTCATTTTAAGTTTTGGTTAAGGGTAGGTCATAGTTTTTATAAGTTTAAAGGTCATTATTTAAGTTCAAATAAAGTCCTTCTAGGTCCATTCCATGATCAAATACTCATATTTTCATTTGTGAGTCATTTCCTAAAGATTCATATCAAAAATTCTCAAATTAGCAAAGAAACCTTACTTTTGTAGCGCATCTAGTTCAAAAAAGCTGATTTGCGCTACGAAACTGCCGAGAGTCATGAAGAAAAAACTCTATTTTCTGGTTTTAGTAGTCAACTTCCAAGGGGGTTTCTGGGCAATTGAAATTTTTTTTTTGAAAATTGAAATAGGTTTTTATTCCTAACATACCTAACTACAAAAAATATCTCATTTTATTCAAATTCGTTAGGAGGTGGGAGCCATTTATAAATTAAAATGCGCTACGAAACTGTTGTTACAAAATGTCCTGTATATGACTATTTAGCTGTAAATTTCAAGATTAGTTTCTGGCCACATGAAAAAGTATTTTGGAATTCAAAAAGAGGTTTTTCTTCATCACATCCCTAGCTACAATAACCTCTCTCAATTTTCTCACAAGTGTTATCAGTTTTGAGAGACAATGATTTCTTTGAACCCTTATTTTCAGAAAACAGAGTTTTCTTGTTTTACACTTGTTTTTCAAAGACAACATTTGGACAGCAGGAGAGGTATTTCAAAAAACAAAGAGAGATTTTTATTCAAGACAGAATGGACTACAAAAAAATCCTTAATTTTCTCAAAATAAATCATGGATGAAGAGATATAGGCTCTGTCCCAAGACCTAATGTTCAGGAAAAAACAAGAATAATTTGCAAATGGAAAGCTTTTTCACCCTTTCCTTATCAATTTTTGAAGGGAATTTTTGTGTGTTTTGACCTGAAACTTCTAGGAAAGCAATGTAAAGTGAATATGAAAACCATCCTGAAGGAAAAAATCCAAAAAATTGAAGGAAAATAATTTAAAACACTGCGCTATGAAAAACGCTACAAAACTATGCAGCTTTCGTAGCGCAGGTCTGTTTTCAATCTTTTGCATAATTCAAAGTTAAATACTGTATAGATGGCACATGGAGATTATTGTAGGCATATTTTTTAATTCTTGACAGAAAATGGCATCTAGAACATGGTTCATAAATGGTTGGAATGTCCGAAGGAGTCAAAGAAAATCAAAGTCCTAAAAACAGGGAGACAATTTCCTAGGTTATAGGAGAGCAACATCATCAACATCATGTTCACATCAAGTTGGGAATCATCATCCAAATTCGACTTCATGGAAAAGAAAGTGGCATAATATGTAATGAAGACTAGATAAGGTTGTTAGGAAGGAGATTAAAGAGTTTTAGTCCTATTTGGAATAGGACTTCTCATTAGGGTTCTAGCTGTCAATTTGTAATAAATATCATGTTTCATGATTAGGAAAGGTGTCAAACACTATGAATTCGATGTCTCTAGTAGAGGATAAGAGAATCCTATATTTTAAATGATATATAAAGAGCATGAGGTAGAAATACAAAAGGTTGGACATTTTGATTAGCAAAGACTGTGTTTTGTATGTAGGGGTTTTTTCAGATTAATATAGAGTTTTGTTTAGACAACTCAAGATTCATGAGGAGTTCTTGTCCATTATTGTTCTAATTTTATTCTTCAATATTTCTATCTATAGTGGTGTTTGTATATGATACTTAGAATTCATTCATAATGCTCTAACTTCCTTCATATACAAACTAACCGTGTGTTTCACTGTTTTATATGTTTTACTCCCTGATTTGAACTCCAAATGTCTTGACTTCTATGCTAGATAGACTGTGATGTTTTTATTGAAGTTATCTTGACTCCATAGCCCAATGAATTTTTACTAATGTGATTTACAACCAATTATATCATCTATTTGTTTTAGCTTAGAGTTAGCCATCTACTTATTTATCAAAAATCATAAACTTTTGAGAGAGCCCTCTCAGGTTGAGGAGGCTAAGCCTCAGCTAAAAGATTGGTCTGAAATAGTTATGCAATGTTTACTTGATGAGCAACCCATCAGGCCTGATTTTGTGATAACACAATCAATGCGTCACTATAGTCACAACAGATAGTCCATCTTGCCCTTTCACCTATCTCTCCACTGGGTCTCCACTGGAACTACCATGCACTGTAGTTAACTTCTATATTGTTTAGTTTATTAATGAATTATTATTTGTGAATTAATTAACTAATTAATTCACTCCAATCTCACTAGTGTATCATTCAGTTAGACTAGATACAAATAGCTCAACTGAGTTTAACTCCTTTAACTGAGTTAAACTGAATAACAAATCCATGAACTACTCTTCCAACTCTGTCATAACTTTGCCACTTCAGTTCTAAATGAGTCCCCCATGCATGAACCACCCGTAGACCCTATGAATTGTGTAATTCCTTCAGCCCACTGATTTTCCAAATCTGTGCACTGAAATTAAGTGCTCCAAGAGAATAAGTTGCTATTTATTGTCGGATTATTATTAAGAGCTAATAATAATCGACACTTCTATTTATAGATCGATGATATATAAATAGACTTCCCCCAATATTCTAAAAATATAATTTCATCTATTTTTCCAACTTGACCAACCATCCAAAAATAACATCCTGCAACTTCTGAAATATGATTACCATGTCTAAAAATAGACATAGTCTAAAAATAGACTTGCGCCAAAAATAGCCTGCGGGCCCACTTAGTGAAGGTAACTCTTTTCACTAATCTCATCATCTTGTTGAATCTCAACAAGGGGTTGAAGGTAAAACTGTTAATTTAGATGTGGAATTTGTTGATTCCCCTCTAGATTACAACCTTTTTTTGGGTCGAAGTTGGTCTTATGCTATGACTGTTGTCGTGTCATCCGTCTTTCGATTAATCATGTTTCCTCATCAAGGAAATATTTTGAAAATCGATCAGCTCCCATATTATTCATCTGACCTAGCTTCTACGGATAGTATTCAACATGATGGAAAACCAACTATCCCTTATGAGGATGTTGGAGTAGGTTTAATCAAAGATTCCACCTTAATGGGAACTTTTTCTATGCCTCCACCTAACGTACCACGTAATATTGCTAATATTAATATGATTACATCAAGCACTCTTTCATTTGATAACCCTTGGATAGTTCCTTTAGAATCAAAACTGGATTCTTTCAATGGCGAGATGCCATTGAGTCCTTTTGAGATAGCATATCAAGCAGTACAGTCATTTTCCAATCCTTGATCAATTGATTCTAATCCAATGAATGTGATCAATGAAGAATCCTTTTCACCATCAAGCTCAACTATAACATCAATTCCTGATCCTTTTCAAAAAGTGTTTCATACTGATGAAAGCATTCATGAATTCTTGTCTATAGATGAATTACCATGGGATGATCTCCATCATAGGTCATCATTTTTACCTGAGCTTGATAGATTTGAAAATATTTTTTCATCTATTTTTACAATTGTCTATGTCAAGGAACCACAGAGTCCAATATCGATTACAAATTTGGATTCTGAAATCAGTTTGGAAAATATTTCTTCGACGACGGTTCCCATTGACATATCAGTTAAACCAGGAATTATTGAAAACATTCATATAGGTGCTTCTTGTACGTCAAATGAAATTACTACATATAAAGCCCTATTTCGAGAATTACGTGACATATTTGCCTGGTCTTATGAAGAAATGCCAGGAATTGATCCCAACATTGTCATTCATGAAATAAAGACTTACCCAAATGCTAAACCTGTCAAGCTGAGATTATGTCTGTTACATCCACGAAAAGCTTCTGATATTAAAGTCGAAGTTGAGAAATTACTAAAAGCAGGTTTTATTTATCCGATTCCTTTAATGGATTGGGTATATAATATTGTTCCTCTTACTAAAAAACAAGGAAACATACGAGTATGTGTCGAATATATGGATATTAGCAAAGCTTGTCCAAAAGATAATTATCCAAATCCCTATATCGATCAAATCATTGATGATTTTTCCAGAAATGAAATGTACTCATTTATGGATGGATTTTCTGGGTACAATCAAATAAACATAATCCCTGCTGATCAACCAAAAAAAGCATTCATTTTTCCTTAGGGAACTTTTTCTTATTGTAAATTACCCTTTGGATTGAAGAATGTTGGGGAAAATTTTCAAAGGGCAATGTCTTACGCTTTTCATGACATTAAACACATTGTGCAGCCATATCTCGATGGTTTACCTGCTCATTCATTAGGTAGGGAAGATCATCCTACCCATTTAAGAGAAATTTTTATGAGATGTAGGCATTATAAGATTCGATTGAATCCCCACAAATGTGTTTTTTGTGTGCAATCTGGTAGATTACTGGGATTTTTTGTTTCCAAAGCAGGCATTCATGTAGACCCATCAAAGGTTGAGGCTATTGTCAATTTACCTCCTCCTTCCACACTTCGCCAACTCCAAAGTTTGCAAGGGAAAGAAAAATTTATACGTAGATTTATCCAGAACTATGCTAAGTTAACTAAAGGTTTTACCAGGCTGTTGAAACAGAATGTTCCTTTTATTTGGGAGGAGATTGCTGATTGATCTTTTGATGCTTTGAAACACGTGTTGGCCCATGCACCATTATTTCATCCACCAAATTACAGCCAGGATTACTCTTTATAACTAGCAGCCTCTAATTGCACCATTGGAATGGTATTAGTTCAAGAGGATTAATTAAACAATGAACACGTGATTTACTATGTTAGTTGGAATCTCAATTCGACTAAAATTAAATATGTGCATGTGGAAAAATTGGCCTTGGCAGCAGTTCAAGCTATCCAACGATTCCGTCATTACATATTGTTATGAAAAACAACCGTGATATCTAATTGCAACCCGATGATGTACATTTTGAATAAAAAATTACTCGGGGGAAAATACTCTAAATGGATTGTTATCCTTTAGGAGTTTGATTTAGAATTTCAAAAATCCAAATCAAAGAAATCACTGGTGTTCGCCGAACTTATGTGTGACTTCCAAAATAATGAGACAAAAACTGTGGTAGAGCATCCAATTGCTGATGAATCTCTGTTTCTTATCAGTACATTAGATCCATGGAATGGAGATATCATCATTTATCTCCAAACCCAAACCTTTTGGCCTGAACTCTCGCATTCAAATTGACGAAAGATCCGTTACCAATATTAGCAATACAATATTGTTGGAGACACACTTTATCGTCATGGTGTGGATTTTGTATTTCGACGATGTTTAACTCATGAAGAGGCTGAAAATGTTTTGAATGACTGCCACTCTGGAGAATGTGGTGGTCATATGTCTGGGTATGCCACAACCCAAAAGATATTGTGCACTAGTTATTTTTGGCCATCATTATTCAAATATTTTATTCTCGCAGTCCAAAAATGCCACAACTGTCAGATATTTGATCAAAAGATGCGTGCACCACCAGCTCCTCATCACCCCATAATTGCTATCAGTCCTTTTGCAAAATGGTGCATTGATTTCATTACATGCAACCCTCACTCGGCTGGGGGGCATGGGTATATTATTCTCGCAGTATATTATTTTACCAAATGGGCTGAGGCGATGCTTACATTTGCAGCAGATGGAAAAAATGTAGCTACGTTTGTATTCAATCATGTAATTTCTCATTTCAGTGTACCCCAAGCTATTATTACTGACCATGGGAGTCATTTTTGAAATATCATGATGAATGAAATTTTTGATCAACTTGGCCTGTGCCATGATAAATCTACTCCATATTACCCGTAGGGTAATGCTCAGGTTGAATCTATTAGTAAAGTTTTAACCACCATGATTAAAAGGATAATCAGAATTAATAAATTAAATTGGCATACCATGTTTTTTTCAACACTATGGGCATATCGAACCTTAGCAAAAACTGCAACAGGGTTCACTCCTTTTCAACTGGTTTACAGTATAGAAGTTGTGTTACCTATTGAATGTGAAATACTGCCACTCCAATTAGCGATAGAGTTACAACTAGCTTCCTATGAAGAGGAAAAAAAAAATTTGTACTTAGCACAATTAGATGAGACTTAACACACCGCTGCATTAGCAGCCGAAGCTCATAAAAAACGCGTTAAAGCTCAGTATGATCGAAGTGTTACACCTCGTATTTTTTCAGAAGGTGACCTAGTCTTGGTATACGATCAAGCTAACAATAAGCTAGGAGCTGGGAAATTTGAACCAATGTGGCATGGTCCTTACTTTTTCAAGTGAGTGCTTGCAAAAGGGGCTTATGAATTGATTGATTATGGCGGGGTCTCTCTAGATAAACCCATAAATGGACTTTATCTGAAGAGATATTATGCTTAATTCTTGTGTGAAGATTTCACTTGTACATTAGTTATTTTCCTAAGTTAGATGCCATAGATTAGATGAGTGTGTCTAGTTTAAGTTTGCTTTTACTACTATCACTGCTTATCTTGATTACTCTTGATATTGCAGATGTCGACATCCCTTCAAACATACATTGGTTTTGCTGATGGTGCCTGTCGTAGTACATGAAATATTTCTTCTGCAGCCTGGGTTATTTATTCACCCACTGATGAGTTAGTTTCTATGTATGGGGTAAAACTTGGTCAAACAAAGAATAATGTTGTAGAATATAATGCAGTGATTGAGTTATTATCTGGTGCCATTTCATTTGGCATTCGATTTTTGATCATTAGGCTAGATTCAGAACTCATTATATTACATTTAAACAGAGTATATGCAATTAAAAACCCAGTGTTATTGAGATTATTTTTGAAGGTTCGTCTCTTGGAAAGGAAATTTGATTACAATGAATATCAACATATTCCAAGAAATTTAAATACATTGGACGATGCATTAGCTAATAGTGTTATAAATAGACATTTGCAATGTTAAAATAGTAAACCAAAACAACATTCGATATGTGTTGAACAAGATAGTTAGAGAAAGTAGTAATATCATAGATAGGAGCTTTTGTTTTCAAAAAATATTACATTGTCTGCGATCATAGGTTTAAAACACCTAATGATTTGAAAGATAGTGATACAAAAAACAAAATACAAAAGTCTATGATGATCATCCACTATCTGTGGTGATGATCATGGCAGTAAACTATCGCCCGTGCCACTCTACATAGGAATCTCCTAAACTGGCTAGGAACACCAGTAACATGTCTTTGGAGACGAAGTGGAATATCATCCATCGATGTCTCTGGGATATCTATAGTAAACCTCTCTAGGATTTTCTCCAAGTCAGTAAGGATTTATGCTACTTGATTTTGTGGCCATGCAACAGGCTCTGTTAGCTTCCTTTCAAAGCGGTGGAGAGTGGCTGGCCTTCATGGACCAACATCTGCATTTAAAATTTTGTTATCAATATTGGAAAATCAAAAATAAAAATAAAAATTAGAGTTAAAACACATCAAAATGATTCATTTTCCATTGTGACCTTAGAGGTAAGGACATCTCGGGATCACCTCGGAAATCTATGCCTACATACGGGAAATCCTCAATAGCAAAGATTTGGTTCTGAAGCCAACGAAAATATGTTGGAGTGAATCGAACTACCACACAACCATCGCCACCATGGTGGGACATCAGTGCAACCCAACACACCATGCGAGGCTCTCTAGGTTCACCAAGATCAACAGAGATTAGTTGAGGGGCGAGAGATGGAATCCTCTCCAAAGCAAAAGAAACCAAGATGGCAACATACCTAAAGTTTTTCAGCTTTAATTTTTTTGCTCTTGTCAATTGGCCTTTCATATTGGCCAATACCCCTTCAAACCAATTGAAAATGGTACCTCTATAACAGTCAACTTCTGTCTGAATTTGAGATTTGGTAGCCACATGTGGAGCTGCGTTCCCACACAACCTGGTCATAGTGAATGCAGTAACTTTAAGATAAAGACGTAGGATAGTCTTTATGTCTATACGGTTATCTTTGGGATCAACTTCATCACTGCAGAATTCTTGTTTATAGCTAGAAATAGGCAGGCCACCTTGCCTAGCTCCAAACAAAGAAATATGTTCACCTCGTTTGGGTAAACCAGCAAGGAATTAAATGTCTTTAAGGTCAAGTTATAGCTTGTGATCACAGATGATAAAACATTGTTCTTGGACGTCCCATTTGTTCACCAGCCAGGTCATTAGTTCCACTTGTGCCCTCATGCCATGAATTGCCCAGAATTTGTACAATCCACAATTTCTCAACACACTCATTGTTGCCGGATTATTCATAGTGGCATCATCTACCTCTTTGTGTTCACATTCTCTCCACTCCAACATCGTGGATTAATCTGCAAATGGACGCATTTGAAGGTTATAAGCTTTTAGAGTGAAAATGTTTAACCATTTTCGAGAGAATTTAATAAATTTCCTTTTCTCATGGCGCCTCCACAGTTTTTATATAGAGACAGTGTGGACCCCCACACATGCTCTTCAGAAAAACTGTGGTAGCTTGATAATTTTTCGTTTGGAAAATTATCGGGGTCCGCAAGTAAGAAATGCATGACCCACGAACCCCTGAGAGAAGAATTTTAAACCTTTTTTCCCATAAAAAAATGCTTTCAAAGCTTAAAAATAGAATTCAAATGGATGAAAATGAAAAGAAGAGTGTTGTGGATTACCTGGATTCGACGGTTTTTGATTTGAGTGGTCGGTTCTCCCGTTATCACCTCCAAACATTTTTCTACCAAAAGCTCTCAACTTTCAACTTTGAATGCAAAAGGTGAAAATGACTTTGTTGAACTACTTTTTATAAGATTTTTGAATGAATAAAATATTATTTTATTTGTTTTCCACTTTAAAAAGTTATTTTTCAAAAGTTTTTACTTATGTGCAGAAAATAGGTTTTTCATGTGAAAATAATTACTTTGATGATGAGTACAATTTTATCACTTTTTCGGGTCTTGAAAATTACGAAAAATTGAAACCCTAGAGTTCTCTTTTAAGCCCTTTTCAAACTCTCTAAATATGAAAATATTTTCGAGTACTTGACTATTCGAACTGATTAAAGGAAATGAACAGTCGTCCTTTCAGTATAAGTTTACCCCTTTTCTGGATTGAAATGGACTATTTATGAAAAAGGTATACGTTGACTAATAATGGTCAATAGAGTTTCTCCTACATTAATTTATCCTTTTTCGGGCTTGAGAGACTAAACTTACGAAAAAGTTCACCCACAGAGTTTTCTTAAGTTTTTCTTCTGACTCCCTAAAATTGAAAAACACCGAGTTTCACCTATACTGGACTCGTTAAAACTTAACAGTAAAGGACATGCAAATTACAAACAGGAATGAACCACTCCTTCTTAGGGTTCGATTTTAATACTAAGTTGGAATCATTCGAAGGATGAGCTTATACAACAAGCAAATTTTATACTCCTCAAGCTTGTTAAAAATAAAGAGGTACTTCCCAAAAATGGTGGGGGAAAAGGAGAGAAAATGAATCTAGTTGTCATACTTTGTTCCAAAAAGCAGTATACCACTCTTGAACACGAAACTTTTGTCACACTCATACTTGGGTTGGGAAAATCCTTTGTCTAATAGTTAATCAAACCACATTGAAAGTCTTCAGTCAGTTTCTGGGTATTAGCTTTAGGTCAATTGTCACAAAACAATTTGCAGTGTTGTTACGTGTTCAAGAGACAGTTCAAATAAACCATTCATTGCAAACATTTGTCTTCATTCGCGTTGACCATCCCTGAGTTAGTCCTTGCTAAAATTTCTTCAAAACTTGATCTAATGGTTTCGTGTCATGGGTTTTCCTACGACGGGTCACTTTCTATCGACGACAAATCATCATCTAGAAAGTTGATCTAAAATCCTATCAGTACCTTGGGATCTGCATGCCCTAATTGTAGGTTTCTCGCCTTCGACGATATGTTGTATCATTGACCTTTGATCGAATGAATTTGTGAAGTGTTCGACTACAAATCATTCATTCACATTTCATGGATTGTACTGATTACTTTGAGAGCCATTGTCATTATTGGTGGTTTCTCTCACACTTGTTAACAGTTCACATCATTGACTGGTAATCAAGTGGTTTCTACCATGTTTGACTTCAACTTAATCAAGCACATGGATAGAATCATACTAGTTCGGGAAGCGAAAATCAAGACCCTGGATCTAGTTTCCACCATCCAGGCTGTGAGGAGTTTTATTATTCATAATAAAGTAGAATACTTATGACAAATGGCTGCGTCCATGCTGTGTCTACTAGTGATGTAATTCTAAAATCATTTCTGTATCAGAACATGTAGTTAGTTTTGCTCTGAGTATGGGAATTCATACCTCAGTGATGATATACATATATATGTTTGCATTGAATGTTTTTACAGGTTTCAACTGGTAGGCCTACAACCCAATCCTCGGAATGATAAAGCACTTCACTCTTCATAACTACTTCAGAATTCACACTTTAGGGGGAAATCTGTTACAATAAAAATTGTCACCATGACATTTAGCTGTCTATATGGGTTCATCATTACCTATTTTATGCTCCCTTAAAGGCACAATATTATAAAGTTCCTAAACCAAGTCTTGGAATGGAAGAAAAGCTCATTAAAACCCTAAAAATCCTAACTCCACATTTTTCCTAGCCTTTACCTGCGGTACCGCGGTTTTTTTCTCTATAACCTGTGGCACATCCCACACGTTCCACTTACTAAAATTGCGGACCCCCATAAAAGGTAAACTAAAAGAAAAAGTAAGTTGTAGAAGCCCAACTGGTTGAATATTCTCCCAGCTGGAATCTTCTAGAAGCGTAATCTGGTCGAGCATCACCCCTTCATTCATGAACCTCTATCCCTTCATTAATGTAGATTATCCCTTGGTATTTGGAGCTAAAATCCCTTTTTGAGAGGACTTTATCCCCCTTTCTTTGGAACTAAAACCTCCTCCCTTCTGCTATAAATTGATATCATGTTTCAGTATCAAGGGTACTTAGAACTTAGTTGTTTTGAGGTGAGTTGCTAAAGAAATTATACTCTCTATACTTGGCATCAATGGTATGAGAACGATTACATACTCATATCCATAGTTCTATGCTAGTTCAAAGAGGGGAAGGCTTGTCAAACTGATGGAAAACGATTGTTTAGGACCCCGGAAGAACCTGTATGACATCAGGACAAAAAGTTTGTAAGGTTACTTCTTATCATACAAGTTAATACAAATGGATTCTATTTTCTCATTAAGTTGTTCATATATCTATTTGAGTAATTTAATTATTGGATTCCTTGATCACTGAGATAGATTAGTGTTTATGAACTATTATATCGTGCAGGTGCTTTTAATATTTTTCCTGTCTTTGAATGCAGGTCTTACATTCTGAATTGACCTCTTTTGGAGCGACTGGATTGAAGATTACAACAAGCGTTGGACTTCAGGTAGGGTTGTGTCCTCATAATTTGTTATTTAATAATTTTGAATCATGAATAATCTAGAGAAAATGGTTTGCATTTGGATGTTTGTTTCTAGATATCCTTAGGATACTAGGGAGATCACTCTTGTCCGCAAGAGGGATTAATCCACATAACAACCATTTTCCCTACATTCTCTGATTCTGTTTAGCATTAGAGTCACTATGCTTGGCCATTACCAACCATGCTGACTTAGAAAAATTGGATTTCGAGTCCGTAGAAAGTTCCACAACCCAGGAGGATGAAGTGACTAGGTCCATTCTCTGTGTATCCGAAGAGAGGCATCCACCAAAAGGATGGCTTACCACCCCCAAAACTCCCAAATGCCCAGCCCCAACCTACATATTATGTGACAAATACGACCATTTAATCACTTAGTGCCCATATTTAGTAACATTTGAAAAATAGTACCCAATCTACCTCGTGGTCCAAAAGGATTGGAAAAAAAAGGAGCATAAGTCTTGTCTAATATACCAAGATAAACACCATGCTCGGCATTGCCCCTATGTCCCCCGATTTTGACTTAGGCTAGACATCATGCGCTCCTTCATCACCAATAATTCAAACATAGTCGGTTTCGATTTACCACAAACTAGGAAGTCAGCAATAACGAGGCCTACCCCTTGTTCTCACTAGCCACCTAAAACCATGAAGATAGCCCCTCTCCCTAGCGATTTAAGAAGCAAGTCAAACATAGCATGTTCCTTATGTGCTAAAAATGACCACATGATTAATCAATGTCGGGAGCTTAAAAAGTTCACCTACAGTCTTCACAATGTCACACCCATACCTTACATTCATCTCTCTAATCAAGATAAAATCACATGTTGTTATTGCTGATTTTTCTCGCAATTTCACCACACGATGAATTTCCATTTTCTTCCAAGGTTAAGAGCGACTAGAGCAACGTTAGAAGAAAAACTCCCACAGGAGCCAAATCACACAAGAGACAATAGAAAAGAAGAAACACACATTCTCGTAACCTTCTCCCATCATCATCCTATAATATGATTAGTAGTGGATCCTAGACAATATACTTAGTGAGTAAAATTACTCCATGCAACATCTACACTATCCATGATCATGATATAGTGAAATGCCCTATGTGGTGAACATTTCAGCACCTCTACATCCGTCAAAATATTCACATAAAAGAAGACACCTATACCCTTCGTACACCACCAAGAGAGCACGAAAACTATAAATTTGCAAAGTTTAGTTTGAACTAGGGCTACAACTATCTAGTTAGATTTTGCATTCGATTTACATTTCCAAAATCCAACAAACACCAAAAGAAAAAAAAAACAATTTTATATTACCAAAAGCCAACAAACATCAAATGCAAAAACAAGAACCAAGTGAGCAGTGACATTGCTACCACTTGGCTTTATTTGGTTTTGTAATTTGTAATTCTCCTACTTAGATATTAAATTTGAAAGACAAGTTTATATTTTAAACCTAATCCTTAAGTTTATTTAATTTTTCTGTATTCATAATTTAAAATATTTTTTAACTCGTGAAAAATAATTTAAAAAAGCTATATTCAAAATAATTGTTTTATTTATAAACCAATTATTATCTATGAAAATAAAAAATAACTTTAAAATTTACATATATGAGAATTAGTAATATTATCATTTCGAAGGCATAACTTCTTGATTATAAAATGAAGTTTAAATAATCTACCTTAATTGTTTCAACAATAAGAGAATTAATATTATCATTTTCAATGTATAATTCAATTATAAAATTAAAATTATAATTCGATAAACTTTAATTTTTGTTAATTAAATTGATATAAATGTAATTATTTTTTATACTAACTTAAAATATTTATTTAAATGTGTTATATAAAATATTAAAAATTAGAAAATTGAATAAAATTTTATCATATTTTAACTTCTTTCACTTAATAAAGATGTTGTTATGTCTTTATGTTTGTTCAAGTTTCATGAATTATCTTCTAATTTACTTACTGTAATTGTAATTCTTAAAATGCTGATAAAGCTAAAAAAAAATATCAAAATGTCTAATATTTATAGATAAGTAGATCTATTATCATATTTTATACTATTCTATCTTAGAGAATCATTATTAACAATTAGCAAAGCTAGCAGGAAGAGTAAGAACACTTTCATTAAATTAGAGTGAGAGTGACATCACTCATGTTCTCCTCCACATTATTCCCATGTTTCAGCCATAATTTTATTTGGATATGATTGATGTAGAGTAATAGTGAAACTTTCCATTTCATTTTCACATTTTTCTATATCAATTATTGGAGTGTGTCCAATATCAAAATTTTCACACAGACATTTCAACTATCATTTCATTTAAAAGTCTCTTTATTATCTAGACATTTCAACTATATTTTCATTTTCAATGTCTCTTTCATTCTATTCTTCAAATTAATAGTGAGGATTGAGTAATTTTTCTACATTGAATACTGAAAAATCTATAAACATATCATGAGACAATTAATCAAATTCTAGACAAATGCTTTACCCAAGTGAACACTATATTCCATGGCACCTGATATACTGAATTATGTATAGGTTTGAATTTTAATATATGCACATGTGAAGCATCTACATTATAGGTAGTCTCCAATTTTCCAAGTGTTGAATTTGTGAAGAAGTATGAAACATGTTTAGAACCTATCCAAATGCATCTCGTAAGAATATTTTATGAATAATTTTAATAATAACATCTAATAATTTTAATAAGAACATCTAACTATGTCCCAGTAGATGTTTTAGAAATATGATGATGTTGAAATTGTTGACTTAGCTTATTTAATTTAGTTATAATATTGCAAGCAAGTGAATACAAAATTGAACCTAAAATATTGTTCCAATTTCATATATTATTTTATTATCATGTTTCCATTCTTGTAATAATGATTCAATGATTCTGACAAGCCCATTCATGATTCACCCCCTCCACCCCCTCTAAAAACCCATTGGATTTGATGAATTTATTGTACCTGTAACATATCAATTTAAAATAAGTCCATTAAACTTTTAAGTTCTTCATGCCTTTTTAAAGGTTTTCCCAACCAATGAGTATACTTTATTGTCCAACCTATCAATATAATTAAACTCAAGAAAAAAAATTTGAACCATTAGTTATACCTATTGCCTTACATTGTGCTACATAATCAACACATAGCAAATGGGGAACTTCATAGCAACTTAGTATCCAAACATTCATGAAAACCTTTCATAAATGAAGCTCTGTATGACCCAAGTCCTATAATTTTATATATTGATAAATTCAATTCCGATAATAATCCTAATATGGATTCATAGATTTATTTTGCAAAACTATCCTTGATTTTCAAAAGAAAAATAAAGTTTCTTGCACATGGTCATCTTCCTCCATCCATTAGATATATAATATATACCATAAGGTGTTTCTCCATTGCTATATTTGTGCCTTTATCCACCAAAATAGAATAAAGGGGAATAGAAAAACCCTTTTCCAAATACAATATTAGTATATGAATAATATTCATCAGTTAAAAGAATATTAGGTATTCCCTTGTAATGTTCCGAAATGGAAATCAATAGCTTTTACACTGCTGAATCAATCCTTTTGTTGGAAATATGAACAAGGCTATTTTAGAGATGGACTGAGAGGGCTTTTACTAGTTATTTCACCTCTAAAGAGAGGATGAGAACTGGAGGCTTCCTGGCCCTTTCTCAGACTCTGCCTATAGCTATGCAAATATTTATTCCTTTAGGAAAATCTTTCTCAAATGAGTGAGCTACAACAATATATAAACATGAGATGGAAAATAACAGTGAATGCATAAACTTTAGAAATGCAATAAACCCTCATAGTCTTCTCACTGATAATATGGTAGCATAAATGTGTACAAGATCTTGAGGAAGTGATCACTCAAGCTGAAGCATAGACACAAGTACAATGAACATGAAATACACTGCTACATATATTATGCCCAACTATGATTGCACAGTCACTGAAGGAAGATTGCTGCAAAATGATGATAAAATGAAGATATGGAAATAATAAGCTCAAATAAAGAAGGGGGATATGGATCTCAACCCCTGGAAACTATAATAAACAATCGAAACTATAATAAACAATCCCTAAAGGGATTAGCTACAATACATACAAAATGGAAAATATGCAGAAATGTCAGAGTTGTTGGAGCAGTTGCAACTCTAAAATGAGAACATGAAGGAGATGGCTAAATAATGCTGCATAAAATGTATAGACCTCCTCTAATGGAAATCTAGAGTGAAAGGCTGATCCTTTCACCAAAGATCTCACCCTCCAAAATTCCAGTGCAACCCCTCACTGCAATTACACTCAAGAACTGTGCAGTCAAGGAGAGGAATTGCGTTGTAGGTGATGAGAAGAGATTGGCCTCCTGCCAAAATATGAGAAATGGAGTTGATATCTCTCCTAGTGATCTCCCAGATGCATAAAATCTTCCTCCTCTGAAATCTAACCTCCGGAATGATGGTGTGAGAACCTCCACTGCAACCCTAGCAACACAATGGCTCTTGCTGCAAGAATCACTACACTGAAAGGAATAGCTTTGGCCTTGAGCCAAGATGTGGAGAAGATGAAGATCAAACCTTCAAGAGCTTCTCAAGAAGGGAGGGAATTATTGAACAAGAAATCCCTTGTTCTGAGTAGCACAATTATCATAGTGTGCAACTATGGAAAGCAAATATCCAAGCTAGCTCAAAATGGTTGCTTTCCCCTCCTTTTATGAAAATGAAGGCTCCTTAGCCATGTACACCACACATTAGGGTTTCCTCCTCGTCATGCGATTTCGTAGGCTTCCCAAGCAAGCCACACCTCCATCTATTGCGCAGTTTGACTTGGCCAACATGACCTAGCCCTCTTTGCAATTAACCATTTTCACACATGGGGTGTGCAAACAAGCTACAATGACGCTCCTCTTTCATAATGTGAGGGATTTTATTGATGTTTTTCATATCCATCAGCCTCCTTACCATTTATTTAGCTGTAATATGATAAAATAAAAACTTTAATGTTCCATTTAGCCATGGCCTAAAATGGGAACATTACAGTCCTCCCCTCCCAAATGTTGCTTGTCCTCAAGAAACTGAAAGGATAGAACTGAAGAATCTCCACCCAAGGCATGGAATCTGAAATATGTTGAGGAATATCTCCCTCATGTAGATCCTCCATCCCCCAAGCAATGATCCACAAAAAGTGAGTTACCTCCCAACATGGCAACTCCTGAAAATCATCTTCCACCTTTGGCTCCTGCAATATAGGTGGGTTGAAGATTTGATCTTGGTAGACCAAGTAGCCTACCCCACACTGTCCTCCTCCCCACTTAGGATAAGTGTAGATTATATGTTGATCCTAGGCTACAATAAAGTTTCCTTCCAGTGGCAATATGAAGACTAGACCTCCAAAGATTTCTTCTCCAACGTTATGAAACATGCTGTCCAAAATCATCTCGTATGTGATGAGTTGGTAGTCATCACCATATGGCATCCAGTCAATCATATGGATCACCTCAAATGGAAACAAATGTGTTGCTGTAGTGGCCACATGTCCTCTCATGCTCCCATTAGAACACGCAATGCAAATAATGTGGGAGATCTCTCCCCTAAGGGACACATCCAACCAATGTGCCATTCCCCCAATCATGCTCTCATCAAATACAAAGACATCAACATTATAATGAACCACAATGAAAACCATGCTCACTGTCATATGTAGCAAGGGAGAAAGACAATGGTCCCTCAACTGTAACTAATGCAGTTTGACCCTAAACTGCATAAGAGTATGACAAAAGGTGTGGCCTCTCAACCACTTGCTTGCTGTCTGACCCTCCTCAAATGTATGGAGGAAGTGAATGATATATGGTGCAAGGTGAGTAGGCCCTCCAAAATGCATTTCCTCCCCAAGTCATCCTAGGGAGTGGTCACCAATAGTGCTCATGCCCTCAAGTAGACCATGGGGTCCAAAAAGAAGAATTCCCCTCCTTGGAGCAACATACGGTAATATATGGTTAAGGGATGAATACATAAATCATCATGCAAATAAACAATTCCCTTACCATAAGTCCTGCTCATGCAAATGGAGTGGCTCAAAAATGAGTCTCCCCTCATCCTCAAAGAGAAAAGAGGTGGTTGTGCTGACTCCTCCATCTACACATGATCTATATTGCATCTCCTCATATGCTGATCTGTCAATATCATGCAAGAAAAATGATCCTGGGAATATTCCACCAATAATTTGGAGCTCCCCCATGGGTCCATCTTCCATAGTGATAGTGCTGATGATCCCTCATGAAAAGAATCTGTCATATGGTCATCTCCTCCTTTGACATTTATCATGCCAAAGATGCAAATTGGAAGGCTGCTAACCTTCCCTTGCTGCTTCTGCCACAACGCAGAATATGAAATGAGAGTGGGAACAAATGATGTTGAGAGAGTGTGTCTCTCCTCCCTGAGTCTACCCAAGTCTCTCAGCGCTGTAAAGATGTCTCCCAGGGTCTCCACCCTCCTGAAGTCAATGAATGGTGCCTCAACATGTGAAGCTTTTCTCATCATCTGCTGATCTAATGGGTTCCTCGGTAAAATTTCTCCATGCAATGAGACATCATCATCAAAAGGTGACAACATATATGAATGAACAAGTATGTCCATGCTTCCACTGCGCAATCCAATCACCCTCTTAGGTGCATCAACCTCATAAGATAGACAGGGATGTGTGCTCCTCATCACATCATGATGGTCATCTTCCCTATCTCCTCCTGGTGTCTCCATGGTTCCACACCTCCTCAATAATGGCACATGTAAGACATGAATTGTGCCTTGATCTCCATACCTGAGATCCTGGGGACTTACTTGCAAATATGCAAGCATCCCTCTACTTGGAGCAAGAGCTCCTCCTCCCTCTGCATGAGGCACTAGATAATCTGTAGGTGGCATAACGCTATTGCCCTCAGCTTCTCCAACATAAATGGGCAACCCTCCAATAATGTTGCTGCAAATGTGGAATCCCTCCCAAAGTGGAAGTGATCCTTGATCAAAGGCCAAGAAGTATCCACTTTGCACCATGATAGTGCCATCTTCTACTCCTACAACATCATACAAGAAATGAGAGAAGATCTGCCCTTGCTCTCCAAAGAATGACCCCAACAACAAATGTTTTTGTTGCTTCCTCATGCTCTCATCATACAAGATATGTGATGAAGACATAGTGTATGATATGCATGTTGCATCACCACCATGTATCCATACTCTTTGATGCTTAATGATGCTAGCATCTTGCCACATCTTCTCCATCCTCATACCCATGAAAAGAGAGTATGCCAAATGATGGCCAAACTCCTTCAAGAGTAACCAGCATAGCCAAGCCTCTTGTTGCCCGATATCATAAATCTGCAAGTGGCTCACTAGCCCCTTTCTCCTTCTCCACCACATCCACTCAGAAATGTGTGGATGTCTCCTTTCTTCCTTCATCCTGGTACTCCTCCTTTGAGGACTACCCTCATCCCAAATCAAACCTCTGTCTTTGCACTTCATGGGATTTTGAAATGCAATCTTCTTGAGGATCAATGAGACCCTATGAGGATCCAAATAGTTGATAGGAAAAAACCTCCCACCATGATATGTGTGGCTCAAAGAATGTCCACCACAGTCATGAGAGAAGCTATCCATCCGAAGATGTCCCCCATCTCTTATTTGTTCCTGTGAGAAGGAAAAACCCTCCTCCAACTATTGAAGAATCTCGCACTCCAAAAAGTGTGGGAGTGCACCTCCATTGAAATCTCTCTGTGAGATCTCCTTTGCATCATTGCTCTTGTACTTCACAGTATTATTCTGCTGCTCTAAGTCACCTGCATGCAATGATGTAGACCCATCCAAGGTGTTTGCTGAAATGGCAAGAAATGGATCTCCAATCATACCTTGGTGAAACTTGGAAGCTCCTTGCAAGGCTACGAGTGTTGCTTCCCCATGAGTATTGGCCTCCCAAACTACTGAAGATGAAGGCTTCTCCTCCATGGTCTCAACAGTGCTGGTACATGCCTCATCAAATGGTGGTGAGGGCTCCTCCCTCTTTTTTCCAAATCTACTGATCAATCTTTGAGAAAACTCAACAAGATTTGAAACCCTTGTATGGCTTAGATGGCTGGTCCACCAACTCCTCGCTTCACCTTCAAAGTGTAGCACTACAAATTCCACTACCTCCTTGTCTACTATAGGATGTAGCAGGAAAAAGGCCTCTAGCTTCTTTGCCCAAACCTTTGCTACACATGTGAGTGATCCATCAAATGTGGACAATAGAAATATATTGCCTCTCATTATCCCGTGGCTGTGGGGTCTTTCTTCTTCTTTCTGCTGAATAAACTATGGAAAAGATAAAGCCTCTTGGGAGACTCTAGGGTTTTCTCTGTATTTAGCTAGGTAATCACTTAGAATTTCGAATTCCAAGTGTCTTCCATTCTTCTGCTCTGCTTCTTTGTGAGAATAGGAAGTGCATGGTCCTTCTTCTTCTCCTCCTTCATTTTTCTTGACCTCTTCAGAGAGGTCTCTTCTGGATCTGAAAATAGATGAGAGTAAACTCATATTCTTCATCCTTAGGCTCTCTGCTTCTGAAATTCAAACTTCACAGGCTGTGCCAAGTTTGATGCTCTGATACCACTGTAATGTTCTGAAATGGAAATCAATAGATTTTACACCACTGAATCAATCTTTTTATCAGAAATATGAACAAGGCTATTTCAGAGATGGATTGAGAGGGATTTTACCAGTTATTTCACCTCTAAAGAGAGGATGAGAACTGAAGGCTTCCTGGCCCTTTCTCAGACTCTGCCTATAGCTATGCAAATATTTTTTCCTTCAGGAAAATCTTGCTCAAATGAGTGAGCTACAACAATATATAAACATGAGCTAGAAAATAACAGTGAATGCATAAACTTTAGAAATGCAATAAATCCTCATATTCTTCTCATTGATAATATGGTAGCAGAAATGTGTACAAGATCTTGAGGAAGTGATCACTCAAGCTGAAGCATATACACAAGTACAATGAACATGAAATACACTGCTACATATATTATGCCCAACTATGACTGTGCAGTCACTGAAGGAAGACTGCTGAAAAATGATGATACAATGAAGATATGGCAATAATAAGCTCAAATAAAGAAGGGGGATATGGATCTCAACCCCTAGAAACTATAATAAACAATCCCTAAAGGGATTGGCTACAATACATACAAAATGGAAAATATGCAGAAATGCCGGAGTTGCTGGAGCAGCTGCAACTCTAAAATGAGAACATGAAGGAGATGGCTAAATAATGCTACATAAAATGTATAGACCTCCTCCAATGGAAATCTAGGTGAAAGGCTGATCCTTTCACCAAAGATCTCACCCTCCAAAATGCTGGTGCAACCCCTCACTGCAATTGTACTCAAGAACTGTGCAGTCAAGGAGAGGAACTGCGCTGTAGGTGATGGGAAGAGATTTTCCTCCTACCAAAATATGAGAAATGGAGCTGATATCTCCCCTAGTGATCTCCCAGATGCATAAAAGCTTCCTCCTCTGAAATCTAACCTCCGGAATGATGGTGTGAGAACCTCCACTGCAACCCCAACAACACAATGGCTCTTTCTGCAAGAATCACTGCACTGAAAGGAATAACCTTGGCCTTGAGCCAAGATGTGGAGAAGATGAAGATAAAACCTTCAAGAGCTTCTCAAGAAGGGAGGGAATTGTTGAACAAGAAATCCCTTGTGCTTAGCAATAAAGCTATCACAGTGTGCAACTGTGGAAAGAAATTCGAAATATTCAAGCTAGCTCAAAATGGTTGCGTTCCCCTCCTTTTATGCAAATGAAGTCTCCTTAGCCATGGACCCCACACATTAGGGTTTCCTCCTCATGCAATTTCGTAGGCTTTCCAAGCAAGCCACACCTCCATCTATTGCGCAGTTTGACTTGGTCAACATGACCTAGCCCTCTTTGCAATTAACCCTTTTCACACATGGGGTGTGCAAACAAGCTCCAATGATTCTCCTCTTTCATAATGTGAGGGATTTTATTGATTTTTTTCATATTCATGGGACTCCTTACCCATTTATTTAGCTGCAATATGATAAAAGAAAAACTTTAATGTTCCATTTAGCCATGGGCTAAAATGGGAATATTACATCCCTTGTACCTATGCAAGTCACATAAGCTTCTGTACAACTCTAAACTTATATATTTTATAGCCACAAAATACATAGTAACTTTTCATCATAGTAATTATTTTGAATTTCTTGTCATCTAGCATAAGTTCAACATGTTTAGTCATGGTAAATACGTATTTCCTTGATTCACTTTCCAATAGTTTAATTAAACATTTATGAGTGTTAGATACAACATGACTATTTAATCCACTTAATTGGATTTTACCACTGCCTTACCTTGCATATCATATATTTTATTTGAATTTGGTACACCATGAACACTTGATGTATTCTTCACCATTAGGATTTATTATAAGATATGCTCATTTGTGTATTAAATTTCATCCATATTTAAATGATATTTTATGAGTATTTAATGAGTAACATATTTGATAATCTTACAGGAGCTACCTCTTTCTCTCTTTTTTGCAATACCTTCTTCTTCAATATTAATCTCATCCTCAAAATCAAAATTTTATTCTATAATTTAACATATGGCTTCAATTTAAATACATCAAAAAGTGTTATTTTTCTTCAATGGGAGCTAATTTTAGACATTTATTCTCAATAAATTACCATAATTTTATATAAAAAAATTTCCTTAAGTGAGGGAGTAAGTACCTAATTGAAGGGGGAGATCGCCCTATGATTAGGGTTGACATGTATGAAGCCGTCACAAGCTGTTGGGTAGGGTTTTTTCAGCGTAGGTAATATTTGTATTACCTGTTCGGGTAGTATCATTTTTTTTCCTAGTTCGTTGCATATACTTTGTATGATTTCGAGGAGGGTTTCATTTACTAAACCGATGAGTCACTAGGGTTTTAGTGAGTGTAGGCTCTATCTGGTGGTTTTCTAAGTGGTTGAAAACAGACTCAAGCAATTATAATATTTCAAGTTTTTTTATTTTGGAAGTGAGAGGGTGAAAATTCAAAATGGAGGATGAACTTGTGGATTATTTTAAAAATACCACTGAAAATGTATCCATCTAAATGAACCCTCCACATCAACATCTGACAATGGATATGGATGCGACACCTCAATCTCCTAATCTGGACATTTTTACATCTTTATCAAATATTATGGAAGGGTTTCATTTTTTTCCTGATCGATATCCTAGAATAGATGAATGAGATGATAACCATCTAGCTCAGGTGGTGCTATCTGAGAAAATTGACCAAGGATGGTCGAAATATTTGGAACAATTTGTCAGTTCAACCAAATTTTCATTGGAAGCATTGAATTTCGATGAGAAATATATTAACCCTAGAAGTCCTTATTTTTAATTGGAGCCTTCTAGGGATGATGAGAATTCACATGACGGCCAGGGGAGTAAATAACCCCCATGTCAAGAGAAGCATTTTTCTGCAGTGTTGGTCAGAGTTGGGGAAGGAATCTCTAGTAACTTGAATCTACTGAAGGATGTGGGGAATAATCTAGAAACTTCAAACCCTAAGGGAGGTGAACGAGTTTATTTGGTATCGGCCTCAACCGAGGGAGTAGGGCTTGTCAGTATCTTATAGAGTACCAGACAGTAGGGTCTAGGGGTTTCGGCTGGAGGGAAGATGCTCTCTAGAGACATACTTTCTAGTCATAAAAAATATGAAGGCACCAAGAGAAAAAGTAAGAAGAGAAAAGTCCCTAAGGTAAAGGAAAGAGATCATGCCCTAGTTATGGGGGAAGTTATTACATTTAATGAAATTATGGATATTACTAATAGGGTTTTGGTTGGAAGGATTCAAGGTAGAAACTATTATTTCTCTCGTCTAAAGAAATGGACTCAGAATATTTGGGGACTTGCTTTGGATGTTATTTGTTTGGTATGCACTATGTCTAAAGGGTGGTTTGCCTTAAGGTTGAATAAAGAGGAGCATGTGATTTAAAAACTCTTGCACTAATAGAATATTGAAATGGATACAGTATTATTAAAGCGTTGGACTCTCCTATTTGATCCTAAAATAGAGAAACTGGGTGTGGGCCCAATATGGGTGAGATTACTAGGCTTTCCACTTCAATTATGGATGGAGGATGCTTATTGTAGTATAGGGGAAGACCTTGGGAGATATTTGGATTATGATGTTAGGTCCCTATATTACTAGTGTAGTCCCTTATTGTTGTTAGTGTAGCCTCCTTATTTTTATTGTTGTACTCCTATAGCCCCCATATTGTTATTATTGTGCCCCATAAAAAACCACTATTATTATTGTTGTGCCCTTACATTATTATTGCTAGGTTGACTAAGATTATATTGTGACCCCATGGACTCCTATATATATAAAGGAGGTTTTGTTGTTTGTATCATCCAAGAATTGTTCATTTATGTAATGTAAAGGAGGTTTCTCCCTCAAAGTGGCTGATTTCTAAGGCGTTCATCTCTCTTTTCTTCTATTTTTGGAGCTGGTTTCATAAGATTTGGTATCAGAGCTTTGGATTCTATGGTTTCACTGCTTCAAACAGGTCGTCGTGGAATTTTAGATATAAAGTTTTTTCTACGAAGGTTTAGAAGCTAAAAAAAAAACCCATTTGCGAATATATCCTAAGTAACTTCATGTAAAAATTTCAGATAATGGTTTGCAATATTTTCAGAGATATGATTTGTGGAAGTTAGTGTTTTTGTAGGCTCTCGAATTTCATCTAAAATAGGAGACCTTGGGAAAATTGTCATAACTCTCTCTCTGAGCATCATATACACAGACTGTAGTTTCTTTTTTTATCAATTTCAGAGCCGAAGGAGGAAACAATGACACATGGAACACCACACAAGTTTGTTCTACTGAACCAGTCCATAATTAGGTCATTGTGGGAGATTGGGCATAAATTTTCCTTGAAGAATCAAAATCAAGTCAGACCTGTGGCATTGGAAAGAAAATTCAGAGGGATACTAAAGGTTTGAAGATAAAATCTTGAGAATCCAAAATTACAGAGATAAATCAGTTTCAATATCAAGCTCCTTAAAAGCAAGAAAAATGTGTGTATTTTTTTTCTTCAAATTGCATAAGTCTTGTTTGAAAAATAATTTTGCAGTGATTCCAAGGGCATATTGAAGCTTGGATATCAGTATTTGGTTCTAAAATGCCCCCTAAAAATAATTCAACACCCATTAAGCCCTCATAAGCCTCTTCTATGACTCATGAAGAGGAAGAAGTGCAACATGATATATCAAAATTACAAGAGCAAGTGCAGCAAATTTTGCTCTCGCAAAGAGAAACAAAAAATGAAATGGAAGTTTTGAAGAAAGGCATGGAAGCTAAAATGGATGGTTTGAAGAAAGGCGTGGAAGCTAAGATGGACGGTTTGAAGAATGGCATGGAAGACATGGATGAAAAAATGAAAGACAACATGGAAGACATGAAGAATGATCTAAAAGAAGATATGGAAGGTTTGAAGGAGGTTTGAAAAAATTGATACAAAAAATGATTCCTAGTGGTGAAAGATAGTAGAGGAAACTCATGATGAGAAAAAAATAAATGTTAATTGTGATTTCATAAACTCTAATGTTGGATTGAAGACCCACCATGTTCCAAAGATTGATATGAGCAAGTTTGATGGCAAGGATTCGGTAACATGGATACTACAGATGGAGCAATATTTTGATCTCAAAAATGTGCAAAACACACAAAAGGTACACATTGAAACTTTATATTTAGAACAAAATACATTTGTATGGTATCGATGGCTTTTCTCCCATAAAAAAATTGTCACTTGGTCAATTTTTACGGAGGAAATGATAACACATTATGAGGATACAAAGAGCAACACCTTCTTTAGCCAATTGATCAATCTAAAACAAAAGGATTCAGTGATGGAGCACATTGAGGACTTCCAAAAATTGAATAGAAGGGTATTTGATACTCCAAAGGAACACAGGATTGATGTCTTCATAAGGAATTTAAAGGATAACATCCAACATGAGGTTCGCCTTTGGGAACTTGATTCATTGGAGAATGCATTTAGGTTGGCAAGAAAAATTGAATGTAAAATTATGGCGACAAAGAAGCCTACCACTGACATCTATAAAGATGGAAGTGTTGCTACTCCTAGACTTCCACAACCTACAAGGTTGACACCACAACAATTGGAAGAAAAAAGAGCAAAAGGGCTTTGCTACAGTTGTGATAACAAATAAATTAAAGGTCATAAGTGTGCCAAGAAGAAATTATTTTACATATATTTTTAAGATGAGGAAGAAAATGAACAAGAAACTTCAAAAGAAGAGGATATACACCAGGAACCAACCCTAGAGAAAGAAGAAATGAGTCCGACCATATCCTGTAATGCATTGGCAGGAATTACCACTCCTCAAACTCTCAAGATAGAAGGACATATCAAGAAGAAAAAGGTAATAATGTTGATTGATTCAGCTAGTACCCATAATTTTATTTATTGTAAGGTAGCCAAGGAATTGAATTGATTGCTATACCCTACACCAAAGTGTAAAGTGATGGTTGCAAATGGAGGAACTATAAATTTCTTAGGAAAATGCCATAATATCAAGCTAACCATTGGGGAATATGTATTGAATAGTCTAATGATTTCAATTCCAATGGGAGGTGCGGATGTTGTACTAGGAGTAAAATGGTTACAATCTTTGGGGACGATAGCTTTTAATTTTCAAGAAATTTTCCTGAATTTTTCGGGAAGGAAAGGAAGTTGAATTACAGGGTATTGTAGGGAAGATGATAAAGATAATAAGCTCTAATTTGATGAAAAAGATTATGAATAAAGAACAACAAGGCATAATTTCACAATTATGCTCACTAGAAATTCCAACATCAAAATAATCTATTTCTCCAGATCTCCAAAAAGTATTGGAAAATCATTCCAAGGTGTTTGAAACTCTCAAAGGACTCCCACCTATTCGTGATCATGATCATGTTATGCATTTGATTCCAGGAAGTGGACCTCCAAACATCAGGCCTTATAGATATCCTTATGTCCAAAAGAGCGAAATTGAACGTATGATTGCATAAATGTTAGAGGCTAGTATAATTCAACCTAGTCAAAGTTCTTTCTCTGCTCCAGTAGTATTAGTGCACAAGAAGGAAGGAAAATGACACATGTTTCCAGATTATAGGGAGCTCAATAAGCTCACTATTAAAGATAAATTTCCCATTCTTGTGATTGATGAATTATTGGATGAATTACATGGAGCAATTTATTTTAACCAGTTGGATATTCATTCACGATATCATCAAATTAGAATGAAGACTGAAGATATTCCGAAAAAAATGGTTCAAACTCATGAGGGTCATCATGAATTTTTGGTAATGTGTTTTGGCCTTACCAATGCACCTTCTACATTTCAAGGGTTGATGAATTCCATTTTCGAACACTTCCTTAGAAAATTTGTGTTATTATTTTTTGAAGATATACTAATCTACAGAAGGTCTTGGAAGGATCATGTTCAACATGTTGAGAGAGTGCTAAAACTATTGGAGGAGAAACAATTATATGCTAAAACCTCCAAATGTTTCTTTGGGAGTACAAGAGGTGGAATATCTAGGTCATATTGTATCTGAGGAGAGTGTTAAGGTAGAACTTAACAAAATTAAAGCCATTAAGGAATGGAAAGCCCCCACAACCATAAACTAGTTGCGAGGATTTCTTGGGTTAACATGGTATTATCACAAGTTTGTTAATAATTACAGGAGAATATCAACATCTCTAACAACATTATTGAATAAAGATGCATTTTCATGGACTCCTAAAGCAACTAAGGTATTTGAACATCTTAAAGAGGCAATGTCCCTAGCACTGATCTTAGTTACGACATACTTCAAAAAAACATTTATTGTGGAATGTGATGCCTTAGGAAATGGAATTGGTATTGTTTTAATGCAAGAAGGAAGACACATTTCTTTTGAAAGTTGTCTAATCAAAGGAAAGTATTTAAAAAAATATATATATGTGAAGGAAATTTTGGCAATACTACATGCACTAAATAAATGGCAACCTTACCTAATGGGAAGACACTTCAAGGTAAAAAATGATCATGATAGTCTTAAATAATTTTTGGAATAAAGACTATCCTCAAAAGAGCAGCAAAAATGGGTCACAAAGATGTTGGGTTATGACTTTGAAATCATCTACAAAAAAGGGAAGCTAAATGTTGTTTTAGATGTAATCTCAAGAAAGGATGAGAGGTGGAAGAATTGCTTTGTGCCATTTCTATTATCCAAATAGATTAGATAACCGAAATAAGGGATGAATGGAAGAATGACGAAGAAGTGTGGACACTCATTCAAAAGTTGCAGCAAGATCCTAGTACATCTGAAATATTTAGCTGGAAAAATGATTCCTTATGGTAAAAATATCGCTTATATCTTTGTAAGAATTCCCAACTAAAACAAAATATTATTTTGGAATTGCACACCTCTCCCTTAGGAGGACACTCAATATTTTTAAAAAATTACCATGGGGTGAAGAAAGAATTTTTTGGGATGGCCTTAAGTCTGATATTCAAAAGTTTGTGGTGGAATGTTTGGTTTGCCAGAAAAATAAAGTTGAAACAATTAAGACCTCGGGTCTTCTACAACCTTTATCTATTCCAAGTCAATGTTGGGAGGAGGTTTCAATGGATTTTATCATAGGTTTATCTAAGTCCAAAGGAAAGAGTGTCATCATGGTGGTAGTTGATAGACTTACCAAGTATGCACACTTTTGTGCATTATCTCATCCATTTAAAGGAAGTACAATTGCTACTGCATTTATGGAAACAATTCAAAAGCTACATGGAAACCCAAAGATTATTGTAAGCAATAGAGATCCCATTTTTACTAGAAATTTTTGGACAGAATTATTTTCTTGTTTGGGTACTCAACTAGCTCATAGCTCATCTTATCATCCTCAATCCGATGGGAAAACTGAGATAATGAACACGTGTTTGGAAGGATATCTTAATTTTTTTGTATCTTATAAACAAACACAATGGGTCAAGTGGTTACCTCTAGCTGAATGGTGGTATAACACTTCCTTCCATACTACAACAAAAATGGCCCCATTTATGGAACTTTATGGATAGCATACACCGTCCATCACATCATATTTAAGAGAAAATTCTAAGGTTCAAGCAATGGAAGATCACATCGAGCATCAACAACAAGTTCTCCAACTCTTAAATGATAACGTAAATTTGGCACAAAATCAAATGAAACAACAAGAAAATCAACATCGCAATGAGAGAAGTTTTGGTGTAGGAGACTAGGTATTTTTATGACTAGAACCATACATACAAACATATATCTTATTTGGAGACATGAAAAATTTCATTTTAAAAGGTGTTGGTTTATTTGGACACGAGGGATGGTTTGGTGGCCAACCTGCACCTGCATTACAGGGGATCTATTTGTCACCAAATCCTAGATTGTGAATGTGTTCCATTCAAATGTCATCATTTTCATGAGTTTGGGAATGTGTACAAATAATTCCCATTTATTCTTAGGGAAGAAAAGGGATATGGTGGGGAAAAGGAAGGAAATCAAGCATTAGAAGGTTCAGTGACTGTGGGGAATATTGCCTCAGCAAAAAACCCACAATAAATTCTAGCATGGCTTGGAAAGGAGAGATCAAACAATGGTGCAAATTCGAGGCAATATGTGAAATGAGAGGGGCCTATGCGAGAAGGGATAGAAGATGAGATACCCTACACCCTCTTCTTTAATGAGTAATCCTTCCTCTTCTCCCCTCCATACTTGTATTAGTTTATCTATGGATGTTAGGTCCCTATATTAATAGTATAGTTCCTTATTGTTGTTAGTGTAACCCCCTTATTGTTATTGTTGTACCCCTGTAACCCCAATATTGTTATTATTGTGCCCTTACATTATTATTGTTAGGTCGGCTAGGATTATATTTTGATCCCATGGACTCCTATATATAGAAGTACGTTTTGTCATTTGTATCATCCAAGAATTGTTCATTTATGTAATGTATTGGAGGTTGCCCCATCTAAGTGGCTTATTTCTAAGGCATTGACCTATATTTTCTTCTATTTTGGAGTTGGTTTCATAAAATTTGGTATAAGAGCTTTGGATTCTAGGGTTTCACTACTCCAAACAGGTCATTGCGGAATTTTTGCTATAAATTTTTTTATACGAAGGTTTAGAATCTGAATTTCTTACAGAAAGAAGACGAAATCCTGAGGAACGTCGTGTAAAAATTTTAGATCTTGGTTCGCAATATTTTTGGAGATATGATCTGTGGAAGTTAGGGCTTTTTCAGGCTCCCCAATTTCACCAGGTCATCTTGGCATGTGCGCTATAAATTTATTTATATGAAGGTTCAGAAGCTAAAATTTGTACAAAGTGAAGCCACAATCCTGAGGAACCTCCTGTAAAAATTTTAGATCTTTGTTAGAAATACTTTAGGAGCTATGATCTCTAGAAGTTAGGGTTTCTTCAGCCTCCCTAATTTCATCTCAAAGAGGTGATGGTGGGAAAATTGTCATAACTCTCTCTCTGAGCATCAGATTGGGATTCTATAAGAAAAGGCCACAAGAACACAATCTTTAGTTTTTTTTGTATAGATTTCAGAGCTGAAGGAGGAAACAATGACATGTGGCACACCGTACAAGTTCGCTCTACTGAACGAGTCCATAATTAGGTCATTGTGGAATATTGGGCATAAATTTGTATTGAAGAGTCCAAATCAGGTCAGACCTTTGGCATTTGAAAGAAGATTCAGAGAGCTACTACATGACCAAATTTCAGATATCGAGGATCCATAATTACATAGATAATTCAATTTCATTATCGAGCTCCTTAAAATAAAGAAAAAGGTGACATGTATATTTTTTCTTTCGAATTGCATAAGTCTTGTGTGAAAAATCAGTTTGAATTGATTCCAAAGGAATATTGTAGAATAGCTATCAATATTGGGTTCTAAAATTCCTCCTAAAAATAATTAAACACCCATTAAGCCTTTAGAAGGCTCTACTATGACTCATGAAGACGAAGAACTACAATATGTCATGTCAAAATTACAAGAGCAAGCGCACCAAATGTCGCTCTCGCAAAGAGAAAAAAAAATGAAATGGAAATTTTGAAGAAAGGTGTGGAAGCCAAGATGGATGGCATGGAAGATAATATGGATTACATGGAATAAAAAATGAAATACAACATGAAAAACATGAAGAACGATCTAAAAGTATACATATAAGGTTTGACAAAGTTGATAGAAGAAATGTTTCATAATGGCGAAAAGATAGTAGAGGAAACTCATGATGAGAAAAAAATCAATGTTAATCGTGATTTTATAAACTCTAATGTTGGATGGAAGAACCACCATATTCCAAAGATGGACATGAGGAAGTTTTATGGCAAGGATCCCGTAACTTGGATACTATAGATGGAGCAATATTTTTATCTCAATAATGTGCAAAACACACAAAAGGTACACATTGCAACTTTACATTTAGAACAAAATGCATTTTTATGGTATCAATGGATTTTCTCCCATAAAAAAATTGTCACTTGGTCAATTTTTACGGAGGAAATGATAGCACATTATGAGGATACAAATAGAAACACCTTCTTTGTCCAATTGATAAATCTCAAACAAAAGGGTTCAGTGGGGAAGCACATTTAGGACTTCCAAAAATTGAATATAAGGATAACTGATATTCCAGAGGAACACAAGATTGATGCATTCATAAGGACTTTAAAGGATATCATCTAACATGAAGTTCACATTTGGGAACCTGATTCATTGGAGAAGGCATTCAGATTGGCAAGAAAAATTGAATGTAAAATTATGGCGACAAGTAAGCCTACCACTCACATCTATAAAGATGGAATTGTTGCTACTCCTAGACTTCCACAACGTACAAGGTTGACACCAAAAATATTGGAAGAAAAAATAGCAAAAGGGATTTGCTACAACTGCGATAGAAAATACACTAAAGGTCATAAGTGTGTTGAGAAGAAATTATTTTACATAGATTGTGAAGAGGAGGAAGAAAATGAACAACAAACTTCAGAAGAAGAGGATATACACCAGGAACCAATCCTAGAAGAAGAAGAAATGAGTCTGACCATATCATGCAATGCATTGGCAGGTATTACCACTCCTCAAACTCTCAAGATAGAAGGACATATCAAGAATAAAAAGGTAATAGAGTTGATTGATTTGGGTAGTACCCATAATTTTATTCATTGTAAGGTAGCCAAGGAATTGAATTGTGTCCTATACCCAACACCAGAATGTCAAGTGATGGTTGCAAATGGAGGAACTATAAATTTCTCTAGAAAATGTCATAATATCAAGCTAACCATGGGGGAATATGTATTGAATATTCCAATGTTTTTCATTCCAATGGGAGGTGGTGATGTTGTACTAGGAGTACAATGGTTACAATCTTTGGGAACAATATCTTTTAATTTTCAAGAACTTTTCTTGAAGTTTTTTTCGGAAGGAAAGGAAGTCGAATTATGGGGTATCGAAGGGAAGTAGGGAAAGATAATAAGCTCTAATGTCATGACACAGATTCTGAAGAAAGAACAACGAGGCGTAATTGCACAATTATGCTCACTAGAAGTTCCAACATCAAAATCATCTATTTCTCCAGATCTCCAAAAAGTATTGGACAATCATTCGAAGGTGTTTGAAATTCCCAAAGGACTCCCACCTATTTGTGATCATGATCATGCTATTCATTTGATTCTAGGAAGCGTTCCTCCAAACATCAGGCCTTACAGATATCCTTATGTCCAAAAGAGAGAAATTGAATGTATGATTGCAGAAATGTTAGAGGGTGGTATAATTCAAACTAGTCAAAGTTCTTTCTCTGCTCCAGTTGTATTGGTGCACAAGAAGGATAGATCATGGCGCATGTGTTCAGATTATAGGGAGCTCAATAAGCTCACTATTAAAGATAAATTTCCCATTCCTGTGATTGATGAATTATTGGATGAATTACATGGAGCAATTTATTTTACCAAGTTGGATCTTCATTCAGGATATCATCAAATTAGAATGAAGATGTAAGATACTCCGAAAACAAAATTTCAAACTCATGAGGGTCATTATGAATTTTTGGTCATGCCTTTTGGCCTTACCAATGCACCTTCTACATTTCATGGGTTGATGAATTCCATTTTGAAACCATTCCTTAGAAAATTTGTGCTAGTATTTTTTGATGATATACTAATCTACAACAGGTCTTGGAAGGATCATGTTCAACATGTTGAGAGGGTGCTCAAACTATTGGAGGAGAAACAATTATATGCAAAAACATCCAAATATTTTTTTGGAGTACAAGAGGTGGAATATATGGGTCATATTGTATCTCATGAGGGTGTTAAGGTAGACCCTAACAAAATTAAATCCATTAAGGAATGCAAGGTCCCCACAACCATAAAGAAGTTGCGAGGATTTCTTGGGTTAACAGGGTATTATCGCAAGTTTGCTAAGAATTATCAGCAAATAACAACACCTATAACAACATTATTGAAGAAATATGAATTTTCATGGACTCTTGAAGAAACTAAGGCCTTTGAATATTTTAAAGAGGCAATGTGCCTAGCACCGGTCTTATTTATGCCTGACTTCACAAAAACCTTTATTGTGGAATGTGATGCCTCATGAAATGGAATTGGTGTTTTTTTAATGCAAGAAGGAAGACCCATTGATTTTGAAAGTCGTCCAATCAAAGGAAAGTATTTATAGAAATCTATTTATGAGAAGGAAATGTTGACAATACTACATGCACTAAAGAAATGGCGACCTTACCTAATGGGAAGACACTTCAAGGTAAAAACTGATCATGATAGTCTTAAACACTTTTTGGAAAAAAGTATATATTCAGAAGAGCAACAAAAATGGGTCACAAATATGTTGGGTTATGACTTTGAAATCATCTACAAAAAATGGAAGCTAAATATTGTCGTAGATGCACTCTCAAGAAAGGATGAAGAGGTGGAAGCATTGCTTTGTTCCATTTCTATTATCCAAGCAAAGTGGATAACTGAAGCAAGGGATGAATGGAAGAAGGAAGAAGAAGTGTAGACATTCTTTCAAAATTTGCAACAATATCTTAGTACATCTGATACATTTAGTTGGAAAAATGATTCCTTATGGTACAAAGATCAATTATATATTTGTAAGAATTCCCAACTAAAACAAGAGATTTTTTTGGAATTCCACACTCTTCCTTTAGGAGGATACTCAGGATTTTTAAAAACATACCACAGGGTGAAGAAATAATTTTTTAGGGATGGCTTTAAATCTGATATTCAAAAGTTTGTGGCAGAATGTCTGGTTTTCCAGCAAAATAAAGTTGATACAATTAAGACTTCGGGTCTTCTACAACCTTTACCCATTCCAAGTCAACATTGGGAGGATATTTCAATGGATTTTATCATAGGTTTACCTAAGTCTGAAGGAAAGAGCGTCATCATGGTTGTAGTTGATAGAATTACCAAGTATGCACACTTTTGTGCATTATCTCATCCATTTAAAGCAAGTACAATTTATATTGCCTTTATGGAAACAATTCAAAAGCTACATGGAAACCCATAGATTATTATAAGTGACGGAGATCCCATTTTTACTGGAAATTTTTGGACGAAATTATTTTCTTGTTTGGGTACTCAACTACCTCATAGCTCATTTTATCATCCACAATCCAATGGTCAAACTTAGATAGTGAATAAATGTTTGGAAGGATATCTTCGTTGTCTTGTATATGATAAGCAAACACAATGGGTCAAGTGGTTACCTCTTGCCGAATGGTGGTATAAAAATTCCTTCCATACTACAGCAAAAATGACCCCATTTATGGCACTTTATGGATATCATCCACCGTCCATTACATCATATTTAAGAGAAAATTCTAAGGTTCAAGCAGTGGAATATCACATCGAGCATCAATAAGAAGTTCTCCAACTCTTAAAGGATAACCTAAATTTGGCACAAAATTGAATGAAACATTAGGCAGATCAACATCGTAGCGAGAGAATTTTTGATGTAGGAGACTGGGTATTTTTACTGCTACAACCATACAAAAAAATGTCCCTCAAGCAAGCTAAGAAGGATAATAAATTATTTCCAAAGTACTATTGTCCTTACAAGGTGTTGCTAAACATTGGTACTATGGCATACAAATTGGAGCTTCCTGCTTCTTCGCGAGTGCATCCAGTGTTCCATGTTTCATGCTTAAAGAAGGTTATAGGTGACAAACTTCTAGTTCAAAGAATATTGCCAGAACTTTATGAGGAAGGAACCTAAAGCAATCAAGGAAACAAGAACTCGAAAACTACGAAATCAATCAATTTCAGAGTATCTATTGTGTGTAACGCTACCCTAAGGTCTTGGGTTGATAAACCTTCATATAATCTCAAGGGCATGCCATTACAAGAAGGACTCACTTAACCAACTTCTATGCTTAAAACTAGAAAATACAGGTCGCAGACCTTACCCAGATATCCTTCGGTTGTAGTAGATCCCACGGGGTGCAAACCCCCTGCAACTCTTTGTGCTTCGAAATCTGTAAAACAACAAAGAACAAGCACAAAATCCTAGTTGTATGACATATATATGTTTTAGATGTTAGTGAAAAGCATGCATAATCTCATAAAAACAATACTAAATGAACGATTTAAGATCATTACACATGTATAAAATATTATTGACAAGTAAACATGAGGAACAAGATGGAACTTCTGTTATTAATGACATGTATAGTAAACAAATGTGGAGAGATCACCTGAAGTCTGCCACAGCCTTCGAGCATACCGTCCTCTAGATTCGTCTAGCCCTAGCCTCACAAAACTTCTTCCAAGAGTAGTGCAAAATGGATGTCACATAGGGTGGGTGAACATCTCAAGGAAATAAGGTTTTCCTGATAATATCTGGGAAGTGCAGGAGGCACAGGGAATATATCAGACTTGGATAGGGCTCCAACAGCGTATAATATCTATATTTCTCTCTCTCTTCCTCGCTTAGGCCATTCCCTTGAGGAGATTTTATACTCCCTCAAATTAGATTTTGAGGTTGGGAACAGTTATACCATGAGCCGGGGTAGTTAATTTACAGGAATAACCGTAAACCCCACCTCTAAAATAGGGAAATTATATATATTTTTAATGTTTAAAAAGGTATACACGGTTCTCTATGTATGGACTCACGTGTATATGCGGAAAGTCTGGGTAGAGTTGCGTATGGGTTTTAAGAAACTGTTTTTTGAGAAATATGTCCAAGTTTGAAGGGAAGGGTTGCCCAAGGCCAACGCAAAAATCATCAAGTATATGATGGTGATAAATGATGCTATAACAGCATATCATCAAGCGGAAGAACTTACCCACTGAAGATTCTACATGGGAGGATGGGAGTTTTATATAGAAGCATCCAGAGCTACTCAAGCGTTGAGGACGACACTTTTTTGAATGAGAGGGGCATGTTAGGTCCCTATATTACTAGTATAGTCCCTTATTGTTGTTAGTGTAACCCCCTTATTGTTATTTTTGTACCGCTGTAACCCAATATTGTTATTATTGTGCCATTACATTATTACTCTTAGGTCGTCTAGATTATATTTTGATCCCATGGACTTATATATATAGAAGTATATTTTGTCATTTGTATCATCCAAGAATTGTTCATTTATGTAATGTATTGGAGGTTTCCCCCTCTAATTGGCTTATTTATAAGGCGTTGATCCATATTTTCCTCTATTTTTGGAGCTGGTTTCATAACAATGGATTCTGTCAGTGTGATCTTATCCATTGCTTCTTCTACTTATGTTTTTTTTGGTCACAAAATTTGGGGATTTTGTCATGCCTGGTAAATTCCATACATGTATGTTGCTCGACTCCCGATCCATCCTTATCTACTTCAAATGACGATTCATTATAGTTGGACATGGGTCTATAATCTCAGATATTTGTCCAAGTCCTCTGGTGTACCTGTAAACATATCCAGCCCTAAGAAAGGATTAGGCCCCCTTTCCCCATCCAAGATTCAAAAAATCCCCCGTGGGTATCAATACCACATATCAAGAGCCATTATTCAGGCCTATCAAGAAATTGTTGTAGGGAGACAGTCATCATTGGAAGGGGTACTTAGAGCAAGGAACACCTCGTTATTTGATCAATCATGAAGTGACTTTGTTTTAACTGTCGAGGATTAGATATCACCTCCAAGAAGCTATATTTGAAGTATTTGATCATGTTAGACAATATCGATATTATTTTCCTACAAGAAACATTGGGTTCTATTAATGATGTTAAACACATTTTGGAAGGATTAATTAAGAATTGGTCATATTTTTCAATTGATGTGATGGGACATTTGGGGGGTATAACTATAAGTATAAATTGTAGAAATGTGAATTTGATCAATGTTTTGGGATATAATTGTGTTGTTACAATAGATATATTTTCTATTGAATTTGGATTCCATTTAAAGGTAGTAAATATTTATTTTCCATGCCACGATAGAGAAAATTTCTGGAATGATCTAATGTATAAATCCTTTATGAAGATTGATTATCTGATCATGGGAGGGGATATAAAATTATTCTTGGGAAGGGCTAAACGATGGTGGGATCATGCTCACATGGAATCACTCTCGGATTAATTTTCTCATTTACTGGAATGCCACAAGATAATTTATATTAATATGGCTAGGATCCTGCCTATGTGGAGAAATAAATGAGTGGGGGAAGCAATGATAACAAGAAGATTGCATTGATTCTTGATTCAGGAGTCCCTCTTGGAAAATTTTTCCCTTTTCAGGAAATGGATAGGATCAGGGGGCATGTCTAACCATCACCCTATATACATAGAATTGGATGGTCATATCAAGAAACCTAATGCTCCTTTTAAATTCAACATGACCTGGTTAAAGGAGGAGGCATTCAGAAATTTGGTACAGGAGATTTGGAGCCATTGAGATATTAGAAAGGATCAAATGGTTGCATCTTATTTTAATGAAAATATTATTAAGATAAAATGGAAAAATCTCTAGTGGTTGAAAGGAAAAAGGTTGAGAGATAAGGAATCTTTGAAAAATATTGAAAATGAATTGGAACAATGGGAGAAGCCTACTGGTGAGAATTATGTATCAAATGAATAAAAATTGCATCTCATTCAATTGGATATGGAACAAATGATATTACTGGAAGCTAAAGAAGAGACATGAAGGATTAAAAGTAGGGATACATGGCTGCAAGCTGGGGATGATAATAATAAAAAAATTCAATAATATGCAATTGGAAGGAAATCCATTAACATCATTTGGTCTCTAGAAGATTCTACTGAAGTCAAGCTTTCAAACTTTAGGGATTTGTCTAGGATGTGTGTTTAACATTTTCAATCTCTATTCACTGCTCCTAGGGAGGCCACTCTAGTTCAGATTATGAAAATTGCTCAAATATTTCCTAGAATTGTTAATGAGGAAGAAAATGAGGACTTAATGTTGTCGGTGTCATATAGAGAACTTGAGGTATTATTACATTGGTTCACGAAAGATAAAAGTCTTGGTCCAGATGGATGGCATGTTGAATTATTTCTTATTTTTTATGAGTTACTTAGACCTGATTTGTTAAGAGTCACCAAGGAGTGTTAGACCTTAGGAAAAATGTATGGGGCCTTTAAATCCACTTTTATTGTGCTCATTCCAAAAGCTAACAATCCAAATTCATTTGTTGACTACAATCCCATTTCTCTTTGTAATGTTATATACAAGATTATTGAAAAAATCATTTGCAACAAAATAAAACCAATTTTATCCCATCACATATCGAAGGGATAATTTTCATTCTTGGAGGACCATCAGATTCATGAAGCTATTGGTGTTGCACAGGAAGGGTTATGAAAATTGAAGGAAAAAAAATTGAAAGGCATGATCCTAAAAATTGATCTGTCAAAATCATATGACAAGGAAAACTGTATTTATATCAGAATGTTGATTACTCATCTGGGTTTTCACAATAACTTTATTAATTGGATAACGTGTTGTATCAAATCTACTTCCTTTTCAGTCTTGATAAATGGATAAACTTCAATTTTTTTCATGCCGAGAGGGGACTTAATCAAGGTTGTCCATTATCCACTCTCCTCTTTTTGTTGATCATGGAGGGACTGAGCTCACTGGTCAAAGATGCAAAAATAATAGGCATCTTAAAGGGTGAACCTGTGGTAGGTGAGATATTTCTAGCACACCTTTTATTAAATAGATGATGTTCTTATATTCCTCAATGGATTGAGTGGTGAATCTGTTGCCTTTAATGAATTATTTGATATATTTTGCAAGGCGATTTCTATGTTGTCAAATAACCTAAAATCGGTGCTCTCAACAATTGGGTGTTCTGAGGACGAGATTAAATTTTCCATAAGATGTTTCCTTTTCAGTCTAAACCTTTTGATGAAGGTATAAAGTATTTCAGTTTACAACTTAAACCAAATGACTATAAAAAATATGACTATATGTGGTTGGTAGCTAAAATTGATAAAAGGATAAAAATTTGGAGTCATAAGTGGCTGTACTGTGTTGGTAGAATGGTTCTTATAAAATCTGTCCTTGAAGCCATACCAATATTCAAAATGTTGTTTTCCTAGATACCTATGGTAATTTTGAATATTATACAGAGGTTTTTCTATGGCTTCCTATGGCGTGGATCGAAATTGGTCAAAATTTTTCCTAGGTCAGATGGGATAGAATTGCATTTCCTAAAAAGTGGGGTGGGCGGGGTTTTCTAAATTTATTTTGTTTTTCACAAGCCTTGGAGGCAAAGGTGGGATGGATATTAATTACAACTGAAAGTCTTTATATAGAAGTTGTTTCTAAATTTAATCTAATACAGTCTTAAATTGAGGGTGCTCTCAACTAAAGATTGGATTCGTCTTCAGAATAAGTATAGATCTAATATCTCAACTATTTAGAAAGTTGTTGTCAAATCCTTCAATATTATTGAATCTGGTCTTGCCTGGATAATTAGATATAGTAGTCATGTTTAGATTGGGGTTGACCCTTGGTCTAGATGCAATGATCATCATATACTTCCTCCAGGATTGGTAGGTTTTATGTCTTCTCATGGGATCAAAACTTTGAATAAAATTATGGATATGGAAAATTATTCATTATGGGGTCAACATTGGTTATTAGCCAGAGAATTAGATATTCCTTTTTAGTGGCAATAGGTTTGGAATGATTTCAAAACTACACTTACTACATCTCATATTAAAATTCAGGACCGGGAGGATGAACTTCTGTGGGTACATTCAAAGCAGGGTATATATTCGCCTAAAGATGGACACTTATATGTTCATGCCACAAAGGAAACTAATATACACTCATGTTGGTGGAATCACTTATGGAAATTAAAAATTCTAGCTAAAGCCATAATGTTATTATGGTGTTTTTATGGAGAATGACATACCCACAAGAGAAAACCTAAAAAATATGTTTTTCCATGGCCCATTTGGGTGTGCTTTATGAAATGCTATAGAAGAGTCAGTAGATCATTTATTCTTATTCTATCAATATTCCATCTAGGTATGGAACCTAGTTTATCATGGGTTGGAAATTAGCATCAAGTGGTAGGGAGAAAATTTCAGTGAAGCGTGGAAGAAATGGTAGAATCAGTCTTCCCCAAAAAAGTTATGGAACATCCCACTATTGACTTGTTGGGGTGTTTGGACATGGATAAATTGTAAGATATTCCAGGACTGTAATTTATTTTATGAAGTAATTAGTGCACATATTATAGAAATATACAATCTCCTCCATTAAGAGGATCAAAGTCATAGACCTCGTAATATTTATGAGGAAATTATCAACCACCCAAAACCATGGGAATATTTTGATGGATATGCTCAATATAGAATATGTGGAGGGGGAGTTGTTCTTAATCTAAATGAAAATAATCATTATGAATTAAAGTCTCTATTGGGGCCTGACACAAACAATTTTTCAGAATTATATAGTCTTAAGTTTCTTCTTCTTGTCTCTATTGAAAAGGGTTGCTGACAACTATAGGTTTATGGTGACTCAAAGGTGGTAGTTCATTGATTTAATCAAAATTCTACATGTCACACACATACACACACTCAGAAGCATATTGGATGAGGTTATGATGTTAAAATCACATTTTTATTTAATTACTTGTCATCATATTTATAGGGAAAGAAACACAATTTCCAATAGTTTATCCAAAAAGGGCGCGCAACAAGCGTATGGTATATGGAATGTGAAAGAGAAAAATGGGAATGAACATTATCAAGGCTATCATCAAATATATTTTGGTACATCACCACCCCACTGCCACATACCTGGAATGATTCTTCTCCGCAAAAAAAGAAGAAGTCAGTATTTATCCTAGACATCCTTCATCTGAAAATAATGACTACATAAATTATCCTTAACTGGGAAATCTGTTATGAAGCCAACTCCAAAAATAGAAGAATAGAGAGATCAACACCTTAGAAATCAACCACTTCGAGGGGGAAACCTCCAATACATTACATAAATGAACAATTCTTGGATGATACAAATGACAAAACTTCCTTCTATATATAGGAGTCCATGGGATCACAATATAATCCTAGACGACCTAACAATAATAATGTAAGGGCACAATAATAACAATATTGGGGTTACAGGGGTACAACAATAACAATAAGGGGGTTACACTAACAAAAATAAGGGACTATACTAGTAATATAGGGGCCTAACATGCCCCTCTCCTTCAAAAAGTGTTGTTCTCAATGCTTGAGTAGCTCCGAATGCTTTCGTATAAAATTATCATCCTCCCATGTAGAATCTTCAGTGGGTAAGTTCTTCCACTTGATGAGATACTCTGAAATTGATCGATTTCGTAGCTGTCGAGTTCTTGTTTCCATGACTGCATCATGTTCCAATATGATTTTTCCTTCCTCATCAAGTTCTGGCAATATTGTTTGAACTGGAAGCTTGTCACCTATAATCTTCTTTAAGCATGAAACATGGAAAATTGGATGCACTTGGGAAGAAGCAAGAAGCTCAAATTTGTATGCAATAGTACCAATTTTTAACAACACCTTGTAAGTACCTGTTGTACTGTACAACAACCCTCCCCATTTCTAAATTTTTAGAGTAAATTCCATTTAGAAATAGGTCCCCTTTTTTATATTTCTTTCTAGATAGAAATAAAAGATTTAGGAAAAAAATCCGATCATTTTTATTAGAAATAAAAGATTCATTTATAAAAGGACATATTGCATATTTTTATTTACAAAGTGTGTATAAACAAATATAACCTTAAAAAACATTCCGATTCGATGAGACACAAAGCTTTTAATCATATCAAAAATATTATATAAAGTCTTTATATTTAACAATATTTGATGTGTACAATAATCGCAAATAAGGAAATCAGAGAAATATTTAAATTCTATTTTCACTTTGTAAAACTCCGATGCGATGGAACTCAATCACAATTACATTTCGGATAAGATTTAAAGTGTTATGTTTGTTTTTCATACTTACGATGCGATGTGATTCATTGCAATCGCATTTCGGAGAATTAAAACATTATATTCATTTGGTTGAAAGATTCCGACGCGATGGACCCCACCTCATCGCAATCGGATTATCAGAGAAACTCTTTAACGATTCATTCCATTTGAAAATCCCCGATGCGATCTTTGCAATCAGAATTTTGCATAATTCTTATTGTGTTATTTCATTTCCCTTTAAAGGAATCGTGATGCGAATACAACTTAATATTCATATATTATTTATCCATCGTGTTCCAAATATTTAAAAGGTAATATATTTACACTTATTTCGAAATATTCAAATCTCTGATTGTACATTACCATTAATTAAAAAATCAAAAAAATAATAACGATTTTTTTGGTTATTGAATGCTTGAATGTGACTCCCTAGAGGGCATTTAAGTTTTAATGATGGATATAATAAATGAAAATCAACGAAGAAATCCTTTTGTATAGCTGTTTTCATTATTGCATTTTCACCTTGGATAAAAGCTTTTCTTTGTTGCAGAACAATAGAACGTACAATTATTTCATTCGCAAAACGAGGGAAACATTGCCCGATACTGAAATGTCGAAAAGATCCAGGAAATCAAAAGCCGCCATCGCTGCAAAAGCTCCTATGTTCACTATGCCACCTAAAGAGAAACCAGCAAAGCTTAAGTTGGTTACAGATACCTTATGCCAGGGACTTGGTAAGATGACATGGGAAAATGTATATAACTTGCTTGAAAAGGAAAACCCTAAAGTTTTTGAATCTAAGGCTACAGTTCCTGACGAAGACAACTCAGACTCTGATTCTAAAAATATTCTTAGTGCATTAGAAAACTCATTTTTGCACCGAGTTGTAGCTCGGGAAAACATTTTTCCATATTATGATGTTATTAGGTGGGTAATTGATAATGTGGCTATCAAAGACAGAACCTTTGTTTCAGCTTTTGGAGAAATATTCGGGTCATTAAAACCAGAGGAAATTAAAGCAATGTACCACCTTCTAGACCCACAGAAAATTTATAACAAATATTTCATCAATGAATTTGCTACGAATCATGAAAATCAGTCAGAACAAATTAAATAATGGAGAAGGGTTCCAGAAAAGCACAGACACGAGGCATCAGGTATGTACTCTATGGAGTATATTTTTCCTCCATACTGTTATGCTACAATAATGATGTGTAGATTGTTTGGGAATGATAACTCAGCTAGGTTTTCTATACAAATGGTGCCATTAATATGTTCTGCTATTAGTTCTGAGATAATGGATTGGGCTATCATTCTTTCTGATAAGATAGCCAACATAATTTTTTAGTATAGAAAAGACAGAAATTCAGGAAATACCACTCCTTTTAATTTTTGTGCTTATATCCTAGATGCCCTTTGTTTCAATTCTGAATTCCCCATATTAGGATGGAAATGGACCCCTAAAGATCCTGTTCCAATTCATATATATCACAAGTTCTTATGGAAGGGGTTTCAAAAGCCATGTTTACAAAGTCTGTTACGGTTTTCTTATTCTGATTTATCAAAACATTTTTGGTCGATTCCCTCCTAGGCTTTCCGACAAAGCTAAAGTTGATTTGTCCTCAATTGGAGATTGGTTCAAAGAGGAAAAGTTCACATATATCAGAGTTTTCGGAAGTATTGTAGAACCACACATTCTTCCTTTGTATGTTCCAGACAAACTGTTAGCACGGGAAATTTCTTATCAGCTAATAGTAGAAGGCATGTCTATAACATTGAAGAACAATAGGAAGCTTATGTGGCCTACTTTTCCTTTTAAATGTGGTGACTATGCTCTCAATAATTTTGTTCATGCTGAAAAAGAAGTTGGTAAGCTAACCAATCTCAAGCTTTCAACAATCCCAGGGAGATAATATGATCCTAGGAAGGTGGCATATGATTTTACTACTTCTGTTTCAATTTCTCGGTTCGAACATGAACCAGATATGTTTGATGATTTATTTGTTTCTGTAGATAAAATGTCCCAAGTTTTTGATTTGGCCATGTCCAAACTTCATGCTGAAGAAATGAATAATTTTTTATTATTTAGAAGTCATATGTTACTCAAAGTTCCTCTGGATCAGTTGAGAGTTTCTATACAGGAAAATGAATCAAAATAGAAGGAAACAGAGAATACATCTGGAAAAGAAGTAACAGGAACTAATCCTATTTTACAAAAGAAAGATATTAGCAGCAAAGTTGATACTGAAAAGAAAGAAAAAACTGCTAAAATTGATGTACAACAGTCTTCATCCCAGGCAGGAAAAGAAAGCACAAGTACTGATGCCAATGTGCATACTGAAAAGGGAGGCATAGATAGTAATATTACTGAACAAGCACCAAAAATAGATATAAACAATAATCCAAATTCTCAACTTTTAAGAGAGGAAGGTTCTAAAGAGGTAGTTGAATCTGCTAAACTTATAGTTTCTCCTCATTTGCTGAGCCAATATGAACAACTTGCCCAGCAAATAGGACAACAGAATAATTCCCAAGTTAATGATCTAAAAGACCAGGATATAGAAATTATTCCTAAAAATACCACAGGTGAAATCATGTTGAAGATAGAAAAAACCCTCCTCTGGATATATTTTACAGTCCTAAGCATAGGGTTGTTGTGAGAAAACAAAGGAAAATGAGGAGAATTGATCAAGATGCACTTTTGACATCAAAGGTGGAGTTTATGAATATTTTTTAAAAAAATGTTGAGGTGAATCCATCTGAGGATCTCACCAAATTATCCCAATATGCAGGTGCCTATAGTGCTGCTACTATAGACAAGACCTCTGAAGTCACACAATTAATGAAACAAAAAGATTTGAAAATAGCCATGTTAGAAGAACAGGTTACAAGGAACCAACAAAAAATCATTTAGTTAGAACAACGATTGTAGGATGGAGAGCTCAAATCCAAACAATTAGAAGAGCAACTTGCTATTGAAAAGAAAAATATCGACCAAAAGACTTTAGAAAAGCAACATCAGCTAAGTCAAGAGATAGCAAAATTACAAGCTCTTCTACAAAATGCGAAGACTTCAAAGATTGAGAAAGGGAAGATGTTTCAATCCAAATTAGACAAGTTTAAGAATTATTCTAATTTGGATCAATTTAAAAATGAAGCCCTGGAGACAAACAAGCTATTATCTCAGCAATTAAATGAATTTTGTTTAAAGGTTGTAGAAGCAGAATCCCTATGTGAAATTACATCTTCCTTAGTAGATGAAGGAGTGAGTCTCAAAATTGAATTTGATGAAGCTGATGAACAAGACTCAGAATCGGGAAGAAACTATTTTTGCAGAATGGGAACAACGTTTAATAAAAGCAGAAGGAGCTACATCCAGAGCTAAAAGTATGACGAACAATGTAACACAGCTGGTGAATGATAACCTATATGCAATCAATTTAATTGCAGATTGTACCCCTGGCCAATTACCTAGGGTAAAAGAAACCAATCACAGATGGAAACAAGAGATAATCAGTAAAAATCAGCAAATTGGCCAACTACATGAAATATCATGGGATACAATGTGGACCTATCTTATCAAGCTGCATAGTCAGAAAACAACAATAAAATTTCTTTCAAATGCCATCAATTGCGTCATTCCTGAATTATCTAATGCAACATATATAGGGCAGTTGCACTCAAAGCTTAGTCATCCAGAAAGTGAAGGAAATGCTCAAAATCTACCATTTGGGCACATCAAACGCAACAGATAATCAAAGAGTCGGTTCACCTCAAGATCGCATTTAGGTTCTATATTTTTTGATTTAGATAGATTGTAGGAATAGTTTTAGTTATTTTGTTTTGTTAAGTACCTATTTAAACCCCTTTCATGCATTTAGAAAGGGGTCCTGAATTTGTAATATTTTGACTTGGAGATTACATTTCTGTACTCCATTGACTCTTATATTTTTATAAAGGATCACATCTGGTGATTCTGTGCAAAATTGCCTTTAAGAATTGCATTTTTGTATCTTGGAGTCTATTTTACATTGAATTTGCTGGATTTGGATATCAAATTGCATCGAAAAGTATCAAGATGGATATGGTATTTCTATCTATTCACTGTTAATTTCTTATGTTGTGAGATATTCTCTTTTAAATTGCTATCGTTTATGTGTACTTGTTTTACAATATTTCTTTATACATATCATTTCTGAGTGTGTAGAAATATTTATATTTTTCATTATATGTGAATGATATATAAAATGATGAATGCAATGTGTTATTTTAACTCTATTTAATTTCTTAAACAGAGGTACCTTTATTTGTTACTGCATATTTCAATTAAACTATAATAAATTCTCATGGTTATTGGTTTATTTGAAACGATTTTAAAGTTGTATTCATATTTTATGCCCGAGTTAGTTTTAGAACTATTTATCAGTTATAGATTAGATTAGATAGTTTTATTTCAGTCATTTAGTCCCATTTTCCATTAATACAATCATTCCATCACCAACCCATTTAAATTATTAGGAAACTAGTCCTATCAATCCAGTCAGAGCCACCACACCAAACGGAAAAGGAGTTGTCCTAAGGTCCCGACCGGGTGGTTATCCCCCAATTTTTGAAGCAACGATTTTCGAGGCTTCAACATTTTTTGTGCTAGAAGGAGGGCTCAAGCTATGAATGGCAGATAAATCCAAGCCCACAGGCCATTCTAAGAGCACAACACCCTCATCACATTCAATTTCTTCTACATCACAAATCACTAGGGAATAAATTGATAGAACTACTCAAACACCCACTACCAAAGTCCCAATTCAATCAGATAATCCACCTCCTAAATATCCTAAAGTTGAAGCTTTAGTTCATAAACATCAAGGATTCTCATTATCATTAGAAGAATCTGAAATATCTAAAGGTAGTGTTACCTCACAATTTGTTTCTTCCACAACTCTCACTAGATCACAAAGTCAAAAACTTGGGATTTCCCCAAAAGAATTTCCTTTACCTAGTAGAGTCAAAACAAGAAGAACCCCATCAGAAACAGAGAGCGATATTAGTTCTTCATCACAAATTCAATCATATGTTTCCCAAGCCCTAGATCAGAAAAGTGAAATTGTCTCATCATCATCATGTGCTTAAACAACATTTGTCCAAACACCAATTGTCTCTTCTAGTACTTCAACTGTTACTACTCATACACCATTCGTTTCTTCAAATCCTCCCATTTTTATCCCAACAATGGCACAAGAAGCACAGAGACCATGGACTAGTCCAGAAGCTGTAAATATGGCTGCACCTTTACATGATTTACCTGATCATCCTAAAAAATGGCTGCCAAATTTTAGTCCAAATACTGGTATACAAGCGGAAGAACACATCAATAACTTTATGCTTGCTATAAATTTAAATCAGGTAGAGCATGAAGATGTTATAGTCAGGTTATTTCCCTATAATTTGCAAGGGACAACAGGATCCTGGTACTTTTCCTTACCTTTAGAGTCTATTACGAGTTGGGATATGTTCGAAGAGCAATTTTTAACTAAATATGGAGATGATAGATCAATAGCTACCCTAATCAATGATCTCTCCAATTTAAAGACACAACTGAAAGAACCCATCAAAGATTTTAATTCTTGATTCAATAAACTCTTGAATAAAATCCCTGCAACATATAAACCTAGTGAGCAGGTTAGAAGTGAATGGTGTATTAATGCTTTTCCCTAAAACATAGCAATTTTTGTAGATAGAGCTGCAAAACCAACTTTAGTTGAGAATATGAAAGAAGCTATTTCAGTTGAAAAACGAATGATTGCTCTAGATAAGAAAAATTCTATTGAGGAAATAAAATCAAAGAAAGTCACTTTTAAGGATGATTCAAAGAAAAAGACACCAAGAGATCCATATGACATGGAAGGCTTACAGAAAGTTCTTAAAACCATGTCTAATGAGATGGTTGAGATCAAAAAGCAAGTAGCAGAGACTTCTACAAAGAGGCCATTCAGAAATTTCAAGAGAAATCAAGCTGAATCTAAACCTCCCAATTCAATCTGCAATGCAGAATCATCATCATCAGAAGAAGAAGATACTCCTGTAGTATCAGATGATGAAGAAGAAGGAGAAGAAATAGCTGAATTACATGGAATGTGGGATTTCATTCTCCGTAACTCGGAAAATGAAATGGAACAAGAAGCTATGCCTGTGGGTACAAGGAGAAAATCTACATCGGAACCTATTCAACCTATTCCTAAGAAGAAAAATACAACTCCAAGTACCAAAGACAAAACTCTTGCAAATAAAACTTCTCCTTTACCCACTCAAAATCAGCCATCATCTTCCAATCCTCCCACATCATCATCTAAGAGTCTATTGGTATTAGATCCGATGGATTATAACATTTTTGAGGACATGAAAAATACTAGAGAAAACATCTCTTTACATGAACTCAGAAAACTTAAAAATCAACAAAAGATGCTATTAAAAGAGTTAAATTCTACACCTATTGCTCCTCTACCAAGCGGTGTAGTTGCCAGAGCAGCTAAAGGGACTAGTAAGCCACCAGACAAAGTAGATGCCACAGATACTGTTCTTATTGGAGAAAGATCAAATTATCAGACACCTCCATTTTTGTTGACTTATGAAATCTACAATAAGAATTTGCATAATTGTTTAATTGATTCTAGAGCATCCTGTAATATAATGCCTACTTCAGTCTGTGTGAAATTGAATATTGAACCACAAAATTCTGCAGTTCACATTGTACAGTTAGATCGCTCTAAAGTTCAAGTTGTAGGAGAAATCAATTCAGTTACCATTAGACTAGCTTCCGATCCTAGGATTGTCCAAAGAATTGATATTCTAATTGCAAATATTCCTGAATTCTATGGGTTAGTCTTAAGCAGGGACTGGTCTGCAAAGCTTAACGGTTATATCGCAACCGATTATTCGCACATGTGGCTTCCCTACAAAGGGAAACCAAATCAAATCAAAATTGAGCGAGAAAAACACATGACGCACACCGTAACTGAATTTGAACAACCAAATTAACCTATAGATTTCAAAAACAATATCCTTGGAGGTTATTCTGCTGAATCATTTCTTGGGAATTTTACTGCACCACAATCACCCTTTTCTGTAAATACTTTTGTTTCTCAAATTGAAAATTTTTCGCAATCTTATTCTTCTATAATTGTTAATATTTCTGATACATTTGGAGATAAACCTATAGATAAAACTTTATTTTGGTCATTATATTTTCATGGATCAAAATCTAGTGATGGAGCAGGAGCAGGATGCATCCTAATTGATCCAGAAGGAGAGAAAACCATGCTATCATGTAGATTAGAATTTGAGTGCACTAATAATACCGTTGAATATGAAGCCTTGATTCAAGGGCTTTATAAGGCTATAGGGTTAAATGTAAAATACTTGAAAGTATATGGAGATTCCGAAATTGTCATAAGACAAGTAAGGAATACCATCCATTGTCTTTCAGGACATCTCAAACATTATCAAACCCTAGTACAGGAGCTTAGCACTCAATTTCTAGCATTTAATATCTCTTCTATTCCTAGAAATCAAAAAACATCATCTGATCTATTAGCTAATGTTGCGTCCAAACTCCTCCCTGCTAAAGATTACAGTCCTGAGAGATTTTCTGTAGAATTGATTTTTCGCCCATCTGTCCCAGATAATATTGCTAACTGGAGAGTATTCTACCATGATCAAGATATTTTGAATGTCTTAAATTCTGAGAAATCATATGATGAAGTTGATCATGATCTGCAAATTATTTCAAGAAATAATGAAAATTTGATTCCTAAATCTGTTGTTAAACTTGAAGATCTTTAAGATATTAAAGACAGATTCAAGAAATTTACTAATGCTAAAATTCAAAGTTCAACTTTGAATTTTGAATTAGTTAATCTTGGCTCTGATTCTAAACCTCAGAATGTTAATCTAGGACTCAATTTAACTCCAGAAGAAAGATCTTCTTTTATTAAAATTCTGAGTAAATATAAAAATGTCTTTGCTTGGAGTTATGAGGATTTAAAGACTTATGATACTTCTGTAATTCAACACACAATTCCAATGCTATCTAATGTTAAGCCTGTTCAACAGAAGTTAAGAAATATTCATCCAAATCTTGAGGATCAAATCAAAACAGAACTCAACAAACTTTTGAAAGCCAAAATCACTTTCCCTGTAAGGCATTCCAATTGGGTTTCCAACATGGTACCTGTCAGGAAGAAAAATGGCAATATTAGAATCCGTAATGGTTTCAGGAATTTAAACAAGGCATGTCAAAAAGACAATTTCCCATTGCCAACCATGTAGCAAATTCTCCAAAAGGTAGCTGGTTCTGAACTCATGTCCTTCCTTGATGGATTTTTAGGGTATAATCAAATTTTAGTACATCCAGATGATATGTTGAAAACCGCTTTCATAACCAAATGGGGAACTTATGCTTATCAGAAAATTCCTTTTGGTTTAGTAAATGCAGAAGCTACTTTCTAGAGAGCCATGGACATAGAATTAAGGGTCTGATTAATAGATTAGTTGCCATTTATCTTGATGACATAACTATTGGCAATATGATGCAGAGTGTTGTCCTTGATGGCAACCTACGTGATGAAGTTGTCCTTGATGGAAACTGACTTGTCCTATTTGTTAATGATGTAAATCTGATGCATCTATAGAGAAGTGCAGATGTAATGGAGAAAGGAATTCTTGTAAGGGCCAGAGCAATGATTAAAATGGTATGTCACAAAGCATACGCGGGTTTGTAAAGGCGAAGCAGTGTATGTACGCGGAAAAGTACGTACCAAGTAGCGTATGCCTATTTGTGCTCTAAATTTATAAAACCAGGGGACATTACCATGGTATTGGCCCACAGTATTGAGCGCTGGATTATCTATTTGATCCTGTCCAGGAATACCATCGGAAGTTGTGTGGTTTTGGCTCATGGTATTGACAAAGGCTAAATATATATAAGGAGAAGAAAATCATAGTGCAAGTGTGTGCATAAGTCTGGGTTTTAATGAATACTTCATTTTGAAGTATATCTGCATGGAAGGGTAATAGTTTATTGATAATGCACCTATGAATAAAATGATGAAGAGGGATCTCTAGATCTGAAATGACTATGTATTTTCTAGATCTGTTTATGGAATGTTTAGATCTGAGATGAGGCAAATATTTTCTGAAGTGAAGGGTAAGATCTGAGCTATTTATCTGTTCTGAAGAGTTGTGCAACCCTACAAATTTTGAAGATCTATACGCAGGTTCGCTTCATAAAAAGCGTGTGCATACGCAGGTTGGCTTCAGCAAAAGCGCGTATGGAATGTGAGATTGGTTCTGAAATATGTGCATAATTATACGCAGGTTTGTCTCTATGAAAGCGCATATATATGCAGGTTCAGTGAAGTAAAAGCGCGTATGGAATCTAGGGTTTTGCTGAAGTATGTGGAATTAATTGTCTGATCTGTTTTGTTGTTTTACTGCTATCTGTCAATGATGTATTCATAAAGATATGGGTTGTTTGAATGTTGATTATGCTACTGATTATGTTGATTGAAGATCAAGTTGTTGGATGATTGGTTGATGATTTAATGAATGAATTGATGGAGTTATAAGTTTCAGTTTGATGTATGATTGAGCTTAAATGTGTGGAGTGGGTCCAGTCTAAAAATCTGATGAAAATTGGCCTACAAGGTATGTTGTGTGGAAGCTGTTGGATCCAGTATGAAAATTGATGAAACGTGGTCAAAATCAATGATGAAGATCCATTTAAAAGGAAGGAATCTATCTACCAAGATATGATCTCTAGAATGAATGGACAGATAGAAACAATGAAGGGACAAATAGAAATATATCAAAGACTGCAGGATAAAGTAACCAATCGAAGTGAAAGACTTGAAGCAGAAATCATCTCTCTCAAAACAGATCTGGAAAAATCAAATAAGAAGAATGAAGAACTTTTACAAAATTTTGAAGAACAAGAAAATGGGTTGAAAGAAGAGATTTTAAAATTGAATGATCAACTAGAAGAAGGAAGAAGGGTCGAAGAAAGCATGAAGAAGCAATGCCAAATATTGGAGGTTGAGGTAAACATTTTAAAAGGTAAATTAGAAGAAAAAGATAAACTCTTAAGGTTTCAAGATAGCACTAAGATTCTGGACAATATTCTTAGTAGTCAAAGGTCTCCTTCTATTAAATTTGGTCTTGGTTTTCATGAAACTGTTAAAGGATAATCTAGTTCACAAGGAAGTGCTAAAGATTCAAAGGATATCAATGCAAAACTTTAAGTGTTGCAAGAAACAGAAGGTCAACCGACAATCATGAACTCTCAAAATAAATCATTCCATCCTTTGATTAATAATGTTGAATGCTTTAAATATCATAATTATGGGCATGTTGTAGCCAATTGCAGAAGAAAATTGTTTCAGTCACAAACAAACAGATTCTACACAGAACGGTACTTAGGTTTCTTTAAGGGATATTGTTTTTCATGCAGAAAGTTTGGTCATAAAGTAGCTAATTGCAATAGAAGAAAGAATAGAAAAACACATTATGATCCCTATGCTTACTTTTTTGGTCACACAAGATGTTATGCTTGTAACAAGTATGGACATGTAGAAAAAGAATGCAGGATGAATAGATCTGAGAAATTGGATAAATTTTAGCACACAATAAGAAACTTCAAGCAAAGCTGGAAAGAGAAGAAGGACTAGTCAGAAACGTAGGAAACATTGACCCTACTGTAGTCATCCGCTTCTAAAGCTTACTTTTCATAATGACTGCAGGTGTGATGTGAGATACATTAGAGGAATTAGTAATGTATCATCACAGGGGGAGCAATGTATGGTGATTCCCATGGTTGGTTTGGTAATTCTGGTTATGTTTATTTCTAACAGTGCATCTGATGTGAAGAAGATAGGTACAAGTGGTACAAGTTCAGGGGGAGATGGAGCTATGAAATTTTCAATATTTCACTTTCCATACGCGGGTTTCATGAACTAAAGCCATGTATACACGCGAGTTCCGCTGGAGATAGAAGCGTATGCTTTTTTGTTAAGGAAAACAGTGATATGGCTCAAGAACAGGAGCACAGGTTCAGGGGGAGCACCAGTCTAACTACTAATGATTGCATTGTTGGCATTGTATCTTCTTATTCCTTAGTTTTCGTAATAGTCATGCTCAAATGATGATGAAATGATACATGGTTTCTTATGATGAGATTATGGATGAGCCCTGATTGCTTTTTGATGAAGAGTATCTTTTGTTTTCACACATGGATGCGATGGAAGTCTTATGATTTAGAGATAAGATCACATGGATGATTGCTTGACACATATTTTCTATTGAAGAAGTTGTTCTGGTATGATAATTCCTCTTGGGAAGAACATGTTGATGCTGCAAAGAGTCTGAAGGCTTGGTTACTGATGTGCTTATGCTACAACTGTTCGATGACACTTGAAAACACAGTTACATTTTCATATCTTTCTTCTCTCATATATTCCAGGGAAGCATTTGAATATCTCAGACAGAAGATGGGAGTAGTCTCTGCCATACAGAAGATCATATCTGCTTAAAAATCACAAGATTAAATTGGATACACGGATTTCATGAAGGACAGTCGCGTATATACACGGGTTTATACACAGAAAACCGCGTATGGGTGTTTGTTGGCAAAATTTTTCTAGGTCAACATTCTTCAGCACAGCTACAATGCTGTTGGGTATCTCTGGTGGTGTTCCAGTTCTCATAATTCTTTTTCATTCTCTGATTTTTCTTGATAAATATGCCCTGATGATTTGTTGTTGAAAGTGTCCAGAATGCACAGGCTAAGGGGGAACATTGGTCTTGTGGAAAGGATGCATTTTTGGCATTCTCATTATTTGCTGTGATCTGATCTCATGTTTGAAATTATTTGGTCTTCATTGTATAATTCATTTCTGTAATTTGATGAAAAGGTCATGTTAAGACCTATGATGTAAATTGTAATATTCAAAGGACTTGTTCAAATTTGTAATACCCACTTGGTTGGGTAGTTGAGTCAAAATGTGTAAATCCACTTGGTTGGATCATTGATGTAAATATGAGTCCTTGGTGATAGGAAAGGTCATAGAGTCATGTACTTCATTGAAAAATATGCTTGAAGATTCAGCATGTCCTCAGGGGGAGCATTGAAGATTCAGCATGTCCTCAAGGGGAGCATGGTAACCTTAGTACACATCAGATCTATAGAGCTCTTCTTTCTACATGAGAAGAAAAAACTTTGTTTTGGTTTTGATCTGCCCTTTTCCCTTGATGTCAAAGGGGGAGAGTATCATGGTGTTTGAATAGGAGGAGAGTATCATGGTGTTTGAATAATGGTTATAATCAATGTATCTATCTGTTGTTGTGATCAAACACCATCATGGTTGCCATCAAGTCCAAAGGGGGATATTTTTGGCAATATGATGCAGAGTGTTGTCCTTGATGGCAACCTACTTGATAAAGTTGATGGAAACCTACTTGATTAAGTTTTCCTTGATGGAAACTGACTTGTCCTATTTGTTAATGATGTAAATCTGATGTATCTACAGAGCAGTGCAGATGTAATGGAGAAAGGAATTCCTGTAAGGGCCAGAGCAATGATTAAAATGGTATGTCACAAAGCATACGCGGGTTTGTAAAGGCGAAGTAGCGTATGTACGCGGAAAAGTACGTACCAAGTAGCGTATGCCTATTTGCGCTCTAAATTTATAAAAAAAGGGGACATTACCATGGTATTGTCCCATAGTATTGAGCGCTGGATTATCTATTTGATCCCGTCCAGGAATACCATCGGAATGTGTGTGGTTTTGACTCATGGTATTGATAAAGGTTAAATCTATATAAGGAGAAGAAGATCATAGTGCAAGGGTGTGCATAAGTCTGGGTTTTAATGAATACTTCACTTTGAAGTATATCTGCATGGAAGGGTAACAATTTATTGATTGATCTGAATTAATAATGCACCTATGAAGAAAATGATGAAGAGGGATCTCTAGATCTGAAATGACTATGTATTTTCTAGATCTATTTATGGAATGTTTAGATCTGAGATGAGGCGAATATTTTCTAAAGTGAAGGGTAAGATCTGAGCTATTTATCTGTTTTGAAGAGTTGCGCATCCCTACAAAGTTTGAAGATCTATACGCAGGTTCGCCTGATAAAAAGTGCGTGCATACGCAGGTTGGCTTCAGCAAAAGCGCGTATGGAATGTGAAATCGGTTTTGAAATATGTGCAGAGGTATACACAAGTTTGTCTCTATGAAAGCGCGTATATACGCAGGTTTAGTGAAGTAAAAGCGCGTATGGAATCTAGGGTTTTGCTGAAGTATGTGGAATGAATTGTCTGATCTGTTTTGCTATTTTACTGCTATCTGTCAATGATGTATTCATAAAGATTTGGGTTGTTTGAATGTTGATTATGCTGCTGATTATGTTGATTGAAGATCAAGTTTTTGGATGATTGGTTGATGATTCAATGAATGAATTGATGGAGTTATAAGTTTCAGTTTGATGTATGATTGAGCTTAAATGTGTGGAGTGGGTCCAGTCTGAAAATTTGATGAAAAGTGGCCTACAAGGTATGTTGTGTGGAAGTTGTTGGATCCAGTATGAAAATTGATGAAACGTGGTCCGTAACGGTGCTGAGGGTAAAAGCATTCAGTAAGGGGGTTGTAGCTGCCTTCCAGTGGTAGCTGGTAAACAAGAGCAGGGGGTAGTAGCTCCCTTCCAGGAGAGGCTAGTAAACGAGAGCAGGGGGTAGTAGCTCCCTTCCAGGAGAGGCTGGTAAATGAGGGCAAGGGGTTGTAGCTCCCTTTTGGGAGTGGCTGGTAAATGAGAGAAGGTTGTAGCCTTCTACAGGTGGGTGCCTGCGTGCTAGTATGAGTCTGCGCTAGTACATGGTTGTAAGAAGCTTTCTTTATAATAAATATTGAAGACAGAGACGACGACAGCGGTGGTTTTCTCCCGAATTGGGTTTCCACCTTAAATCCTGGTGTTCATGTGTGTTGCTTATGTGTGATGATTTATTTTGTTCTTAATGCACATGTTTACTACTTACTGAACATCTAATGAATGAATGATGCAAAGATCTAAGTAAAGAATTATCTGCGTAATAAGATCTCTGGTAATACACAAGTTTTATGAAGGATATCCACGTATATATGCGAGTTGGGCTCATTAAAGTAGCATATGGGTTTTAAGAGAAAGAAAAAGTAAAAAGTTTTCAGTCAGCCCTAAATACTGATTCACCCCCCCTCTTAGTATTTTTCCCAACAATAACAGTTTATTCAAATAAGACATCCAATCATCTACGTGATCTTAAAAAAATATTTAAAATATGTAGAAGGTTTGGTATTTCCTTAAACCCAAAGAAATCCTTCTTTTCTCTCGATCAAGGAAAACTCTTAGGGTTTGTTGTGTCAAAAGATGGTATATATATCGATCCTGATAGATTTAAACAAATTTCTGATATTTCTTTACCTTATAATAAAAATTCCATGCAATCATTTTTAGGTCAGATTAATTTTGTAAAAAGATTCATTCCCGATTTTTCTCAAATTGTTTTACCTATGCAGAATATGATTAAGAAAAATTCAGTATTCAAATGGGGATATAAGGAAAAAGAAGCCTTTGATGCAATCAATAAGGAAATCATTGATGCACCTGCATTAAATACTCCCAATTTTTCTAAAGACTTTATTCTGTATGCTTTGGCAATCGAAACATCCTATGCTGCTGTTTTAACACATCTCAATGATCAACAAATTGAAGCACCAATTTCTTTCTTCAGCTCGAATCTGCAAGGAGCTGAGCTAAATTATTCTGATGTAGAAAAGCAAGCCTTTGCTGTATTTAAGAAAATCAAACATTTTAGGCCTTTTCTCTTAAAAAAACACACAAAATTTATCGTCCCATTCTCTGTAGTGAGAAAATTATTAATTCAAAGAGAAGTACGAGAAAAAAGGGTTAATTGTGTGACAGCTTTGCAAGAATATGATATTGATATTAAACCAGCAAAGATTGTTAGAGGACAAGGTTTTTGCAGGTTATTAGCAGGAGCCCATAACATACCAGAAAATCAAGATCCATAAAATGCTATTCAAGTAAGTCAGATAAGTATTACAGATTCTGAATCTCAGTATGCTGATCTGATATTTTACTTGAAAAATGAGTATGCTCCTTCTAATCTCAGCTACAAGAATAAAGGTGCTTTAATATTGAAGGCTACTAAATATGAAATCATTGATGATGTGTTATTCAAAAATAATTATGATTCAATCCTATTAAGATGTCTTGAAAAGACTGAAGCAAAAAAGGTATTGCAGGAATTACATGATGGACCAGCAGGAGGTCATTTTGGAGGTGATACCACAGCCCACAAAATCATCCATGCTAGATATTATTGGCCTACCCTTTTTAAGGATACACATGATTATGTGAGGAAGTGAAAAATTTTCCAAACAGCTAGTGGAAGACAAAGGAAGCCAACTTTTCCTTCGCAGCCAGTAAACATTGAACAACCATTTGAGCAATGGGGGCTTGATATTATTGGTGAGATAGTACCTCATTCTTCCAAACAACACAAGTACATCCTCACAGCAACAGATTACTTCACAAAGTGGGTAGAAGAAATTCCTCTAAAGGTATCCAACTCTGATGCAATTATTGATTTCATTGATCAATTCATCATTACCAGGTTTGGTGTACCTAATGCTCTGGTCTTTGACAATACATCTTATTTTTCTGGTAATAGTATAGTGGAATTTGCAATTAAAAGAGGTTTTAAACTTAAATATTCAACAAATTATTATCCACAAGGTAATGGTTTAGCTGAATCCACTAACAAAAATCTCATTAACATCATTAAAAGGACCATTGATCAAAATCAAACGAATTGGCACAAGTCTTTAATCTTTGCATCATGGGTTGATCGTATTACTCTTAAATCTTCTATAGGAACTTCACCTTTCAATTTAGTTTATGGTAAAGAAGCTGTGATACCATCAAATATAGCTCTTCCATCATTAGCCCTAGTGCAATTCATTGAAGAAAATCATTCCTCATCCATTCAGTTGAGATTTGATCAAATCCTTAAATTAGAAGAAGATAGAGAAAAAGCAAAATATATTCATGAAAAACATCAACAACTTGTAAAATATTCTTTTGATTCAAGTTCCACCGGCTCAATTTTTTTTTCAATTGGTGATCTTGTTCTAAAATGGGATAAAGCACATGAAGAAAAAGGTAAGCATACCAAATTTCAGAAAATGTGGCTTGGACCATTTTAGATTGCTAAAAAGATAGGCTCATATACATTCATACTCCAAGATTTAACAGGAAAGAGAGAATCTCTTCCTGTAAATGGGCTTGTCTTAAATAAATTATTTTCATAAGGAGGTAACCCCTTCTTACTTGTACATATTCCTTTCTGCAATTTTTATTTATTTTTGTAAATAAAGGTTGTTAATAGTCTTTGATTGACTTTTTACTATTAGAAAATTGTCTTGGAAGGAATGTTATAAATACTTATTTTGTGTAAATAAGAATTTTCAAGGAAATGATTACAATTTTGGATAGTTTAAAACAAAATGTTAAACTTTGAAAATTTGTTCAAAACATTTGCATGATCTTTTGAAACCTTAAGGAAAATGTAAATCATTATAAGTTTATTTAGCAGAGAAAGGTTATCTCTAAAAAGTAAAGACTTTTTCAAGCTTTAGCAAACAATAAACTCTGAAAATTGTCATCCATTTATTCTTAAGGATACAACTATTTCACCCTATCCATTTCGGTTGTGATTTTTAGAATGTAATTCTAAGAAATTATATGAAAAAATTTAGGAGATAAGAGGTCTCATCACAAGCCTCCTTACCATGATCATAAGAAGTAATAAAACTGACATTACCAATACTGCATACATAAACAGGGTAATGGCTTATAAAATTAAGACAAGGGGTCTCATCACGAGCCAACTTGTTCAGTTTAATTACAACTAGTGAATGACATTGTTACTAACTAGCTACCAAACCAGAACATTGGCTCTTAAGTTAAAAAAATAAATAAAAGACAAAAAACATGAGATAATATGTCTTATGAATTTATTTTTAAAGAGTCATAATCTTAATTGGATGGGATAATGAATAGTTGATAGTTAAAAGGTAACCCTGTCGAGACTATGAACATTTGCTAGTAGAAGAGGCAATGCCTATGACAATAGAGTATATTACAAAAGCTAAACTTGAAGAAATCCACTTACTTTATTATTATCAACCAATCAAAGCTTGAGATAACCCAAAATTTTTTTTATCTTTGAGGAATTAGAAAGAAATTGCCAGTGTTTTTTATTCTTTTTCACAGTTAGATTTTATTTGAATTATCGTAAGTTAAGTTTTCATTATCTTTAGAAATTTTTACTTACTAGAAATATAGTGTTCATTTCATTTTTCAAAGATAACTGTTTCTTCCTGTGAATTGCCAATTGTTGTACTGTACAACAACCCTCCCCATTTCTAAAATTTTAGAATAAATTCCATTTAGAAATAGGTCCCCCTTTTTATCTTTCTTTATAGATAGAAATACAATATTTAGGAAAAGAATCCGATCATTTTTATTAGAAATAAAAGATTCATTGATAAAAGGACATATTGCATATTTTTATTTACAAAGTGTGTATAAACAAATACAACCTTAAAAAACTTTCCGATTCGATGAGACACAAAGGTTTTAATCATATCAAAAATATTATATAAAGTCTTTATATTTAACAATATTTGATGTGTACGGTAATCGCAAATCGGGAAATCGGAGAAATCTTTAAATTCTATTTTCACTTTGTAAAACTCCGATGCAATGGAACTCAATCGCAATCGCAATCGCATTTCGGATAAGCTTTAAAGTGTTATGTTTGTTTTGCATACTTCCGATGTGATGTGATTCATTGCAATCACATTTCGGAGAATTAAAACATTATATTCATTTGGTTGAAAGACTCCGATGCGGCGGACCCCACCTCATCGCAATCAGATTATCGGAGAAACTCTTTAACGATTCATTCCATTTGAAAATCCCCAATGCGATCTTCGCAATCAGAATTTGGCATAAGTCTTATTGTGTTATTTCATTTTCCTTTAAAGGAATCACGATGCGAATACAACTTAATATTCATATATTATTTATTCGTCGTATTCCAAAGATTTAAAAGGTAATATATTTACACTTATTTCGAAATATGCCAATCTGTAATTGTACGTTACCATTAATTCAAAAATCAAACAAATAATAATGATTTGTTTTGTTATTGAATGCATGAATGTGACTCCCTAGAGGGCATTTAAGTTTTAACAAAGGATATAATAAATGTAAATCAGCGAATAAATCCTTTTGTATAGCTATTTTGATTATTGCTCCTGTTCCAATTCATATATATCACAAGTTCTTATGGAAGGGGCATTTCAAAAGCCATGTTTACAGAGTCTGTCACAGTTTTATTATTCTGATTTATCAAACCATTTTTTGGTCGATTCCCTCCTAGGCTTTCCGACAAAGCTAAAATTGATTTGTCCTTAATTGGAGATTGGTTCAAAGAGGAAAATTTCACATATATCAGAGTTTTCGGAAGTATTTTAGAACCACACATTCTTCCTTTGTATGTTCCAGGAAAACTGTTAGCACAGGAAATTTCTTATCAGCTGACAGTAGAAGGCATGTCTAGAACTTTGAAGAATAACAAGAAGCTTATGTGGCCTACTTTTCCTTTTAACTGTGGTGACTATGCTCTCAATAATTTTTTTCATGCTGAATTTTTTTTTGGTAAGCTAACCAATCTCAAGCTTTCAACAAACACAGGGAGGTAATATGATCCTAGGAAAGTGGCATATGATTTTACTACTTCTGTTTCAATTTCTCGGTTCGAACATGAACCAGATATGTTTGATGATTTATTTGTTTCTGTAGATAAAATGTCCCAAGTTTTTGATTTGGCCAAGTCCAAACTTCAGGCCAAAGAAATGAATAAATTTTTGTTATTTAGAAGTCAGAGGTTACTCAAAGTTCCTTTGGATCAGTTCAGAGTTTCTATATAGGAAAATGAATCACAACAGAAGGAAACAGAGAATACATCTGGAAAATAAGTAACAGGAACTAATCCTGTTTTACAAAAGGAAGATATTAGCAGCAAATTTGATACTGAAAAGAAAGAAACAACTGCTAAAATTGATGTACAATATTCTTCGACCCAGGCAGGAAAAGAAAGCACAAGTACTGATGCCAATGTGCATATTGAAAAGGGAGGCACAGACAATAAGATTACTGAACAAGCACCAAAAAGAGATATAAACAATAATCCAGATTCTCAACTTGGAAGAGACTAAGCTACTAAAGAGGTAGTTGAATCTGCTAAAATTATAGTTTCTTCTCATTTGCTGAGCCAATATGAACAATTTTTCCAGCAAATAGGACAACAGAATAATTCCCAAGTTAATGATCTAAAAGACCAAGATATAGAAATTATTCCTGAAAATCCCACAGTGAAATCATGTTGAAGATAGAATAAATCCCTCCTCTGGATATATTTTACAGTCCTAAGCATATGGCTGTTGTGAGAAAACAAAGGAAAAGGAGGAGAACTAATCAAGATGAACTTTCGACATCACAGGTGAAGTTTATGAATATTGTTTATAAAAATGCTGAGGTGAATCCATCTGAGGATCTCACCAAATTATCCCAATATGCAGGTGCCTATAGTGCTACTACTATATACAAGGCCTCTGAAGTCACACAATTAATGAAACAAAAATATTTTCAAATAGCCATGTTAGAAGAACAGGTTACAGGGAACCAGCAGAAAATCATTTAGTTAGAATAGCAATTGCAGGATGGAGAGCTCAAATCCAAACAATTAGAAGAGCAACTTGCTGTTGAAAAGAAAAAGATCGACCAACAGACTTTAGAAAAGCAACAATAGCAAAGTCAAGAGATAGAAAAATTACAAGCTCTTCTGCAAAATGAGAAGACTTCAAAGATTGAGCAAGGGAAGATGTTTCAATCGAAATTAGACAAGTTTAAGAATTATCCTAATTTGGATCAATTCAAAAATGAAGCCCTAGAGACAAACAAGCTATTATCTCAGCAATTAAATGAATTTTGTTTAAAGGTTTCAGAAGCAGAATCCCTATGTGAAATTACATCTTCCTTAGTAGATGAAGGAGTCAGTCTCAAAATTGAATTTGATGAAGCTGATGAAAAGATTTCTGAATTTATTTTATGGCAAGACTCAAAATCAGGAAGAAAAGAAAACCTTTCCAGGATTATGGAGAGACATAAAGAAATTATTTTTGCAGAATGGGAACAACGTTTAATAAAAGCAGAAGGAGCTACATCCAGAGCTAAAAGTATGATGAACAATGTAACATAACTAGTGAATGATAACCTATATGCAATCAATTTAATTTCAGATTGTACCCCTCGCCAATTACCTAGGGTAATAGAAACTGATCACAGATGGAAACAAGAGATAATCAATAAAAATCAGCAAATTGGCCAACTACAAGAAATATCATGGGATACAATGTGGACCTATCTTATCAAGCCACATAGTCAGCAAATAACAAAAAAATTTCTTTAAAATTCCAATGATTGCATCATTCCTGAATTCTCTGATGCCCCATATACAGGGCAGTTGCACTCAAAGCTTAGTCATCCAGAAGAAGTGAAGGAAATGCTCAAAATCTACCATCTGGGCGCATCAAACGCAATAGATAATCAATGAGTCAGTTCACCTCAAGATCACATTTCTGTTCTAGATTTTTTGATTTAGATAGATTGTAGGAATAGTTTTAGTTATTTTGTTTTGTTAAGTACCTATTTAAACCCCTTTCATGCATTTAGAAAGGGGTCCTGAATTTGTAATATTTTGACTTGGAGATTACATTTATGTACTCCATTGACTCTTATATTTTTTATAAAGGATCACATCTGGCGATTCTGTGTGAAATTTCCTTTAAGAATTGCATTTCTATATCTTGGAGTTGATTTTTCCTTGAAGTTGCTAGATTTGGATATCGGATTGCATTGGAAAGTATTAAGATGGATATGGTATTTCTATCTATTCACTGTTATTTTTCTTATGTTATGTGATATTCTCTTTTAAATTGCTATCGTTTATGTGTATTTTCTCTACAATATTTCTTTATACATATCATTTCTGAGTGTGTAGAAATATTTATCTTTTATAGTATATGCAAACGATATATAATGATGAATGCAATATGTTATTATAACTCTATTTAATTTCTTAAACAGAGTTATTTTTATTTGTTACTGCATATTTCAATTAAACTATAATACATTTTCATGGTTATTGTTTAATTGAAACAATTTAAAGTTATATTCACATTTGATGCTCGGGTTAGTTTTAGAATTATCTGATCAGTTTTAAGTTAGTTTAAATAGTTTTATTTCAGTCATTTAGTCCCATTTTCCCTTCATTCAAATCATTCCATTACCAACCCATTTAAATTACTAGGAAACTGGTCCTATAAATCCAGTCGGAGCCACCACACCAAATGGAAAAGGAGTTGTCCTAAGGTCCCGACCAGGTGGTTATCCCCCAATGTTTGAAGCAGAGATTTTTGAGGCTTCAATAGTACCATAGTACTTTAGCAATAATTTATTATTGTCCTTAGCTTTCTTGAGGAAAAATTGTTTGTATGGTTGTAGCCGTAAAAATACCCAGTATCCTACATCAAAACTTCTCTCACTGCGATGTTGATTTGCCTGTTGTTTCATTCGATTTTGTGTGAAATTTAGGTTGTCCTTTAAGTGTTGGAAAACTTCTTGTTGATTCTCGATGTGATATTCCACTGCTTTAACCTTAGACTTTTTTCTTAAAGATGATGTGATGGACGGTGGATGATATCCATAAAGTGCCATAAATGGGGTCATTTTTGCTGCAGTCTGGAAGGAAGTGTTATACCACCATTCAGCGAGAGGTAACCACTTTAACCATTGTGTTTGCTTATCATATACAAAACAAAGAAGATATCCTTCCAAAAATTTATTCACTATCTTAGTTTTACCATCGGATTGAGGATGATAAGATGAGCTATGAGCTAGTTGAGTGCCCAAATAAGAAAATAATTCCGTCCAAAAATTTCCGGTGAAAATGGGATCTTTGTCACTTACAATAATCTTTGGTTTTCCATGTAGCTTTTGAATTGTTTCAATAAATTCAGTAGCATCTGTACTTGCTTTAAATAGATGAGATAATGCACAAAAGTGTGCATACTTGGTATGTCTATCAACTACCACCATGATGATACTCTTTCCTTAGGAATTAGGTAAACTTGTGATAAAATCCATTGAAATCTCCTCCCAATGTTGAATTGGAATGGATAAAGGTTGTCGAAGACCCGGGGTCTTAATTGTCTCAACTTTATTTTGTTTGCAAACCAAACATTCCACTACAAAATTTTGAATAATAGATTTAAGGCCATCCCAAAAAAATTCTTTCTTCACCTTGTGGTAAGTTTTTAAAAATCCCGAGCGTCCTCCTAAAGAGAAGTGTGCAATTCCAAAAGAATGTTTAGTTTTAGTTGGGAATTCTTACAAATATACAAGTGTATTTGTACTATAAGGAGTCATTTTTCCAACTAAATGTATCAGATGTACTAGGATATTGCTGCAAATTTTGAATGAGTGTCCACACTTCTTCATTCTTCTTCTATATATCCCTTAATTCGGTTATCTAGTCTAGTTGGATAATATAAATGGCACAAAGCAATGCTTCCACCTCTTCATCCTTTCTTGAGAGTGCATCTATTGCAACATTTAGATTCCCTTTTTTGTAGATGATTTCAAAGTCATAACCCAACATCTTTGTGACCCATTTTTTCTACTCTTCTGAAGATAGTCTTTGTTCCAAAAAGTGTTTAAGACTATCATGATCAGTTTTTACCTTGAAGTGTCTTCCCATTAGGTAAGGTTTCCATTTCTTTCGTGCATGTAGTATTGCCAACATTTCCTTGTCATAAATAGCTTTCTGTAAATACTTTCCTTTGATTGGACGAATTTCAAAAGCAATGGGTCTTCCTTCTTGTATTAAAACAACACCAATTCCATTTCCTGAGGCATCACATTCCACAATAAAGGTTTTTGTGAAGTATGGCGTAGCTAAGACTAGTGCTAGGCACATTTCCTCTTTAAGATGTTCAAAGGCCTTAGTTGCTTCAAGAGTTGATGAAAATGCATCTTTCTTTAATAATATTGTTAGAGGTGCTGTAATTTTCCCATAATTCTTAACAAACTTGCGATAATACCATGTTGACTCGAGAAATCCTCGAAATTTCTTTATGGTTGTGGGGACCTTCCATTCCTTAATGGCCTTAATTTTGTTAGGGTCTACCTTAACACCCTCATGAGATACAATATGGCCCAGATATTTGACCTCTTGTACTCCAAAGAAACATTTGGATTTTTTTGCATATAATTGTTTCTCCTGCAATAGTTTGAGCGCCCTGTCAACATGTTGAACATGATCCTTCCAAGACCTACTGTAGATTATTATATCATCAAAAAATACTAGCACAAATTTTATAAGGAAGGGTTTGAAAATGGAATTCATCAACCCTTGAAATGTAGAAGGTGCATTGGTAAGGCCAAAAGGCATGACCAAAAATTCATATTGACCCTCGTGAGTTTGAAATTCTATTTTCGGAATATCTTCCGCCTTCATTCTAATTTGATGATATCCTGAATGAAGATCCAAATTGGTAAAATAAATTGCTCCATGTAATTCATCCAATAATTCTTCAGTCACAGGAATGTGAAATTTATCTGTAATAGTGAGCTTATTGGGCTCCCTATAATCTGGACACATGAGCCATGATCCATCCTTCTTGTGCACCAATACTACTTGATCAGAGAAAGAACTTTGACTAGGTTTAATTATACTAGCCTCTAACATTTCTGCAATCATACGTTCAATTCTGCTCTTATGGACATAGGGATATTTGTAAGGCCTGATGTTTGGAGGAAAAATTCCTGGAATCAAATGAATAGCATGATCATGATCACAAATAGGTGGGAGTCCTTTGGGAGTTTCAAACACCTTGGAATGATTTTCCAAGACATTTTGGAGATCTGGAGAAATATATGATTTTGATGTTGGAACTTCTAGTGAGCATAATTTTGCAATTACGCCTCATTGTTATTTCTTCAGAAGCATTGTCATGACATTATAGCTTATTATCTTTCCCATCTTCCCTGTGATACCACGTAATTTGACTTCCTTTCCTTCTGAAAAAAAATTCAAGAAAAGTGGTTGAAAATCAAAAGTTATCGTCCCCAAAGATTGTAACCATTTTACTCCTAGTACAACATCATCACCTCCCATTGGAATGGAAAGAATTGGACTATTTAATATATATTCACCCATGGTTAGCTTGATATTATGACATTTTCTAGAGAAATTAATAGTTCCTCCATTTGCAACCATCACTTGACATTCTGGTGCTGGGTATAGGAAACATTTCAATTCCTTGGCTACCTTACAATGGATAAAATTATGGGTACTACCCGAATCAATCAACACTATTACCTTTTTCTTCTTGATATGAGAGTTTGAGGAGTGGTAATACCTACCAATGCATTACACGATATGGTAGGACTCATTTCTTCTTCTTCTAGGGTTGGTTCCTAGTGTATATCCTATTTTTTTGAAGTTTGTTGTTCATTTTATTCCTCCTCTTCACAATCTATGTAAAATAATTTCTTCTCAGGACACTTATGACCTTTAGTGTATTTTCTATCACAACTGTAGCAAAGCTCTTTTGCTCTTTTTTCTTCCAATTGTTGTGGTGTAAACCTTGTAGGTTGTGGAAGTCTAGGAGTAGAAACAATTCCATCTTTATAGATGTGAGTGGTAGGCTTCCTTGTCGCCATAATTTTACATTCAATTTTTCTTTCCAATCTGAATGCCTTCTCCAATGAATCAGGTTCCCAAACACAAACGTCATGCTGGATGTTATCCTTTAAATTCCCTATGAAGACATCAATCCTGTGTTCCTCTAGAATATCAATTACCCTTATATTCAATTTTTGGAAGTCCTCAATGTGCTCCACCATTGAACCCTTTTGTTTGAGATTGATCAATTAGTTAAAAAGGTGTTTCTCTTTGTATCCTCATAATGTGCTATCATTTCCTCCATAAAAATTGACCAAGTGACAATTTTTTTCTGGGAGGAAAGCCATCGATACCATACAAATGTATTTTTTTCTAAATGTAAAGTTGCAATGCGTAGCTTTTGTATTATTGAGATCAAAATATTGCTCCATCTGTAGCATCCATGTTACAGGATCCTTGCCATCCAAATTCCTCATATCTGTCTTTGGAATGTGGTGGTTCTTACATCCAACATTAGATTTTATAAAATCATGATTAACATTTATTTTGTTCTCATCATGAGTTTCCTCTACTATCTTTTCGCCATTAGGAAACATTTCTTGTATCAACTTTGTCAAACCTTCCATGTCTACTTTTAGATCATTCTTCATGTTTTCCATGTTGTGTTTCATGTCATCCATCTTAGCTTCCATGCCATCCATCTTAGCTTCGACGCCTTTCTTCAAATCATCCATCTTAACTTCCATTTCAATTTTTGTTTCTCTTTGCGAGAGCGAAATTTGGTGCACTTGCTCTTGTAATTTTGACATGTCATGTTGCATTTATTTTTCTTCATGAGTCATAGTAGAGACTTCTAAAGGCTTAATGGGTGTTGAATTATTTTTAGGGGGAATTTTAGAACCTAATGCTGATATCTATTCTACAATATGCCCTTGGAATCAATTCAAACTGAACTTTCACACAAGACTTATGCAATTTGAAAAAAAAATACACACCTTTTTCTTTCTTTTAAGGTGCTCGATAATGAAACTGAATTATCTATGTAATTTCGGATCTTAAATATCTGAAATTCAGCCCTATATTAGCCCTCTAAAGCTTATTTCAAATGCCACAGGTTTGACCTGATTTGGATTCTTCAAGGAAAAGTTATGCCCAATCTCCCACAATGACCTAATTATGGATTGCTTCAGTAGAGTGGACTTGTATGACATGCCACGTATCATAGTTTCCTCCTTCTACTATGAAATTGATAAACATGGAACTAAAATCTGTGTACTTGTGTCCATTTCTCACAGAATTCCAATCCGATGCTCAGCGAGAGAGTTATGACGATTTTCCCATGGTCACCTCTTTGAGATGAAATTTGGGAGCTTGCAAAAACTCTAACTTCCACAGATCATATCTCCACAAATATTATGAACCCAGATCTGAAATGTTTACATGATGTTCCTTAGTATTTTTACTTTGCTCTGTAAAAATTTCAGCATTTGAACCCTAGTATGTTTCGTCGAAAAAATACCACTTTAGCTACGCATAACAAATAGCCCTAACATCAATTATGGATGCCAATATCTTTAAGTCTGCAGTTAGTCGATCCAAATAAAGTTGCACAAATCCAAATCTAAGCATAAAAGACATTAAGCAGTAAAAATGAAATATGGCTCCATGCATCCAATAGAAAAGACAAGAACGATGTATTTGAAAGAATTTTTTATGTTATATTAAAAAGGGGCACCTGAGAGGAAAAAAAGAAAGGTGTTTTCTGGTTCTCCTCAATGGGATGGGTTCTTGACAGTCCTCAACATTTCAGATCTAAAATCTCTCTCTCTTGTTGGTGTAGAAAACCCAGACAAACATAGAACTCAATGGGAGCTCACAAGGCAAAAATGGAAAATGTGACCAAGTGTATAGATCCAGAGTGATCTAATGCAATGAAAGATGACTAATGAATGGGGAAAACCCTTCTATTTATAACAAAATATTAGGGCGGTCTAGAACTTGGTGCATGAATAAAATATTATTAATCAAATTCTAGAACCACTCTTTAGGAATATTTTATTATATTTGTTGGAGGGAAAAGGATTTTTGACTTGGGTCAATTCCTTTATTTATAAATAATAAATAAATAAATGATTTATTTACTATTTTAAGGAAATGGTGGGAATGTAATTAAATAAATAATGATTTATTTAATTATTTATAAATTATTTAGTCATATTTAACTAGGAATATTATTTAAATAGGATTTAAATAACTTATTCCTAGGAAATAATCAAATAAATAAGGATTTATTTAATTTATTTCCTTGTTTTGGGTTAAATATGACCAGGAAATATAAACAAATATAGATTTTCTTATTATTTCCTTTTGGGGTTTCCTGTTTAGACCATAAACAACTTAATAAAGGTGTTTTACTAAGTTATTTCAGTTAATGAAAGCAATTTTACTTAGGGTGAAATTGGTCTTACATGGTGTACTTGGGTTTATCTAATGATAGTAGGTTAGATGACCAAAAAAATGGTGTAACAGATTGCCCCCCAACGTATGAGTGTTAGGAGCAAATCGTATGACCGAAGTACGTTTTAAGAACTCAATCACTAGACATCAAAAGGGAAGTCAGAGCGAGAAATGTAAGGTAGTATAATCTGCTAAAGGACCAGAACCTGAGGAGACGAGACTTATAGGTGCAACAAGTCTCTAGCTTATGAAGTGGTACCTATGTGAAAGGCGGCAGGGGAGGCATACATATGCCCGCCAAGACAAAGTACAAAAGAATAATATGTCCAATAAACAAGGAACCGAACTATAAAGTACATGCTGGCATAAATACGAGCCAAAAAATAGAATGATGAATCCCACATACATGCTATACTGGGAATAATATCTAGGACTTATACAATAATATTGTAGTACATGAGATACAAATACAACCCAAATTCCCCCTATACTCGGGGAAGGGCTCGCAAAATCTGACTGATACATGCAAATCGAAAAGGTGCTGCAAGCGGCTGAGGCCGATATCATCAAATGTAAGGAGCTGCATCAAAGGCTGAAAATGAAGAAGTCATCCGGGTATGTGGGGGGCTACCTGTAAGGCCACCCCATCATGAGGGTTGAGGCATCTCACACATACCCGGGAATCACCAATAGCTGTTGCTGCATCACTGAACCATCGAGTATACGGATCACGATCATGCTGAAAGGAGCTTGAACCAAGGTACACCACTCTCTAAACCTGGCTTCTGGAGGAAATGAGTTGATGTCGACAGAAGGAGGTCCGCCATAGGTGAGGTGATGAGCGATCCCCAACTAAGGCACGAGAGAAAGTAGTAGAGCGACAAACATATGGACACTAATGATGATGATAGAATGAGGGATACTGAGTAGCGGATGGACGACTTCCCTTGTTAGAGCATAAAGGGCATGAATGGCTTGGCAGCGACTAACATAATATCATGAGGGATAGGGGAAAATGGTACTGAAGGCCATAATGTGAAACGCGAGAGAGGGACCAAGCAATGAAGGATGGAGGAATATAACAGGATACAAAGGGACTCAAGATAGACTCCATGATTGATGATGACTTAACTCGGATGATCTAAACAAGGGTGACTCGATGGTGCTGCCACACAGTAAAGGTCCAATGGGGGACCATAAAAACATGAGTACAATAGGGTATCTCATGACGAAAATCAACACGAACAAAGACAAGTAAGGAGGAAAAGTGGTGCCCCAAGTACAAGTGTTGTAGGTGAGGAAATTCAATTTGGAGGGGAGGTCAAGAGAACCTTCATGGACAAAATGGGTCCTGGTTAAGTATGAAATCATGAAAAACTAATAGATACCCATTTGAATGCTCGGTGAGAGATTTCCAACGGTGCAGACGGTGTGTCAAACGAGGCTACGGTTTGGTCGCAGTGGGCGAAAGAAAAAGTAGGGGTTTTTCTTCTAATAAGGAATTTTCCCTCCAAATTCATTCATTTTCTTGGGTAGCTATGGTGAATGTGAAGAGGAGAGAAGGCCCTAAATCTTGCGGTGATCGTAGCGGACAAACCGACCGTTGGAATCGAGATCCGTCAGTTGCAGGTAAGAGGCCTAATCCTACTCTTTGTTTTTGATGGATTAAAAGTTCAAATTAGGATCTAAAATCTCAGTAACAGCCCCTACCTCATCCTTACAGTTGAGTCACACTTTTTGGGGCAAAAACTGTGACCTGGGACATAGGTTTGGGCCTGAAAAGTGTGACTTGTCAGATGGAGGTGGTTTTAGTGCTGTTGTGGGCTGAGTTTCAGTTTTTTTGTAATTGAATGTAGTTTTACCTATTTGTAGATTGAAAAATATGATGGTTTTGTGCAGATATGGAAGATATACAGATCAAGTGGAGAGAGAGAGACCTGGGTACATTACGGACAGAAATCCAAGCGGATCAGGGTGTCTGTCGTGCATTAGCTAGGTTTGGGGTTCTAAAATTTGTGGAGAACCCTCTGATGAGAGATGGGGAGCCGTTATTGGCCCGGATTTTAAGTTATTGGGATCCAAATCATGAGGTTTTTATAGTGCGGGGGCACAGGATTGAGTTGACAGTCCAGGATCTGTATTTCCTGATTGGTCTCCCACCATTAGGGATGGTGGGAAATACACAACCAATGTTACTGCGTGGGTGTAGCATCATGGAGTTCGTAGAGTGACATTGTCGACCAGGTGTCCGAGTCAAAGGGACTTGGATATCGATTGGGGATCTAGAGAGGTTGGAGACCCAGATAGTGGCGGCAGCAGTGTTGCGGATTTTCGGTATCCAGGCACTCCATCACATCACTAGAGGGCAGATGATGATTGTAGAAAGTGTGTTGAGTGGGACCTACTATGGGTGTGCCTAGATGATGTTGGTGTCATTGAAATGACAGCTGTCGCTGTGTAAGCAGCAAGTGAACCATGATTGTGCGTATGGGATTTTATTGTGCTTCTTATTTTTTGAGAAGATCCCGACCATGCGACCTTGTGTACAGATACCTGTTGGGGGTCTGAGAGAACCTAGGATGCGTCGGTGGGGATGAATACTATGCATAGGAGGGGGAGGGGCAGTCGGACGGGTGTTCCGACTAGAGTTTTTCGCCCATTGGGATCATATGCCATTGTACATAGATGACTATCCCTATAGTGGGATGAGTTATTGGGGAGATCTAGACTTGCCACTTCCACCTGGTCGGGTATGGGGGCCTGATGGTAAGTGACAAGTAACTAATCTGTTATGTGCATGTTAAATTTTGTGAATAGTATTGATGGTACTAATCCTTATACTTTTTTGGAATGCAGATATAGCTCCGGTGAAACCGGCTGGATATATGGGACGGCATGCATCTGCCAGAACTACAGCTGCGAGTGGATCGAGGACGGCTCAGAACGAGGATATGGCCACTCTTTTGGAGGACATTCGTCATAGATGTGAGGGGTTGTTGAACGGTGTGTCGGAGCAGGGTTGGCAGGATTTAGACGACCAGTACATAGAGCTATGTATTAGGCTACCCTCGGAATGGCGAGGTATCATGCGACGCATGGCGATGGCTGGTCAGACTGTGCATGATCTACGAGCTGTGGGAGTGGAGCCATTGGCTCGGAATCCTCTAGAGAGTGATTAGATGTAGGGAAAGTGGTGTCCCCCAGTGTGTGTGTAGGGGCAAGTGGCGCCCCCTAGTTTTTTGAGTTTTGTTTTTTATAACATGCTATGGGAATGTCATATATTTCAGAGTAGATGGACTCTAAAAACATGTTATATGATATATATTATGGATATGCATTGTGTTGATGGTTTGAAATGTTATTGTCTTGTGTGTGATAAATGCCATTCTAGAACATCATTTGCAATTCTATCTATGTAGTGATTTTGATTTCTAGGGACATGGTTGAAAGCAATGAATCTAAAGTCACATATCAAAAGTTTCACTCATAAATACCGTCTAAATAGGATAGGGTTATGCACAAGATAGACACCATTGAGTTGTAAAACAAGAAGCAGGGAATCTAAATGAACATGCATATGGAGGATGCGATGAGATAGGGCATCGCCTAAGAGGCCACGTACTGCATCATATTCGGCCTGATTATTGGTGGCATTACCAATGCAGACCCCATTCGAAAGAATGAGGATATGCAAGGGGGTAAAGATGGCCCAGGCGGCCGAAGCAAGATTCTGGGAGTAACGACTTGCCCCGTCGGCATAGCCAATATAATGTGTGGACGAGAGGTCTGGCGGAATAGTGTCACAAGACAAGAAATGGGAGGAAGGAGAAGAATGAGGGCAGCGTGAGTATAGGGTAGACATCAAATGACTACTATGGAAGGGAGTAGTCTGGGTAGGATGGCTAGGACTCATAGATCGACTAGAGGGTGATGAATGAGAACTACGGGAGGAAAAGTGGGAGCTCATGTTGCGAAGGACATCATAGATATGGATGGTATCCTCCTTGTGATGAGAGGGAAGGGAGAGGTCGAGGAAGCCACATGATGCTGCAAAGCTACCTACATCATCAGCATGGGAAGAAAGGCATACATACAGATCGTCATAGGGGATGACGGAAGAACAAGTCAAAATATGGTCAAAGCATGTAAAGCCCAAGAATGTTGCTGAAGTGGAATCAAACAAAATAGATGGAGTGGATTTGGAGGGAATGTAATCTGAGGGTCGTGCGGATGATGATAGGTATAGGAGGGGGGCAACAGGTTTCGACATCTCAACATTAGGGGGAGGAGTGTCAATGGTAGCGGGGGGATCCTCGAGTAAACCTGATGCATACTGAGCAAGGATGGGAGAGGCGGATTGATTTTGTTCGACCTCATACTCACGAATGACCTCTAAAGAGGCTCATTAATGCATGAGGTGAGGAAAATGGTGAGAATAATGGCCATGGACACCACACAGAGCACAGGGTTTGTTGGTGTGAAGAGTCTTTGGATTATTGGTTGCGGACGAGGAAGAAACAGAGGTTTCAGGGACCATAGATTCAGGGAACGTGACCTTAACCATGGGTTGGATACGGGGCAACTAAGGACAAGTATGGGTGGCATGACCGACACCATCACACAAGGCACAAGTCTTGGCGGGTGGAGGAGGGTTAGGGTCGGGTGCGGTAGCCTTGTCTTTGGATGCCCCCTTGCGAGCTTTTCGTTTCTTTCCTGTAGCTGTCACAACAGGAGTAGGGTCCTAGTGAGGAGCGGGTGGCACTATAGCGACGAGAGAAGCTACGGGAACTGGTTGAACTGGTGTCAAGGCAAGGTATGGTTTGGGGTGACCTAGTGGGGTAGCGACTGGAGGGTCAAGGTACCAGACAGGAATACCCATGGTCAAATTAGGAAGGGAAAGGGTGGCCATAATGGGGACTGAATAAAATCCAGGAAGGGGAGCGAGGAAGGGTATCTGACCAGCAGGGTAATGGCCAGGAGGGATGATGCCAAGATGGTTAAGACTTGGGGGAACCGACCTAGGAGGGTAGAGAGGCTCATGGGTACCAGCTGTAGGGGAAGGGCCAGCAGGAAGAGGTCTAGTTGGTGGTGGCGAAGGGCTAGGAGCAGGTAGTGGCGGGCGAGTTTGAGGTTGCTGACTAGCCGAAGCGGGCTGTGTGAGGTCGGTCTGAGACGATTGAATCATGTGAACATTCGCCGAGCTAAGATCCAAGACAAGAGGAGGAGGAAGACCAGGGAAGGTTCCAAGCAAGGAGGAGTCTTTGTAGATGCCTGGGGAGACACTGGTCAAAGAAACGACGGTTGGTTTATTGGTGACAACAGAGATGGTGGACTCAGGGGAAGTCTGAGATTTTGGTTCATGATATGTCAACTGGTCGACGGTGACAATATTTCCATTATGAGGGAAAAAAATCTTACGGTGGACTGTGGATGGGATGGCAGACATAGTATAGGTGTAACTACGCCCAAAAATAATGTTATAGTCAAGAGGGGCGTCGATAACTTCAACGTCGACACAAGCAGTCTTTCCCGCAAGGGTGATAGGACAGTTACGGAATAGGCCAATGGGCTGCGAGGCATGGCCATCCCACGCATGAAGGGTGATTGTGGAAGGGGCCAGCTCAGGAGATCCAATTTGTTTCCAAACCGAAGTAGACATCACACAGGTAGATTCCCCCTCATCAATAATACACCGAGCGACATTGGAATTTCGGATTTTGACGGGGATTTGGAAAGCAACAGAAGCAGGAAGGGGGAGATGGTCTAACTGACGGGCATCAAAAAAAATCAATTGGTCATTAGTAGGATCTACAGCACCCACAGTAGATATTAGAGCCTTATTTTGAGAAGGACACTACTGGAGGAGTTCCAGTGTTGAAATAGCAGCAGGAGATTGTGCCAGATCATCTACTATGCTATATGAATGGGCAGCCCAACCAGAGGCAACATTTTGGCGTAATGGGCCCTTAGGAATCTTGGTGTGAACCTTAGCTTTGGGCGGAGGGATTTGCAAGGGACCATTGGGTGTTGACAGAGGCTCTGTAGGACCTGAAGATGGGGACTCGGAGATAGATGAAGCAGGAGGAGTGGAGTACTGACGAGACCGAGTTTGAAGGTTAAGGTCAACAGTGAGAGGTTGGTTAGAGGCCATCATGAGAATCTGGTAATCGGAGGAACCAGAAGGGGAAGGTTGAGTGGTTACCGGGGTATGAGGTGGTTGAGTGGCCACGAATCCTTGTTGAGGAAAAGGATCGATAAACACAGTGGGTTGAGAAGTATCCAGAATGGGAGGGACAGTAGGGGAGGAATGTTGTCCCCGCACGGTGGCCTGAGACTCCCACATTCTTTCGCATCTGGGGTAATAGGGGACAGTCGTGAGTGTAATGTTCATAAACACCACAACATGAACAAGGCTTATTGGTGCGAAGCGGCCTATCCGGCTTGGGGTGAGAGCCCTGTGGCTGGTTGGCAGTGTTAGGATCAATACTTGAAGGATTGGATCCATGATTACCAGAGGCAGATTGATTGCCTTTCCTCTTTCTTTGAGAAGGAAGAGAATTGGTCATGCCCTGCTGTGCAAACACTTGCCCTGGAGGGGGTAGTAAGTGCTGTGGTGGGGGTTGAGGAGGCAAGGGGGTGAAAGGTCGAAATGTTGGAGGAGCTTGGACACCAGGCTGTGGGTAAGGACAAGGGTTAAGATGGGAAACATTGAGGTAAGCAGGAGTGTGGGAAAAAGGAGGAGGCATGCCGTAACCTGGATACATGCTACCTGGAGGGGGAAAAGTGTTGGAGGTGTTGGCCCCTCCTGGAGGGAAACCATAGCCCATAAGAGGTTGAGCAGAGGTATGTGACAGAGCTCCAACGATACCGTTGGTAGAGTGAGATGCCCCCGGGGCGTTAGCGCCTCCGGGCTTGGGGAGGTCAGGAAGGGCGGTATAAAAATAACTGGATTGAGCATAGATAAGGTGATATTTCAAGGCTATTTGGAGGGCGGCTTCTTCGGTTTGAGGGAAATGAGAGGCAACATCTTTGCCAATGGGAGGTAAGAGAGAGCGAAGGAACCAGTCCATATAAACCCGATCTTCAAAGGTAGGAACGCAAAATAAGCTTCTTCTTTGATGCCATTCTTGGACATGAGCGGAAAGGCGTGTCGAAGAGGATTGACGGAAAGAAGTTAAAATCTCGGTACCAGTGTCATATCGGAGAGGTAGCTGGAAATAAGATAAAAAGGCTTGGGCAATGGTCGCAAAAGTGGTATGGGAGTAGGTGGCCTGATCAACATACCATTTAGAAGCTTCGTCGGTAAGAGTGCGTTGGAACAATCTAAGATGGATGGAATCATCCATAATAGAATTGGATGAGCACCACATATGGAAAGATCGGATATGGTTGGAGGGATCTTCACTAGCAAGGCCTTTGAAATTGGGAATGTCGGAGGGGAGCTTGGTTGGCATAGCAGGCCAACTAACATCGTGGTAGATAGGATCATTGATCAACTGATTGAAATCGGGGAGACTAAGACCAGCCGTATAAGGGAGCAAAGGGACAGTCGAGGTAGTTCCCGTGGTGGTTCCGCTAGTAACAGACTAGTGTTAGGTCTCGAACTAGACATGGTGAAGGTCAAAGGGGGAGAACCAAAAGTAGAGGGAGAACCTGAACAATTAGAAGAGGATTCGGAGTGCAGACTCAGGGGAGGACTAACTGGACGATGGCGGGAAGGAGGAAGTCGACCAACCGGAAACTGAGGGTGAAGGCCAAGAAGTCTATAGGATAAACGCCTTGGAGGCGCAATGATGACGGGAAGAAGAATAACTGAGAAGGGAAGGAGGGACAGAATCAAGTGAGATCAATGTCAAAACAAGGGCAGAGAGGTGCAGTGTCAATTGATTTTTAAAGTCTTTTCTAGACGGTGTTAACTAAGCTCTTCTTCACTTAGGGTCAGTGTGTGGTGTGTGTTAATTTTGATTTTTTAAACCCAGACATTTTGAGAGTAAAAGAAAAAGTGTGCTGTGTAACTAAAAATAAATCTGCAAATAACAGTATATAATGCTAAAATAATAGAAAATTAACAGCTAACAATGCATCGATCTAACCCAAGAAGGTGGGTCTCTCAAAACTAGTCTAAAAAGAGGGAAAAAAAATCTAGTCAAAACACACTAAAAAGAGGCCGATAGATTGAAGGTCGGGAGGGACAGGGATCTAAAGGATAAACCTGCTGGAAAGAGGTGCAGAGAACAACAAAGAGGCAGAGGCAAGGTTTCTGTAGAAAAAGGGGAAAGAAGCTAAAGGTAGGAGGGACAAAGAGGTGGTCCTATAGGTAAACCCAAACACAACTATATGAGGTGATTTGAATGGGATAAGAGCTAATCAAAAGGGATCTGAAAAGGAGGTATCAGATCTGAAAAGAAGAAGGTTGAAACTCTGCAAATTTAGACGTCTGAAATAGCTCAAACTCACCCACAAAAAATGGAGGGTACTAAAGCCCTAAGGGGCAAGATTCCCACTTATTTGAGTGAAACAGATCAGAAACAGGTCCAAACGGGTAGAGACGGAGGCTGGAAAAACCTGACAGAAGCTTCAGACAAACCCAGAAAAATTGCTGGAAAATTGCAGGAAAAAGTGCAGGTCGCAGGTTCTCACCTGTTTTTAGTACAGGTCGCAGTTTTGGGGCAGAAAAGTGCACCCTCCAGTCCAGGTCATAGTTTTTGGGCCGATAATTGTGACTTGCAGATCTAGGTCTCTCGATGGCAGATTTCAAAAAAAGTTGTCATCTCAGCTGCGGTTGATGTCTGTCACCTCCGCAATAGGGCCAGAAACACACGGAAGTAAAAAAATTTAATGTTTGAGAGTTTTAGAGGTGAAAATCACCATAAAAATAGGAAAAACAGGAAACTGAAGAGAAACCCTAGGGTCTAAAATTGCTGGATATGCAGGAATATATAAAATGACAGCAGTCGCAAAAGAAAACACGTGTGGAGTTGCCAATTATTAGTATAAATATTTCATCGGAAAAAGACCACTTTAGCTATGCATAAAAAATAGCCCTAACATCAATTATGGCTGCCAATATCTTTAAGTCTGCAGTTAGTCGATCCAAATAAAGCTGCACAAATCCAGATCTAAGCATAAAAGACATTAAGCAGTAAAAATGAAATATGGCTCCATGCATCCAATAGACAAGACAAGAATGATGTATTTGAAAGAATTTTTTATATTATATTAAAAAGGGGCACCTGAGAGGAAAACAAGAAAGGTGTTTTCCAGTTCTCCTCAATGGGATGGGTTCTTGACAGTCCTCAGCATTTCAGATCTAAAATCTCTCTTTCTTGTTGGTGTAGAAAACCCAAACAAACATAGAACTCAATGGGAGCTCACAAGGAAAAAATGGAAAATGTGACCAAGTGTATAGATCCAGAGTGATCTAATGCAATGAAAGGTGACTAATGAATGGGGAAAACCCTTCTATTTATAACAAAATATTAGGGCGATCTAGAACTTGGTGCATGAATAAAATATTATTAATCAAATTCTAGAACCACCCTTTAGGAATATTTTATTATATTTGTTGGAGGAAAAAGGATTTTTGACTTGGGTCAATTCCTTTATTTATAAATAATAGATAAATAAATGATTTATTTAATTATTTATAAATGACTTAGTCAAATTTAACTAGGAATATTATTTAAATAGGATTTAAATAACTTATTCCTATTAAATAATCAAATAAATAAGGATTTATCTAATTTATTTCCTTATTTTGGGTCAAATATGACCAGGAAATATAAACAAATATAGATTTTCTTATTATTTCCTTTTGGGGTTTCCTTTTTAAACCATAAACAACTTAATAAAGGTGTTTTACTAAGTTATTTGATATAGTGAAAGCAATTTTACTTAGGGTAAAATTGGTCTTACATGGTGTACTTGGGTTCATCTAATGATAGTAGGTTCATCTAATGAAACTTCCATGATGACCTATTTTAGGTGAAATTTGGCAGCCTAAAAAAACCCTAACTTCCACAAATCATATCTCCGAAACTATTGCGAACCAATATCTGAAATGTTTACACGACGTTCCTTGGGATATCATACTCGCTCTATAAAAATTTCAGCTTCTGAACCTTCGTAAAAAAAAATTTATATCGAAAATTCCACGTTGACTTGTTTGGAGAAACGAAACCCTAGAATCCAAAGCTCTGATACCAAATGTTATGAAACCAGCTCCAAAAATAGAAGAAAAAAGAGATCAATGCCTTAGAAATCAGCCACTTCGAGGGGTAAACCTCCAATACATTACATAAATGAACAATTCTTGGATGATACAAATGAACAAAACCTCCTTCTATATATATGAGTCCATGGGGCCACAATATAATCCTAGTGGGGCCACAATGTAATCCTAGCCGACCTAACAATAATAATGTAAGGGCACAATAATAAAAATATGGGGGTTACAAGGGTAAAACAATAAAAATAAGGGGGTTACACTAATAACAATAAGGGACTATACTAGTAATATAGGGACCTAACAAAATCTCCCGAAAATACAGCATGAACTTCATGCACATGGCCCTCGCATATGACACAACATTGTTGAATGTCCATGCATTCTTGGTTCTCCATATTCCCCACATGATATAGAAGTGTAGGGATCTGAATTATTTATACTCCATGAACCACTAATTTAGGCAATACCCAATGGAGGACTAATCCCACTTGGGTCTTATGTTAAGCATTTGAAGGACCCCAATTCATACAAAAAATATGAATGGACATGTGAGAAAGAGATGTGTTACATATTTTATGTTATTGTAGCATAAAAAACAGTTTCCAAGGCCTTCATATCCTCTTTTTAGCAAATTCTTCCAAATCAACATATTTTTTACGAACTGCCAACTAGGAAAAACACTTCATTTTTTGTGGTATTATCTATTTCCGATTTTTGGAATCATAAGGCATTAGTACCCTGCCTTAAACTATGTGTAATGAAATAATAGTGTCCCTTGACCTATAGTTTACCTTTCCTGATAATTTTGTCCCATGATAGCGAGTCCTATATCGTCGATAGAAATATTTCTGAAAGACAAAATTGCAGTGTGTACTCTTCCCATTCTACTATGATAGGACTTGAAAGTCCAATCTCACTGGAATCAAACCAATCAAACAAATCCATGTTCAAACCATTCACTACATATATTTGATTCAAGAGAAATAAATCAATGTTATGTAAATGGCTGACCAAAGGAACAAATAGAATATGATTACCATATAATCCTTTGATTGAAGCTATCCCAATCTCCAATCTTGATCCATCTCTGACCTCCCATCACAAATTACCTAGGAGATAATGTTTTTCCTTCATCATGATTCTCCAAGAGAGTGATGCCACCATATTTACTAGAGCCCTGTTGGCTTGAGGGGTCCTAACCCAGGTTCAAAGTTAAGCTTAACCAAAAAAACCCTCTTACTACTGGCCGTTTCGGTACTTGTGCAGGTAAAAGTATCACCCGAAGTAGTATGGGGGGGTTTTGGAACCAGGTTTCCACACCCTGAGAGAGAATTAAATGATGTGGGTGTCCATAGATATATAATAATAGCAGACTGTCCTTTGCACTAGAAACCCTAACCAAAAATAGATCTATGTCAATTTACGCATGCTACCATGCACACATAGATAATGGCTTCAAAATCCCTTCAATAGTCTTAATAAAGTGACATTCAGGTCTTACAGTAATAGATCTATGCATCTAACATTCATATCAAGCAGTAAAATAGGTACGCAACCGATCCAATCACTGATAACACAAATCATAACAAAATAGTTCACATAAACATATCATAGATGCATTTAGTATTAATAATTATCCAAAACACTTCTTTATTCATCAACAATTGTAAAACCCTTTTAAATTCTTCAGATTCACCTACGCACACAGCCAGCGGGGTCCGCACACAGCCGGACTAAGGTCTTCGTGCACACAGCCAACACGAACCTTTCAGACACAGGCACTTACAGAATTACCTTCAAATATCAGTACATATCATAAAATTATCAAAACTTACTTCAAAAACCATCTTATCTGACTCGATCTACACTTCTATTGGTATCTTAGCTTGTGCTCATCCTAAGGTCCACAAATTGTGGTTTGCGACTCCTAGTTTTACCCTTTAGCCTATTACAACTCATGAAGGGGCTTTGAACTGCCCCAAAGCCCCTTGAACTGTGCATTGCTTAGCGCACACGACTCAAAACTAAAAAAAATACTTATTAATTACCCAAAAATGCTGTCCTAAGGGACACTGCTCCTACAAGCCCCATCATCTATCCAACTAATCATATTTTAATTTTTGAGATATTTTTCTTTGATTATCTAGTGTCATATGTCTTCACCACTCAATTCCCTCCACTTATTCTTAACTATTAGAGTCAAATTGAGGCTTTTTGTCTCTTTGATGCCAAAAATTCCAGAAGTCATATGTCTAGTAAGATCCTCAAAGAAAACTAAATGAAATTTATGAGCATTATCATGACTAGCCCAAAAAAATCTAGCCATAATAGAGTTAATTATTTTAATATTCGCTTTTGGAAATTTATAAATATGCATCCAGTAAATAGAAATGCTTTGTAGCATTGAGCTAATTAGTACTAGTCTCTCTTCCATTGATAACCATTTGTATGGCCATTGAGCGGGAGTTTTTTCAATTTTTTTAATGATCCAGTCTTAGTCCTTTATCTCATAATTATCTGGCTTCAGAAAAAAGCCTAGATAGTTAGACCCTACATTTAATGAGATTGACAAAACTTCAAATATTTTAGTGATCTAAAGAATATCTTCATCCTGGTGTTTTGTTGAGATCAAAGCAGACTTTCTATTACTCACAATTAGGCCCGAATCTTCGTCAAATATGGATAGACCTCCCATAATCTCACACAATGAATGATGATCGTTGCAACAAAGGAATTTAATTATGGCCTAGGTTAGGAACCTCACTTTAGGATGATGGAGGAGGTCATAAACCGAGGACAAGTTGGTGCCAAATCTCAAGTATGTTTAGCTTTACTAATATTATGGGTAAGTTTTTATTACAACATTTAGTCTCTCCATTTCCTTTAGCAACTATTTCAATACTTTTGGTAGTGTAGTGGATTAAATGCACAAGTAGTATTTTGCAATAATGAGTTAGATCGCATCAAACAAGGTGTTAGATTGATTCAAACAAGTATTTTTATATATTTTCTATGTAATCAATTTTTGGTGTGATGTGACAAAGTGGTACCTTAATTTGAGAATGGCTCTAAAACTCCATTGGTTTTTCAATCTCGATAATTATGGTTTTTACTATGTTTTTTTCTTTGTTTGATCTAGGTGGATCCCTACTAGCACAAAAATAAAAGTCCTAATATTGTAGTGAAAACAAAACCATATTGAAGTGCTTATCGTACAATTTACAATGACGCAGAAGACACCTCAATCTGACTTCGTATGCAGAAGTTATGCTCAGTCAAAGTTTTGGTGAAACTTGGCCTAAGGGATAAATTTAGAAGTCTACTAGACAAAATTGGAGCCTCACCAAGTTAGTATTACAACCAAATAAGGAGATAAATTTGGTGGAACTTCACTAAAAATGATAGAGGTTTCAACAGGGGCTAACTTTGGTGGAGCTGCCAAATTTGGTGGCACCCCGCTAAAGTTGGTGGTAGGAAAAGTGGCCCAATGAGGTGGGGCCACATGGACCAACCAAATGGTGCCATGTGGCACACACTTGGCAGCTAAATTGGCCCCTAACCGAGCAAATTGGGTAATTGTTATGTGTTATGGTTATACAAATGGTGGCATATTGACAAAACTCGACAAACAATTTTGTTAAACAGAAAAGTTATAAGCCACGATACCAAATGACATATATTATATTTATAGAATTTAAATTTAACAATGGAGGAGACATCAAGATGGAGTTTTGGATTACAATGTAGTGGTAAATGTTGGCAGAACGAGGAGGTTTTTTAAACAAAATGATAAGTAACAAAATTAAAACGACTCGATAGTTTTTCAAACAGAACGAGCGGTTGTTTAAAACTCAAAAACAAATAGTTATGTCACCACATAAATCAATAGTTAAATAGATAAATATGTTCATATGGCGATGATTAAATAGTTGTTTTAACATGAAGAGGTTGGAATACTTGGAGCTAAGGGTCGATGACATATATAAACCATATTCACCAATTTTAACAAATTTTGTTTTATATACCGGGTCAGGACCCAACCAACATACTATGTAGATCCCACAAGCTAATCCGCCAATAGGTGGACTCTGATTTTAACAACAACACATAAAAAATTAAATCCTCACTCATTTTATTTGACTGGTGAAGGGCAGAGGCCAAGATCCATGGTAACTATGACAACAGGAACCGTGAATAGCGACACCTTGAAATTAGGTGTTGGAACCTCACGCGGTGGAACTAGGAGGTCATGGTTCCAGGATTAATATTCGAGGGGGATATTCCTAGAATGTTCTTATGTAGATGTTATGAGGAATCTTTAAGATTCCCCAGGGGGTCCAAGGATGGAAATGGCTTAATATAGCCAAGCTTATACTCATTTTAACCAGAATTTAGCTAGGATCACAATGTTGTAGTACATTTTTCATTTGAGCAGTAGATTCCAAGATCATTGTAGAAACCCACCTTCTTCATTAATTACTAGGCACAAAGTTCGAGACAAAAATGCACCTTTCAGAACTAGCTCATGTTTACAGTCAAAAGTATCAAGAGGATGAGATAGACATGTTTTTGTTGTGAACGTTGTGTTTTGAGCAGTTAAATTTCAAGTCACTCCCAGGAATAGGGCTATAAGGGTATATTTTTCCATGTACTTGCCTTTCTTTTTTATGAGATGAATGAAGCAACCTACCCACTATTGAATCAGGGCCCGAAGATGTAGTCCACACTTGAAAAACTTTGTTATCAGACTTTTGTGTGCATTGTCTTTATAGTATCATTTATGTTTCCTCTTCTATAAGTGTTTACATACATGGTTTTTACATGCTCTTTTAAGAAATTATGCTAACATCAACCAAAGAAAATAACTTGAATAATGATGGTACCAAAGGAATACCATATGAAGTTTGGTATCAGAGTGGTATTCTTGATGATGTGAATTACGAGTGTCAATGATAATTAGAGATTGGGCATGCAAAACGAAGAAGGAAATTGGAAAATGAAAAATCTTTCCGTCAATATTTCTACCAGGTGGTAGACATGGTGGACAATTTTTTTGAGTATTATGAGAATAGAGTAGAAAAGAAGAAAAATAAGAATAAATATAGAACATAGGATGATGCTTTGGTAAATAAGGTAAATTAAGGAGAAACTCCTGAACCTCCATCTCAATCTTCGAATGAATATTCTTCTTCTCCTTCATCTTCTTCTCATCATTCAAATCATCATCACCAAAAAATTCAAGCAGAGAATGTTTAATTTAGGAGACTACTATAAGAAGTAGAAGAGGAGAAACAAATATTCCAACTTTATTTAGTAGCCACAGAGGAGGCCTTGGGAAATTCGAAATGCAATGAATGCTTAGAGAAACCATCATTACCCGCTCTTGAATCGACAACTGAGGTAAATAATTTCAGTAAATCTTCAATTTCATGTTCTCATTATTTCTGAAGATGTTGGTGCTTTTTAATGACACTCCGAAGTTATAGAAGTATGAGAGTTTAAATCAATGTAGGATAAAGCTACATCACACCATTCCAGTGATCATGATTGTAGGTCATCTCCAAATTGAGGTGAGAATTTTAGAGAATGAGCTAAGGCAAGTTATCCTTGCTAAAGCCACATCAGAGATGGTCATTTAAAGAAGGATATGTCCTCGAGGAAGGAGACACAAAATAAGTTCAATAAATTCTAGAGGAAGAATAAATATTGCAACCATTGAAATAAGGGTGGAAATAAAAGAGCCACATGTTGGAAGGTACATCTAGAGTGGTGAGCCCTGGTATTGCACCAAGAGTGCTGAAACTTCCATGGGCTACTCAACTTTAATTATCAACCCAGGGTTCGTACGAACTTATAGGTGAAAATGCTATATGCACAAAAGATGGATTCTACTCATGCCACCCTCAACTAGGTATTCTGGTCAGTAGTACTTCTAGGCCATCCATTCTACTTGATTAAAGTGAAACAACTAATGCAATGCTGGGAATTGATTCTAATATAAGACAAAGAGAACGGGTATCAAACTTCTACTTGCAATTGACAGTGAAAGCAAAACATAAACAATTAACTTGATTGTAGAAAAAAGGAAAATATGCTATGGTCAATCATTAAGTTAGCTATCTACTCATTTGCATTAAAGAAAATATTCTATCATTCACACACTTCATCAAATAATAAATCAATTCCTATCTACTGTTTCATTCAACTTGTACTTGCATGTAAATTTCAATCTAATTGTGAAATGAAATAAGACCGAATGCCTAGTCTGTTTTTGAAACAATGAAGGAAGGATCTTTGGAGTGGCCTAAGAGTCTCTTCTAACCATGAATTTAGAGCTAGGGGTCAAGTGCACCCAATTATATTCTAATAAGGAAAAAAGGAGGTAAAATGGAGTGAAGAGATGACCTACAACGTTGATACAGGAAGTTGCTACAAGATGTCCTGTAATTGCTACAAGATGTCCTAAAGTGATATAAGAAACATGCCAAGAGGGTTTTAAGGATGGAAAAGGTGAAAGGAAGGTGTGGAAAGGTGAGAGAAGGTGAAATGAGGTGAGGGAGAGGTGTCCAACTTCTCCAGCCAAACTTATAACCCTTGGGAGGCCTGTTTTAAGGATGGAAGGCTGCTCACAGTGGTGGTGAAGGTAGTTTGACAAAACATGGTTTTGGTGGAAGATTTGGAGGTTGGAGAGAAGCAAGATGAATGGGTTCCTTTACCTGCAGTTTTATATAGAATTTCAATCACTTAAAATATTAATGCATTTATTATTGACAAACTAACATGTTAACAAGTGGAAAATATTAGTTGAATGGAAAACACTACTTAATCTATGCTAAAATATAATGTAAACAAAAATTCAAATCCTAACTTACTGTAAGAATGTTATGAGCATGATAATCACCCTATCTAAATTTCCAAGAGATCATAAACAAAATAATTTTGATATGTGGTTGGAGATCCTTCTCCTCAAGCTCCCATAAGAGAGATGAGGAAGGGACGCTACAAGCACAGTCTTTATGGATTCTTGATGCTACTAGAATGTAAATATACAAAAGAAAATGTTGAAACATAAAAAGAGAATATAAATACACAAGAGGGACCTAGCCAATGGATTAGGCCCTAATCCAAAAGTATCAGCCCTATGAAACTAAATCAGTGATGGAACAACTAGTTTCTCATTATCATTGCATAAAAAGGTCTAATACATCATATGACAATAAAAAATAATTCTAAATTAGAGCTCAAGAGATACCTAGATGAATACAAAGTTTGAATCCTAATGAGCTCTTGCATATGATTATTTATACAAATGGGTAGCTACCAACAACTCCCTAAAAATTAGGAATATGTCCTCCTTGATCTCGAGAAAAGTGGAGCTTGGCTCCTCATAATTGTCACTTTTCTTGGATACCTTTGACTTTGAGCTGTTGGGAGATATATCAATATGATCTTAGCTGATTGAGAGCGTTAAGGGGGCGAAAAAGCCTCCTACAATCTCTCCTTGATGTCTACTCCGAGGCCTTAAGTGGAAAATATGTCAAAAATTGCCTCATTGCCCGCATTTAATTCTAATTAGGCAACAAGACATGAAAAACATCATACACCCTTCTCATTAAGCATAATATGACAAAAAGGTAAATAAATGTGAGAAAGAGGTTCTTGGCATTATGATAAAATTGTTGTCCTTGATGGAAACCGGCTTGTAATAGAGTTCACAGATCAGCTTAAAGGTGATAGAGTGATGGAATAAAATGAAAAAATGGTGAGTTAGAGATTTGCAATTCAGAATCAGATGATTATTAAAGGTAAATATTTGAATATCTACACGCGGGTTAGTGAAGGAAAAGTCACGCGGAAACAAAGAAACAAAGTTTCTTATGTGCTAGTGCACTAATTTTATAATACCAAGGGTATTGACCATGGTATTAGCCCACAATATTGAGCACGGTAATGATTATTTGATCCCGTCCAAGAATACCATCGGCACTTGTGTGGTTTTGGCTCATGGTGTTAACTAAGGCTCAAAATATATAAGGAGGAGAAGATCAAAGTGCTAAGAGTGCATGATTAAAGTTAGTGAATGATTACTTCAATATGAAGTATATTTGCATGGTATGGGCTATAGTTGATTGATATATCTCATATAATGATGCACTCATGAATATAATGATGGATCTGGATCTCTAGACCTGAAATGACTATGTATTTGCATGACCTGTTTATGAGTTGTTTAGATCTGTGGTATGGAAGATGTTTGCTGCAGTGAATAGTATGATCTTAGTAAGTTTGAAGTTCTGAAATATTGCACAATCCTAAATTATTTATAGATCTCTATGTGGGTTTGACATGAGTTAGGCATGTATACATGTAGGTTTGGTTCTGCAGAGGCACATATATATTCAGTAAAAATATTGAGATCTATACGCGAATTGGTTATGGGATAAGCGCATACATATGCAAATATTCCTTCTAGAAGGCGCATGTGCAAGCCCAGGTTTTTGCTGAGGAATTTTGAAGAAAATTTCTGATAAGTTTTGTTGTGTTTCTACTATTTGTCAATGATGTCTTCATATATATTTGAATTGTTTGAATATTGATTATGCTTCTAGTTGATTGTGATTAAATATCAGTGATTGGTTGGTTTATTGATGATTTAGTGAATGATTTGGTACAATTATATGTTTCAGTTTGATGTATGGTATTGGGCTTAAATGAGTTTAGTGGGTCTAGTATGAAAATATGATGAAAAGAGGCCTACAAGTTGTGTTGAATTGAAGCCAATGGATCCAGTGTGAAAATTCATGAAACATGGTCCGTGGTGGTGCTGAGGGTTGGAGCCTTCACTAAGGAATTCGAAGCTTCCTGCTAGTAGGAGCTGGTTATCAGATCACGGGCTTATAGCTCCCTTCCATTAGTGGCTGGTAAATGAGAGCAGGGGGTTGAAGATGCCTTCCATTGGTGGCTGTTAAATGAGATCAGGGAGTTGGAACTCCCTTCTAGTAGCAGCTGGAGAACAGTGAAGGTTGAAACCTTCTATATATGGGTGCTTGTGTGATGGTATGAGTCTACGCCAGTACAATATTGTAAGAAGTTTTCTATATAATAAATATTGAAGACATAGATGACAACAACAATGGTTTTATCCCACATTGGGTTTCCACCTTAAATATTGGTGTTCATGTGTGTTTCTTATGTGTGATGGTTATTCTGTTCTTACTACACATGTTTAATTCTTACTAAATGTCTGATGAATCATTAATGCACTGATCTATGTAAAGTTACTGAAGATTTATCTCCATTATAATTTCTTTGGGATACACTAGTTTCCTAAATGAAAATCGTGTACAAACGCTAGTTGGCTTAAGTAAAGTCGCGTATAGAATTTTGTAAAGAAAATTAAAGTCTGTGTGAGTTTTAAATACTGATTCACCCCCCCGCCCCACCCCCCCAACCCCTGTCCCCCCTCTTAGTATTTTTCCCAACAATTGGAATCACACTTCAAAAGAAGCTTGATCACTTGAAGGAAGATCTACCAAGATGAGAAATCAAGATGGAAAAACATCTATCAGAATACCACTCTTCAACGAAAATAATTTAATCTTCTGGAAGACAAGAAGAAGATCCTATCTTCAGTCTCTTAGAGAAGATGTTTGGGAAATTGTTGAAGGAGGTTACGAATATCCAGTCGTAGTTCCCACTGATCCAGGGGCAAAGAAGACATATGAAACCAATGTGAAAGTTGTGAATTCATTATTGGGAAGCCTGACCAAATCGGAAATTTTCAAAGTTATGAAGTTAAATACAAAAAAGGAAATATGGGACAAAATCATCCTAAGCTATGAAGGCAATGGCAAGGTAAAAGGTGCTAATCTCCAAACTCTTAGAATTCAATATGAAAATCTCATAATGCATTATGATGAAAGTATTGCTAGTTTCTTTCTACGCCTAGATGAGATTGTAAATCATATGATAAATATGGGTGAAATCAGAAAAGAAACAACTTTAGTATAGAAAATATTAAGATCTCTAACTCCTAAATTCGAGTCAAAAGTGGTAGCCATTGAAAAAAATCAGGATCTGCAGACTCTTACTGTTGTTAAACTTCATGGGATCCTGACTGCTCTTGAAATGAGAAAAGGAGGTCCCTCAAAATTCAGAGAAGTTGGATTTAAATCAACTGAAAAAGGAAAGGAAAAGGAAGAACAAAAAGAATCAGGGTATGTATTAGAAGAAGATGAGGTAAATTTTGTAAAGAAACTTTAACTTGGCACCGAAAGGTTAAGAGGTAAGCTTCCCTTCAAATGTTTTTCTTATGGCAGAGTGGGTCATTATGTTGCTAAATGTCCTTATAAAGATAATCATGACAAGGGGAATGATATTGAAAAAGGTAATAGGAGCTGATTTGACAATAGTAAAAGTTATTATATTCATGAAGATAGTGATGGCTTGTCCAATAGTGAAGAAGGATAATCTAATCAAGATCTTAAATTACTGATGGCATTTGAGAAAGACACTAATGATTTTAAAGATAACTTTATGGATGCTTCATAAGAAATTATTTCTTTGAAGAAATTACTTAACTCAAAATATTCTTGGAGTAAAAAAAAGTAGCCATAGATACTCTAAAGAATCAACTCATGGAAAAGGAGAAGCATAATAAGAAGTTAGAATGTGAAATAGTAAGTCTAAGAAAGGAACTTGAGAAAATAAAAGTTCTAAATCATTTGCTAAAGGATCCGAAAACTTAGATGAAATTATCAAGGTTCAACGCTCTCCTTTTATGAAGACAGGTCTTGGATACATTGGTGAATCATCACAGACAGAAAAATCCCTAGCCACAAATAGAAGTTATCTAAATGCAGCAAAATCCAGTCAACAAAGTTACAACCTTTAGAAAAAGAAAAAATACACTTTGCAGGTAAATAATGTTCACTCTAATTCAAGGATGAAAAATAACAAAAGCATTAGTCAAAAGGTAAACAACACTAGAAGGTTCTATGATCACATAAATTTCTTCTTTAATGGACAATGTTTCTCATGCCATAATTTTGGTCACAAATTTTCTCAATGTGTTGCATACAAAACCATGATGACTAGAGAAGAAAGAAAACAAAGGAATGAGACAGGATTCAAGAAGAATACTTATAAAAATTTCTCTCCTTTTAAAGATGAAATTGAATGCTTATTTTGCAACAACTTTGGACATGAGGAATCTGAATGTAAGAGCAAACTACAACCAAAGGAGCAAATATAAACAAATTCTAAGGTATGGAAAAAGAAGGACTTACAATCTGAAATATGTGGCATAGATTTATTTGCAGAAGGAGAAGAAAATCAATGGTACATTGATAGCAGATGTTCAAAACACATGACATGTGATAAAAGATAAACTCATTTCATACAATGCATTAGAAAAAGAAAAGAATGTCACTTTTGGAAATGACTCCCCTGTTTTCATTAAGGGTAAAGGATTTGTTTTTCTAAAAGAAAAGGTTAAAGCTGGTAATGTTATGTATGTTGATGGATTAAAGCATTAATTGTTAAGTGTTAGCCAAATGTATGACCAAGGAAATGAGGTGGTCTTCCGATCAAAAGAATGTATGGTTCATGAAATTGACACAGGAAAGACCATAATAGAAGGAAAAAGAACACCAAGAAATCTGTATATATTGAAAGGTGGCCAAGAACAATGTTACCTAGGCAAATATGAGGAAAACTAGTTATGGCATAGAAGGTGGAGACATCTAAGCTTTTCTCAAATAAGAAAATCAAGCAGGCTCAAATATGTTCGTGATCTACCCAACATCACCCTACCAGAAAGTACCATATGTAAGTCATGTCAATTTGGTAAGAAAACCAGAATTCAATTTAGTTCTAAAGAAGGATCAACAAGTAAGCCTCTTAAACTTATACATATTGATTTGTGTGGATCTGTAAAGAAAAATTCACCTCGTGGAGAACACTACTATATCTTATTCATTTATGATTTTTCTAGAATATGTTGGATCGGTTTATTGAAACACAAAGATGAAGAATTTGATAAATTTAAGGTCTTGAAAGCATTAGTTGAAAATGAATTAGATCTACAAATAAAATGTCTCAAATCTAACTGAGGAGGAGAATACATATCAGATGAATTCTTTGATTTATGTGAACAACATGGAATAAAAAGACAATTTTCTATAGCCATAACTCCTCAACAAAATGGTGTGGCAGAAAGAATGAATAGAAAAATTCAACAAATGGCCCATGTTATGCTTGATGGGTTTGGAACTCCTTACACCTTCTGGGGTGAAGCTGCACATACCACAGTAAATATTCTCAACAAATCCCATGTTCGTGTGAATAGTGATAAAAATCCTTATGAACTCCGGTATGGTAAGCCTTCCTCTATGAATAATTTTAGAGTTTTTGGAAGAAAATGTTTCATCAAAATTAATGATGAAAAACTTGGTAAGTTTAGAGAAGATGAAGGAATACTTCTTGGTTACTCTTCTAGAAGTAAAGGATACAAATTATACAGTAAGAGACTTCAATTTTTTTTTGAATGTATTGACGTTGTGATTGATGAAGCATGCACTACTCCCAAAATGGTAACACCTAAAAAAGAGGATGATGATGATGAATGATTTCCCACATCAAATCAAAATGATATAGAAGAAGAAACTAATGAAGCATTGAAAGAAGACACATCAGATAAAGAAAAGGCTCCATCCAGGTATGTTCAAAAGAATAATCCAGAAACTCAAATTCTAGGAGAAAAGGAACCCGGGGTACAAACAAGAAGAAACATTGTAGGATCTCCTAGTTATCTAGTGTTATTATCCACCATTGAACCACAAAATGTAAATCAAGCTAGTAAAGATGAATGTTCGGTTAAGACCATGGATGAAGATCATGATCAAATTGAAAATAATAATACTTGGGAATTGGTTCCAAGGCCTCATGATAAAAAAATTATTGGGACAAAATGAATATTAGAAAATAAGTTTAATGAAAATGGAGAAGTAATTAGAAAAAAATATAGACTTGTTTGTAAAGGTTATGCTAAAAAATAAGGTGTAGAATTTGAAGAAACATTTGCACTAGTAGCCAGACTTGAAGCCATAAGAATGTTTCTTGCATTTTCAAGTTTTCAACATTTCAAATTTTATCAAATGGATGTAACATCTGCTTTCCTTAATGGATATCTAGAAGAAGAAGTATATATAGAAAAACTAGAAGGATTCATTTTGGGGAATGATGAAAACCTTGTATGAAAACTCAAAAAAGGATCTATATGGGCTAAAACAAGTTCCGCAGGCATCATATTATCGTCTTGACAAATATCTTCAACAACAAGCTTTCAAAAAAGGGTTTGTAGACAGTAACCTGTACAAAAAAATTGAGGATGATAAGCTGTTAATTATTGTCTTTTATGTTGTTGACATCATTTTTGGGAGTAAGGAAGAAACTATGAGTCAAATTTTTTCTTCTGTTATGCAACAAGAATTTGAAATGTATTTACTTGGGGAACTAACATATTTTCTTGGTTTACAAGTGCAACAAGCAAAAGATGACATCTTTCTCTCACAACCGAAATATATCAAGCATATTTTGAAGAAGTATGGGATGGAAGACTGCAAACTGTGTGTACTCCAAGGATGATAGGATGTAACCTAAGTTATCATGATGATTCTCCAACCGTAAACCAACCAGAATACAGGTCTATAATTAGGAGTCTTCTTTATCTAATAGGTACTAGACCAGATATCATGCATGTAGTTGGGATTGTTGGACATTTCCAAGCCAATCCAAAGGAATCACATCTTCAGGCGGTAGAGAGAATATTAAAATATCTCCAAGGAACTCAATATTTTGGTATATGGTATCCTAAAAATGCCGATATTACTATTCATGCTTACATAGATGCAGACTGGGATGGAAATGTTGACATACAAAAAAGCACTAGTGGAGGTGCATTTTGTATGGGGCCCCGATTAGTATCTTGGTTAAGAAAGAAACAAAATTCCATTGCCTTATCTACATCAGAAGCAAAATATGTGGTTGCTGCATCTTGTTGCACAAAACTTCTCTAGATGATGCAAACATTACAAAATATTCAAATTAAATGTTCTCCACCCATCTCCATCCTATGTGATAATACAAGTGCTATTAGTATTTCAAAAAATCATGTTATGCACTCCAAAACCAAGCATATTCCTATTAAGTATCACTTTCTACGAGAACAAGTGCTTGATAAAAAGGTTAAATTGGAGTATGTTCCCTCCAAAGAACAAGTTGTTGATATATTTACTAAACCTCTCCCCAGAGAAGAATTTAAATATCTCAGACAAAAATTGGGAGTTGTCTCTACCTCACTTTGCTATTAATCCAGTCTGCTCAGTTTACAGGTGAAAAATTCAAAAGGTTGGTTGCTATACACAGGTTTCATTAAGTATAGTTGTGTATATACATGAGTTTACTTGCAGAAAATTGCGTATGTAGTTATCTAACAGAAAAATACTGGGTCATCCTCAAGATCAAACTCTGACATGATTTGATAGCTATAAAGTATGCTAATATAGTATTGAGTTATGATTTTTCATTGATATTTATCTGATTTATGAAGATACTTTGAGGAGTTGTTGACAATGAACATGTAGCACAGGTTCAGGGGGAGCATTAGCCTTACAGAGTATAATGCAATGTTGGTATCATGTTTATAATGATTGTTAAATTATGTTTGATGATCTCTCACTCTTGAGGACTTTTGGTTTTTGTTATAGAAGTCATATCTATAAATTGATGTAAAGGTCATGTTGAGACCTATGATGTAATAATTGTCATATTCAGTCATGTATGGACTTTGAGGTCATCCCACTTGGTTGGGTGGTTGTGTCAAATATGTAATCTGACTTGGTTGGGTAATTGATGTAAGTATGAGTCTTTGGTGATAGGAAAGGTCATACTCAGTTGAGTTTTAGAGTCCTGTACTTCATTGAAAATCTATCTGAATATTTAACATGTGCTTAGGGGGAGCATGGTTAGTATATTGCAGATAAGATCTATAGAGCTCTTGTATCTTCAAGGAAAGAGAAACCTTGTTTCAACATTGGTCCACCCTTTGCCCTTGATGTCAAAGGGGCATAGTAACTTGGTATTTGAATAATTCTTATATTGATGTGTCTATCAGGTATCTTCAAGTTATGGTGATCAATCACCAATATGGTTTCCATCAAGTCCAAAGGGGGGTATTATTGGCATTATGATAAAATTATTGTCCTTGATGGTAACCCACTTATAACAGATTTCACAGATCAGTCCAAAGGTGACAGAGTGATGGAACATAATGACATAATGATGAGATAGAGGTTTGCAGGTTAGAATCAAAATATTATTAAAGGTAAATATTTTAAAATCTATACACGGATTAGTGAAGGAAAAGTTGCGTATACACACGAAAACAAAGAAACAAAGTCACGTATGTGCTAGTGAACTAATTTTATAATACCAGGGGTATTTACCATGGTATTAGCCCACAATATTGAGCACCATAATGATTATTTTATCCTGTCCAAAAATAACATTGACACGCGTGATTTTGGCTCATGTTATTAGCTAAGGATCAAACTATATAAGGAGGAGAAGATAAAAGTGCTAAGAGTGCATGAGTAAAGTTAATGAATGATTACTTCAATCTGAAGTATATTTGCATGGTATGGGCTATAGTTGATTGATAGATATGATATAATGATGCATTCATCTATACAATGATGGATCAAGATCTCTAGACCTGCAATGACTATGTATTTGCATTATTTGTTTATGAGTTGTTTAGATCTGTGGTATGGCGCATTTTTGTTGCAGTGAAGGGTATGATCTTAGTAAGTTTGAAGTTCTAAAGTATTGTGTAGTCCTGAATTATTTACAGATCTATACGCACGTTTTACACGAGGTAAGTGTGTATACGTGCGGGCTTGGTTCTGCAGAGGCACATATATATTCAGTAAAAATATTGAGATCTATACACAAATTAGTTATGGGATAAGAATGTACATATGCGGATATGCCGTCTGGAAGGCACATATGTAAGCCAAGGTTTTTGCTGAAGAATGCTGGAGAAATTTTTTGATCCGTTTTGCTATGTTTCTACTGTCTTTCAATGATATATATATATATATATATATATATATATATATATATATATATATATATATATATCATTGAAAGATAGTATATATATATATATATATATATATATATATATATATATATATAGATAGATAGATAGATAGATATCTGGGTTGTTTGAGTATTGATTATGCTACTAGTTGATTTTGATTAAAGATAAGTGATTTTTTGGTTGATTAATGATTCAATGAATGATATGGTATATTTATATGTTTCAGTTTGATGTATGGTATTGGGCTTAAATGATTATAGTGGGTCCAGTATAAAAATATGATGAAAATAGGCCTATAAGTTGTGTTGAATTGAAGTAGGTGGATCCAATGTGAAAATTTATGAAATATGGTCTGTGGTGGTGTTTGGGGTTGGATCCTTCACTAGGAAAGTCAAAGATTCATACCAGTAGGAGCTGGTAATCAGATCAGGGGGTTGTATCTCCCTTCGAGTAGTGGTTGGTAAATGAGAGTAGGGGGTCGAAGCTCCCTTCCAGTGGTGGCTAGTAAATAAGATTAGGGGGTTGGAGCTCCCTTTCAGTAGTAGCTGGAGAACGAGTGAAAGTTGCAACCTTATGTAGGTGGGTGCTTGCATGCTGGTATGAGTCTGCACCAATATAAGATTGTAAGAATTTTTCTATATAACAAATATTGAAGACAAAGACGACAATAGTGGTGGTTTTCTCCCACATTGGGTTTCCACCTTAGATCCTGGTGTTCATGTGTATATGTGATGTTTTATTTTGTTCTTATTACACATTTTTACTTCTTAATAAATGTGTGATGAATCATTAATGAAATTATCTAAGTAAATTTACTGAAGATTTATCAGAATTATAAGTTCTTTGGGCATACACTAGTTTCATGAATTAAAATTGCTTACATATTCTAGTTGGCTTAACTAAAGTCATGTTTAGATTTCAGTAAAGAAAATTAAAGTCTGTTTGAGTTTTAAATATGGATTCACCTCCCCCCCCCCCCCATCCTCTCAGTATTTTTCCCAACATAGGTAACTTAATAGATGAAGTATGGCATTTTAACCCCTTAAAATATACCTAATGATGGGCCTCATCATCATCCCCTACTGAAATGATTGGTCATCCTTTGAGAAACTCAGTCCTCCTTGATGATCCCTTTCAAAGCCTTGGTGGCCTCTTTGACATTCCAAGGAAACAGACAGGGAGTTCCTTTTGGTGGGTGGAATCCTGCATTCCTTTCTGCCTCAACCCAATCCTTTTATTACTATGTCTGATCTCCCCCTTCATGCAACCCCAATAGAAAGGTGGGTTGAGATTCAAGCCTATCCATTGTATCTTCATTATTTCCATATATTTTTTTATATAAGGGTGATATTTCTAATGCATTTCTCATTCTCTTAGGAGAATGATATTCCCTAAACTGTAGGCTAAGTGGTAAGGTGTTCCATCTTATTTGAAATGCCTGCAAACTCTCTTCTCCTAGCAACTTGGATATATCATCCAAGTGTGCAATGACCTGACCTTGTGTCTCAATGTATCTAGGTGCCAATACATCATAATTTAATATCAATTGATGATTACTAATGATCCCTATGGGGCTTATTAGTTATGATCTAATCTATAGAGGTTCTGTTTCTTCTCTTACCCTGACTATTTTAGTATCTACTTCTCTCTCTTCTTCATGTGTTAGACAGGATGCGAGAGCCATTAATTTCATATCACCCAACCTGGAATTTGGGTCCCAATTATTCATATCAGCTAAAATGAGGTTGTGCATGTAGAATTTTGCCATATTATCTCTCTCTTATACACTACACTATTTGCATAAATCAATAAACTGTCTATAGCTTTGAAAGGGTAGGGAGCCATGTTGAGCTAAGGTTTTGATTTGGAATTGTAACAATTTCTCATTTAGGTAGAATTCATAGGAATTTGAAGGTTGTCTATACTACATGGTCTCCTTCCAAAGAATTGACATGGTGGAAATTTGGTTTTCCTTTTCCTGTAGCTTCCCCTGCAGCCTTATGTTCTCTTCTTGTGCTATTTGTAGTTGCTCTTTCACCATAGCTTCTCTGTGCCTTTCATCAATCAACTCTTTTCCCATTTCTAGGAGTATTTCTTCCATCAAGCCCACATCCCAAACATCCTTTGATTTGGCTATCTAAATCCACCCATGGGTGCACTCTCTTTCTATCTCAAGCTCCTGTAGGAGGGGGATTGTAAGTTTATTAGGGATCAGTCTTCCTCCCTCAATTAACATATAATATGACTCCAAATTAGGTCATGGGGTAGGTTCCTAAAATATTTTGATTTTTCTTTCAACTATTTTTGAGGAGACTACTATATTTGGAGTTGGTGTTCAACTTGTATCCCCTCTTGCACCTATTTTCCTTCCATTTGTGCACTCTTCCCTTCAGTTCTCTCCCTTTTCTCTTCCTGCTGCCCATCATTCTCTTCCTATAGCATATTCTGAGTTTCCTGTAGCATGCTCTGTTTTTCCTGTAGCAGGCTCTATTTTTCCTGTAGCATGCTCTTTCCTTCTCTTTGGATGTCAGTGGGTGATTATAGTTGCTTGAAGGGTGATTCTTTGCTGGTGTACCTCCTTACCTAGGTTGTGGGAGCCTTATTTTTTGGCTTTGGAGAGGTGGCCTCATTAATATTTCCCTCATCTAGCCCTACCTCTTTTTTTTTACTTAGGGACCCCTCAATGGTAATCGGAACTTTTGTGGGAGTCTCGTGAATTCCTTGTCTTATTCTAGTGGTTTTACTTGTTTTACAGTAGAGACAGGTTTGTCTGGGCCTTTTCTTCTTGTATTTCGTAGGAGTTCCCAAGGTAGCTAAAGTGGCAGCCACCTCATATTCAGTGTTCCTTGGAGACATACTAGTTTGTTGGGGGGATATCTCAATTTATTTTGGTACAATGGTATGTCTAGGACTTAGGGCCTCCTCTTCTAACTTCTCTTCCTCTTCTTCCTCATCATCTGCTTTTTCTGCCTCTGCCTATTCTTCTTTCTCTTCATCTGTTTCCATTTCTGTTGTCTTCTATGTCTCTTCTTCCTCCTGTGATCTAGTGTCTCTACCCCCAATGCTAGATATAGGGGTCTCCCCAAGAGTAATGCTCTGTGTTCCTATGAGTTCCTCTTTGTCCATATCTCTGAACTTGTACCATGGGACAAGAATTATTAAGTGGTTTAGGGAATCCTACACTCTTAGCTTAATGAGGCCATGATGGGCTAAGTGTTAATGCTTCCCTTCTATGAATTTTTGGCTCATTTCCCGATGGAATGGAGGAGGAAGTGCAAATCATTCTGGTGCTTGTAGGTTCTCTCCTGTTGAACCCACCTCCCATATTTTTTTACTCCTCTTGACTAGGTGTAGGAAAGGTGTTATTTCTAGGGCTTTAGTGTTGAATTCGGTGGTAGCAGAGGGCCAAAAAAGCTTCTTATCACTCCAAATCTATATACTAACCCTCTATTTCCTTCACACGAACCGTCCAATTCCATAATTTTATGACTATTGACTGTAAATTTTTAAGAGAAACCGTGCAAAATTATGATGGATAGGGGTGGTGATGGAAAATTACTTCTTGAACTGATGCTCTAAGTTTAAGAATGGGAGTTTCCTAAACCAATTGGGTCTTTGGTTGCATGCATATACCTCCTCTATCCTTATTTAGCACCGCTCAGCTCTTCCTGTAGCAGTTACATGAATTCTTGTAGTAGTTACTTGACTTCTTGTAACACTATCCTATAACAATAGGGGGTCAAGGTTCAAAGCTCCTCAGTGGCTTGCAAGTTTTTTCCTCTCTCAAATTGATCTTGGGATGGAAAAATGTGCGATGGGAAGCACGATCAAGTACATTTTATGCTATTTTGAGTTGGCTTGGAGTGATGTGTTGATCTGTCCCTTGCATGAATTTTCCTCATTTAGACCATTGGTTCAACACAGAGATATCATTCTCTTCTCCCTTGTAATAAACACCCACTCCTGGTGATCGTATCTTAATTGATTTGACATCTACATGGTGCATGAGGAATCCACCATTCAATTTTTATTTTTTTAAATGGTCGAGGGTGGCCAAGTTAAATGGCCACCTTGAACTTATTAAAGTTTTCCTTCTTTGACATTAATTCATTTAGTCACCTATGCATAACTGAGCCTTACGTCCTTGTCGAGTTGTTGTGGGATGATGCATGCTGGAGATGGACCCTTGGAGTGGCATCCTCTGAGTTTATATTGTCACTTGAGCTCTTGCTATGTGTCTTCATCCTTTTTGAGGTGCTTATATTCATTTGTTTGCTGTGTGTGCAGGTACCTTGTTGAGTCTTCAAGTGGATGGCTGTTGGTGGAGGATCCTTCTTGGAGTGCCATTTCTACCTTCAGAATCATCTCACAAGTCTTCTTGGTTTTCATGAATGATCAAAAGCATCTTCATGGATTTTCTAGTGCTTACACATGGCTTGCTACAAGAAGTTGCTTCTTCCTACAACAACCTCTTTCTCTATCGATTTTAGACTTCTAGCTCTGCATGAGTGATGAGGGAAAGTGTGAGGTGGTCTTATGGTGATGGTAGGATGATTATAGGATGATGAGGAACTAGTGTGGCCTTGGAAAATGGAGTGAAGGAACTCTATTTTTTCAGAAACAAATCGTTTTACAGAGGTGACAGAATGTAGGTTTTGAGTGAAAGAACTGTGTGTTTGAGATGGAGGACTGATGAGAGGGTGTTAGGGAATGATGGAAAAACTCTCCTTAATGAATTTTTGACACCACAGGGCTCTTGGTGGTTGCTTTTTTTCCTCAATCCACCTTCCTGCATCTCACTATAACTTCCTATAGCAGTTACAATCCTTACTATAGTACCACATGAACTTCATGTAGCACCACAGAGACGATGAAATTTTTTGATTTTTGAGCTCAAGGATGGTGTGAAGGGATGAAGAGGTGAGTTTTGGTGCCTGAGAGACAGTTGATGGATGGTGGTGTTTAGAAGAATGGGAGAATTCCCTTCCTTTATGACCATGACATGCCACTGATCATAACCCTGCAAGATAGAAAAAATAAAGGTCAACAGTCATGGTGTTCTTTTCCTTTTATTTTTTCTCATTTTTAGCTTTAGTTTTTTTAAAAGACCAGTGGGTTTCCTCAGAAGAGGCTTTCAACCCATCATCCTTCCCTAGGCACCTCAAAGAGGTTTTCACCCAAGGATATTTTCTTGTTTTTTTTCCCTTTTCTGCTCTAGGACTGCCTTAGAGAGGTTTTCAATCCTAGAGCTTTCCTTGGATGCCTCATGGAGGTTTTCACCGAGGCCTCTTTATTATTATTAATATTATTATTTCTTTTCTTTAGGAGGTTTTTGGACTTGAAGATATGAGGCTCCCAATCACATTTACTTCCCTACTGATTGCTTTGATGAACTCTACCTTAGACATGGGATTCTTGAATAATTTTAGCCTATGACCATTGAAAAGTAGAGAGATCCCCTCCTCATAAATGGTTATGATCTGAAGAAACCCATTGTCATGGAATTTCTCTATCACATATGGGCCTAACCACATTTTCATCAGCTTCCCTTTAAATTCCTTGAACCTAGAGTCATATAGAAAAGCCAAATTTCCTTCCTGGAATGCTTTCTCCTTGATGTGCCTTTCTTGCCAAAGCTTCCTTTGCAATTGTATGACTTGAGTGTGGAGGAGGGCTTGCATTCTGAATTCATCTAAGCCATTCAGTTGAAGCAGTGTTTATCTCTGTGCCCTTGCGATATCAAAATACAATCGAGCTACCATTCTGAGAGTGTTATATTCAAATTCAATAGAAAGAAAAGCTTTCTTTCCATAAACTATATCATAGGGAGTGAATCCAGTAGTTTTTTTCCATGTGGTATAATAGACCCAAGTTGCCTCCACTAATATGTTTTCCCAATCTTTCTTGTTGCTGCTCACTACCTTGGTGAGTATATTTTCTAGTGCTCCATTGGTAAGCTCTACTTGCCAATTTTATTGAGGGTGATAGGTAGTAGATGTTCTATGCTTGGTGTTATGTTGCTTTAGGAGGTTCTCAATCAAGTGTGATGTGAACTGGGCTCCTTGATTAGTGAATATCTCCCTTGGATACCCAATTTTGTAGAACACATTTTGCTGGGTCCGTATAATAATAATGTATCCCATTATTGTTATTGTTAGTATAGCCCCCTTATTGTTATTATTGTTCCCATGTACTCCCCATATTGTTATTATTGTGCCCCATAGAAGCCTAATATTTTTATTGTTGTGCCCTTACATTGTTATTGTTATGTCGACTAGGATTATATTGTGACCCATTGGACTCCTATATATAGAAATGAGGTTTTGTCATTTGTATCATCAAAGAATTTTTGATTATGTAATGTAAAGGAGTTTCCCCCCTCGAAGAGGCTAATTTCTAAGTCAGTGATCTCTTATTTTATTCTATTTTGTGAGTTGGATTCATAACATTTGGTATCAGAGCTTTGGATTCTAGGGTTTCACTGTTGCAAATAGGTCATCTTGGAATTTTTTCTATAATTTTTTTTCTACGAAGGTTCATAAGTTAAAAAAAACCCATTTGAGTTGAAATCCTGAGGAACTTCTTGTAAAAATTTTAGATCTTGGTTCGCTATATTTTCAGAGATATGATCTGGGGAATTTAGTGTTTCTGTAGGCTCCATAATTTCATCTCAAACAAGTGGCAGAGAGAAAATCGTCATAATTTTTTTTTCAGACATCGGATTGGAATTCTATAAAATGTGACTGAAATCACACAAATTGTAGTTGCATGTGTATCGATTTCAGAGCCGAAGGTCAAAACCGTGAAACGTGGCACGCTGTAAAAGTTTTCTTTGCTCAACCAGCCCAAAGTTAGGCCATTGTGGGAAAATGGGCATAAATTTATCTTTAAGAATCCAAATTAGATCTGACCTATGGCATTGGAAAGAATACTAAGAGGGATAGAAAAATACCAAATTATAGATCTTGGAGATCCTAAATTACAGAGTTACAACCATTTCAATATCAAGCTCCTAAAAGCAAGAAAAATGCCGGGTGTATTTAAAAAAAAAAAAAAAAAACATTGCATAACTTTTGTTTGAAAAATCAGTTTGAAGTTATTCCAAGGGCATATGGAAGCATAGATATAAGTATTTAATTCTATAATTCCTCCCAAAAATAATTCCACACCCATTAAGTCCTCAGAAAGCTCTAATATGATGCATGAAGAGGAAGAAGTGCAACATGATATATCAAAATTACGATACCAAGTGCAACAAATTTTGCTATCGCACCAAAAAGTAACCAAAAATGCAATGGAAACAAATATGGATGGTTTTAAGAAAGGCATGGAAGCTAAGATTGATGGTTTGAAGCATGGAAGCTAAGATCGATGGTATAGAAGAAAAACTGAAAGGCAACATGGAAGACATGAAGAATTATCTAAAAGCAAACATGGAAGATTTGAAGGAAGGTTTAACAAAGTTTCTACAAGAAATTATTCCTAATGGCGAAAAGGTAGTAGAGGAAAATCATGATGAGAAAAAAAAAATGTTAATTGTGATTTCATAGACTCTAATGTTGAATTGAAGACCCACCATATTCCAAATATTGATATGGGGAAGTTTGATGGCAAGGATCCCGTAACATGGATAATACAGATGGAGCAATATTTTGATCTCCATAATGTGAAAAACACACAAAAGGTATGCATCGAAACTTTAGATTTAGAACCAAATACATTTTTATGTTATATATGGCTTTTCTCCCCTAAAAAAATTGTCACTTGGTCAATTTTTATGCAGAAAATGATAGCACATTATGAGGATACAAAGAGCAACACCTTCTTTACCTGATTGATATATCTCAAAAAAAAGGGTTCAATGGTGGATCACATTGAGGGTAAGGATATTCCAGAGGAGCACAAGATTCATGTCTTCATAGGGACTTTAAAGGATAACATTCAACATGAGGTTCACCTTTCGTAACCTGATTCATTGGAGAAGGCATTCAAGTTGGCAAGACAAATTAAAAGAAAAATTATGGAGACAAGGAAGCCTGTCACTCACAAAAATAAATATGGAAGTGTTGTTACTCCTAGACTTCCACAATTTACAAGGTTGACACCACAACAATTGGAAGAAAAAAGAGAAAAATGGATTTGCAATAGTTGTGATAGCAAATACATTAAAGGTCATAAGTGTGCTAAGAAGAAATTATTTTACATATATTGTGAATAAGAGGAAGAAAAGGATCAAGAAACTTCAAAAGAAGAGGATATACACCATGAACCAACCCTAGAGGAAGAAGAAATGAATCTGACCATATCCTATAATGCATTGGTAGGAATTATCACTCCTCAAACTCTCAATATAGAAGGACATATTGAGAAGAAAAATGTAATAGTGCTGATTGATTCGGGTAGTGCCCATAATTTTATTCATTGTAAGGTAGCCAAGGAATTGAATTTCTTCCTATACCCAGGACCAAAGTGTCAAGTGATGGTTTCAAATGGAGGAACTATAAATTTCTCTATAAAGTGCCATAATATCAAGCTAACCATGGGGGAATATGTATTGAATAGTCCAATGCTATCCATTCCCATGGGTGGTGCTGATGTTGTACTAGGAGTATAATGGTTACAATCTTTGGGGACTGTAGCTTTTAATTTTCAAAAAAAAAATTTGAAATTATTTTCGAAAGGAAAGGAAGTTGAATTATGGGGTATTGCAGGGAAGTTGGGAAAGATAATCAAATCTAATGTGATGAAATATCTTTTGAAGAAATAAAAATGAGGTGTAATTGCACAATTATGCTCACTAGAGGTTCAAACATCAAAATAATCTATTTCTCCAGATCTCCAAAAAATATTGGACAATCATTCCAATTCATTTGAGACTCCCAAAGGACTCCTGCCTATTCGTGATCATTATCATGTTATTCATTTGATTCCAGGAAGTGTTCCTCCAAACATCAGGACTTACACTCAGAACATCAGGGCTTATGCTCAAAAGAGTGAGATTGAACGTATGGTTGCAAAAATGCTATAGGTTGGTATAATTCAACCTAGTCAAAGATCTTTCTCTTCTCCAGTAGTATTGGTGCACAAGAAGGATATATCATGGCATATGTGTTCAGATTATATGGAGCTAAAAAAACTCACTATTAAAGATAAATTTCCCATCCCCATCATTGATGAATTATTTGATGAATTACATGGATTAATTTACGTCACCGAGCTGGATCTTCATTCTGGATATCATCAAACTAGAATGAAGATTGAAGACATTTTGTAAAAAACATTCAGAACTCATGAGGGTCATTATGAATTTTTGGTGATGCATTTTGGCATTACTAATGCACCTTCCACATTTCAAGGTTTGATGAATTCCATTTTCAAACCCTTCCTTAGAAAATTTGTGTTATTATTTTTTGATGATATACTAATCTACAACAAGTCTTTGAAGGATCATGTTCAACATGTTGACAGGGTGCTAAAACTATTGGAGGATAAATAATTATATGCAAAAACCTCCAAATGTTTCTTTGGAGTATAGGAGGTGGAATATTTGGCTCATATTATATCTCATGAGGCTGTTAAGGTAAACCCTAACAAAATTAAGTGCATTAAGGAATGGAAAATCCCCACAACCATAAAGCATATTTGAGGATTTATGGGGTTAACATGATATTATCACAAGTTTTTTAAGAATTATGGGAGAATATAGGCACCTCCAACATCATTACCGAAGAAAGATGCATTTTCTTGGACTCCAGAAGCAACTAAGGCCTTTGAACATCATAAAGAGGCAATGTGCAAAGCACAGGTTTAGATACACCAGAATTCGAAGAAAGTTTTATTATGGAATGTGATGCCTCGGGAAATGGAATTGGTGCCGTTTTAATGCAATAAGGAAGACCCATTGCTTTTGAAAGTCATCCAATCAAAGGAAAGTATTTACAGAAACCTATTTATGAGAAGGAAATGTTAGCAATACTACATGCACTAAAACAATGGTGACCTTACCTAATGGGAAGACACTTCAAGGTAAAAATAGATCATGATAGTATTAAATAATTTTTGGAACAAAGATTATCTTTACAACAGCAGAAAAAATGGGTCACAAAGATGTTGGGTTATGAATTTGAAAACATCTAAAAAAAGGGAAGCAAAATGTTGTTGCAGATGCACTCTCAAGAAAGGATGAGGATGTGGAAACATTTCTTTGTGCCATTTATATTATCCAAACTGAGTGGATAATCAAAGCAAGGGATGAAGAGGTGTGGAAACTCATTCAAAATTTGCAGCAAGATCTTAGTACATATGAAACATTTAGGTGGAAAAATTATTCATTATGGTACACAAATGACTTATATCTTTGTAAGAATTCATAACTCAAACAAAATATTATTTTGGAATTGTACACCTCCCTTAGGAGGGCACTCGAGATTTTAAAAAACCTACCATAGGGTCAAGAAATATTTTTTTGGGATGGTCTTAAATATGATATTCAAAAGTTTGTGGCAAAATGTTTGGTTTTCCATCAAAATAAAGTTTAGAAAATTAAGACCCTTGTTCTATTACAACCTTTATCCATTCCAAGTCAACACTGGGAAGAGGTTTCAATGGATTTTTTCACAGGTTTACCCAAGTCTAAAGGAAAGACAATCATCATGGTGGTAGTTGAAAAACTTACCAAGTATGCACACTTTTGTGCATTATCTCATCCATTTAAATATAGTACAGTTGCTACTGCATTTATGGAAACAATTTGAAAGATATATGGAAACCCAAAGATCATTGTAACTGACATAGATCCCATTTTTATAGGAATTTTTTGGACGAAATTATTTTCTTGTTTGGGTTCTCAATTAGCTCATAAAATCATCATATCATCCTCAACCTGATGGGAAAACTGAGATAGTGAACAAATGCTTGGAAGGATATCTTCATTGCTTTGTATCTGATAAATAGACACAATGCGTCAAGTGGTCACCTCTAGCTAAATGGTGGTATAACACTTCTTTCCATACTACAACAAAAATGATCCCATTTATGGAACTTTATGGATATCATCCATCATCCATCACATCATATTTAAGAGAAATTTCTAAGGTTCAAGAAGTGGAAGATCACATCAAGCATTAAGAACAAGTTCTCCAAATCTTAAATGATAACCTCACATTGGTGTAGAATCAAATAAAACAACAGGCAGATCAACATCACAACAAAAGAATTTTTGATGTAGGAGACTGGGTATTTTTATGGCTACAACCCTACAAAAAAATGTCCCTCAAGTAAGATAAGAAGGATAATAAATTATCACCAAATTATTATGGTCCTTACAAGGTGTTGCAAAATATTGGTACTATGGCATACAAATTGGAGTTTCCCGCATCTTCCCGAGTGGACCCAATTTTCCATGTTTCATGCTCAAAGAGGGTTATAGGTGACAAGCTATGAGTTAAAACAATATTTACATAAATTTAAGAAGAAGAAAAAATCATATTAGAACTTGAAGCAGTCACAGGAACAAGAACTCGACATTTACGAAATTGATCAATTTCAGATTATCTCATAAAGTGGAAGAACTTACCTGCTGAAGATTTGATATGGGAGGATGTTAATTTTATACATAAGCATCCAAAAATACTCAAGAATTGAGGAAAATTTTTTTTTTAAGGATAGGGGCATGATAGGTCCCTATAATACTAATGTATACCCTTATTTTTATTGTTAGTATAGTCCCCTTATTGTTATTGTTGTGCCCATGTAGTCTCCATATTGTTATTATTGTGCCCCATAGAAGCCCACTATTGTTATTGTTGTGCCCTTACATTGTTATTTTTATTTCGAATAGGATTATATTAGACCCATTGGACTCCTATATATATAAATGAGGTTTTTTCATTTGTATCATCCAATAATTTTTCATTTATGTAATGTAAAGGAGGTTTCTCCCTTGAAGAGGCTGATTTCTAAGTCGTTGATCTCTATTTTCTTCTATTTTGTGAGCTAGTTTCTTAACACATTTTCTCATAAGAATTCAACCACTTTTTCTTCTGTTTCCACCTTGACATCCTTTGTCTCAACCCACTTTGTCAAATAATCAGTGCATACTAGGATGCATTTATTTTTCCTGAATGATGGATCAATTGTCCCAATGAAATCCATGCCCCAATTTTCAAATGGATTTAAGGCCACTTGAGGTTGTAGAGGAATTTGATCCATGGGTGTAGGTTTTCCCATCATATGACATTGGTCACACCTTATGGTATACCTTCTAGCATCCTGATGGAGAGTAGGCCAATAGTAGCACACTTGTAGGGCCTTGAAATTTGTCCTCTTAGCAACAAAATGACCCACATAGGGCCCATCATGACATGCTGAGAGGATGTCAAAGACTTCATCCTGCCTCAAACATCTCCTTAGAATCTAATTTGGTCCCAATTTGAAAATATCTCCACCAATCCAGGTGAAAGGGGTAGTTTTTCTCACAATTATGCTCTTTTTCCCTTGGATGACAGATTTGGAGGAAATCTCCTAGCAACCAAGTATTTGGATATGTAAGCAAAAGAGGGAGAGAGTACTGAGATAGAAAATAAGTTCTAATCTAGAAGCTAAGCATCAAAAATATCTTCATTATGTGCAGGAAAAGTGAGTCTAGACAAAAAATTTGGAAGTACATTTTCTTTCCCAGGCTTATCAATGATAGTTAAATCAAACCGTTGCAAGAATAATAACCACCTAATAATTATAGCATTCACATAATTTTTGTTCATCATGTATTTAATTGTTGCATGTTCAGTATGCACAAAATTTTGGTACCCGATAATATAATGTTTGAATTTATTCAAGGAATGGACAACATCTAAAAGCTCTTTCTCAGTGATGGTGTAGTTTGATTCAGAGTTGGAAAAATTTTTACTGATAAAATAAATGGCATAGGGAAACTTATCATCCATTTTTCCCAAAGCTACCCCCACAACTTTATCCAATGCATAAGTTTTGGGACCTCGAAGTATAGGAGCAGTAGTCAACTTTTCCTTTACGATTTCAAAGGCTTCTTGACAAAAAGCTGACCAAAAGATATTTGAGTCCTTGGCCATCCATCCAAACAGTGGTGATTCCACCTTGCTAAAGTCCTTGATGAATCTCATAAATTAACCAACCAAGCCCAAGAAAATCCTAACATCTCTCTGTTTCTGAGGAGTAGGAACCCTTTTATGATAACAATCTTGCTTAGGTCTACTTGTATCCTTGCCTAAGATATGGAATGACCAAAGATAATCCTTGTCTTTCTCAAGAATTCATACTTCTCAGGACTCAAATAGAGATGCATATAAATGCATCTCCTCAGGACTTTACCTAGATTAGAGAGGGCCTCTTGGAAATCATACCGATAGGTAGTGAAATCATCCATGTAGATTTCCACAGAATCATGGAAAATCTCAACAAAGGTTCTCAGGACTACTCTCTGAAAAGTGGTAGGGGCATTGCATAGGACAAATGGAAGAACTCTATAAGAAAAGGTGCCCCAAGGATAGGTAAATGTAGTCTTATCTTGGTATTCAGGGATGATATGGATCTAATTTTAACCACTGAATCCATCCTGGAAAGAGGATAACTTCTTCACTACAAGACCGTCCAATACAAGGGAAATGGTATTTCTTTGTTTCTTTGTTCAACTCTCTATAATCAACACAAATCCTCTGCTTCCCATTCTTATTTGAGACTAATACTAGAGGAGACACTCATTCATTATCTGATATGGGGTATATGAACCTTGTATCCAACAAATTTTGTAATTCATCCTTTAATATGTCTTTCAAGGTTGGGTTCATTCTTCTTTGGGGCTGGCGCACAAGCTTGCATCCCTCTTTGATTTGTGTGCAGACTGAGGGATGTGTTATCACTCCAATAATTCTCAAAGGTTGTTATTATTTTTTGTTTTAAAGAATATCAGAGGTAACCACAAACCTAATTTCAAGCCTTAGGATATATCCTTCCTAATGCTCAGATAGGGCTCTCTCTATATGATTTATCTTTGTTGATTTAAGCTGATTTTAGGCTAGTTATTTAGGATTACTTGGGATTGTGATTTTGATTTGGTTTGGTGATGAAATCACTTACTCAGATGGATAGATGTAGGTCTGTATTCCATTGGGCTAATGGAGTCAATGTTTTAAGCAGTCAGATCAGGATCAATGTCTAAAGGGAAATGTTTACAGGGAAAGATAACTAAGTTACTTCAGATCTTCAAGGCTAATGGTCAAAATGGTTTCAATCAGGATAAGAGAGCAATAACGGGTTCTCAAATCTGGATAATGAGTGAAAATACAGAGATAAATTGAAATAAGGGAGCAATTAAGAATTCCTTTATCTGGATATCAGAAGAAAAACATATAAATGATAAATAGTTCAAGACAGAGTGCTTTTAACATATTCTAAAATAATATTCCTGATATATCATTTAGATTTAGAAAGAAATACAAGTATTGGTGAAAGCTTTAGAAAGAAAGAATTGAACAAGTAAAAATTACTTCACTGTAGTGGCCCAACACATGAATCCTGTAATACGATGCTTTATTTCTTTAATCCATTTTGCTCACTTGAAATTGGTACAATCACCCTTAGGTTCCAGAATAGTACAACTATAGAAATGTTCAACAATTCATCCACCCTAGATACTTCAAAATGAGAAGTGTTTATACAAAAAATATTACAAAATATCCTAAAACAAACTTAGGAATTATTCATGGAAAAAGAAATATCTTCATGGAAGAAGATAGTGACAACTATCCAACTAATGCAAGCTATCCCTACTTTTATTGAAATTACTGTTTGTTGTCTTCAATTTGTTGCTGATTTCACTCTTTGCTGTTGCTCAACGAAGGCTACAGTTAGGTAGTGGAGTGTCCTATACACTGGCAGCTTTCATCTCTATTTTGAATTTCACTGTGATTGTAAACTGATACACTTTAATATTCTGACTGTTGCTTTACTTTTTATCATTCACTGTTCACTGTCCTGTTTTCACTGAAAGACTGTCACTGCTCTATTTTATCTTTACTGCAAATTGATTTCATAGTAAATCAATCATATTTTCCCACAATTATGTCTCAGGAAATTTTATCTTCATCATCCTCCTGAATATTTCATATGCTTTAGTATATTTTGAGAATGTAGGATTATTGACAAATAGGTGTTTTACCTCATGTTGTAGGTAAAATGGGTTCTCAAAATTTTTGTAAAGTACCTCCCCTATTGGAATACCTTGCATGGCTGAGTTATTGGCTTGCCCCTTAGCCACTTCTCTCATATTCTTATCATAATGATGCTTTTTCTTTAGTTTTTCATGAATAACTAATGGATTTAGAAGGCCTTCTTGTCTGAGAGTGTCAAAATTCATCATGAACCTTGTGATGACAACTTTCATATTCTGGAATTTCTCTTCTAGCTGTATCATCAAATTATTTTTAGAAATTACCTTCCTAACTTCTAGGATGGTTTCTGTTCTTTCATTAATTCCAATTTGTTCAAGTTCTTGCCTATTCTTGGAATTAAGAAATGTGATGATTTCAAGGGCTTCTTTAGGTTTCTTACCAAGTTCTTCTTTTATCTTTTGAATAGCTTCTCTTGCTGCTTTGACTAAGTCTTTCTGCTCATAGATAACCTGGATTAATGTACAAATATCATTAACAAATTCAATGATATTGGCCCAAAGCTACTGTTTGGCTTGTGCCATGGGTTCTGTTAGTGTTAAATATTTCTCTAAATTCTTTAATTACTCATTCAACCTGTTAAATTTTTGTTCTTCATTCTTGTGCATTATCTTAGCAAGTTTATTTTCATCTTCCAAACTTTTAAGTTGTTATTGAAGTTTGTTAATTTCATATGTCTGAATAGACATGTCCTGCATTTCTTTTACCAATTTACTTGCTTCTTTTGTAGGCCGTGCTGCTATTGTTGAAGATTCTATTGCTGAAGTTGTTGATGAGGTGACTGGAAGTGTTGTAGCCATTGGGACTGTAGGAGCTAATGATTCTGCCAATGTGGAAGGTACAACAGTATTGACTACAGGGATGACAGTGACTAGGACTTCTTCTACTCTATCCTTTTTCTCCTAGACCAACTTGTCCATTTCATTCTCCATTTATTTAATTTGGTAAGTCAACTGTAGTATGAGATTCATCATCTCATATTTTTGATTTGGATCTTGTAACACCTCATTTTCTTGAGGATGTTTAGTAGGAGGCAACCTAAGTTGCTTCTTGAATGCAACAATGTCTGCATTCTTCTTCTTAATCAGTTCATCTGCAACTTTGAAATTATTATGATAATATCCTACTTCAATAACCAAATCTTCCAATGATTTGATTCTATTGTCCTTAGCTTGAGAGGATGAATTTTCCAACTTATGCTGATCTTTGATGTCTACAAGAGTGTTTTGAAGCTTCTGTACACTCATGGCCTTGTTTGTCATGGTTGAGTAAAGCATTTCACCAGCTTGTTTGTGGAATTCTATTTGATCAATAGGATGAAGATCATATGCTTGAACTTCATATGATGACTTTTTGTAATCAACTGATGATTTGGGATGCTTTACTTTAGGTTATAGGAAGTTCATTTGAATTTTTATAGTCGTATAGTCAAAAGAAAAAAGAAACCTGCTTTGGTCACCCAATGCTAGTTGTATGTATATGTCTTCAAGGCTTCATTTCTCATCTTTATCTCTCTTTATTTCTTCATGATGTCCATCTCCTTCTTTGTTGGTTTACTGGAAGAAGATACTTCAACACTGTGTTGCTTCTAAATAATCTGAGTGTTTGAATTTGTAGGCTGATGTTCTTCTTCAATCACTGTAGGAGGTGCATTTTCCTTTGCTGCTATATCTATATCAATCACTTCTATTGTTTCTACTCCTTCACTGACATGATTTAATTTAGGCTTCTTCCTATACATTAATTTAAATTTGGTTTCATTTGTAGTTTCCGCAGTATATGATCCTTACTCTCTGATTCTCTTTGAGCTTTTATCTTCTTGGGTTGGAGACTGTAAAGTTTGACTAGTATCACCTTGCTTCTTTGCCTCAATCACGATGTTCTCCAACCATTCATACTAGGTAGAGTATTTCTCAATATCTGGTTTCTTCTCTTGTACATAAGGAGTTAGTTTTCATTTAACTATCAATTTACTTATTACTCCTAGAGGATCATAATACCATAGAAAACTCTTATTGAATTTAAACTCCTGCAAGTAATTTTTAGCATCTGGACCTACATCTCTACTATTACAAATGAAAGGGCCAACCTGATTATTTATTTTTAACTGTCTTCTTCTTAGCAGAAAGGAAATTGATTGAATCAGAATTAAGAATATGTCTTATATACTCAAGGGAAAATAACCTCATTGGGAGGTATTTGGGCAGTTTATATGGAATAAGATTTGATCCATATACTCTTATCTCTGTATGGTTTTGGTACAAGTACCAATATCCTGTTCTATTATTCTCTAACAACTGCAGGACCATTTTAATCTCCTCACTAATTCTTGGCTGCATGCTACTGTTCAACATATTGACCATATGATGAATTAAAGAATCAATAAACTCTGTATAGGTGGAATGTGTGGAGTCTTTTCTTATTAAAGGATTCCAAAATATGATTGACTGTGGGCTTCCTTAAACATCAAGATTTTGAATTTTTATAACAAACTTCTCAAACTGAAAGTAGAAAAACATGTGGAATAATACTAAGGAATACTTGAAAACACCTTCATAAGGCATTTTGACCAATTTTTCATGAATATTATTAGCAAGGTATTGGGAAAAATTAAAAATGGTAGCAGGAGGCTGACCAAGTGTGAAAGTAGACAAAAAACCTAGCACTGCAACATCAACATGCTCATCTATGAAATAACCAAGAATAAAAGACAACATGGAGATGATATGTCTGGTTCTTTCAGAAAATTTTTCAGATGGGTATGGAGGATTTATCTTGGGAATTTCTAGAAAAGAAGGCATGAAAGTTTGGAATATCTGGAACCTCTTGGGGAAATCCAGATTTAGATATAACTGTGTAGGAGCTTCAATGGACAAAAGGGTTTCATCTAGTCTGGATTTGATCTGGAGAATTTGGTTGATTGACTCAACAGTAATAGTAATCAGAATTTCCTTTTCAGGGTTTATTATGGCTCTCTAATCAGGAAAATAGCAAGATTGGCAATGTCTGATTACTTCTGGGCACTGGAAAGTTTGTGGGAATACATACTTTGGAAAATTGGATTCCCAGATGTAAACCTCATCTGCTTGGTCTATGGATTTTTCATGGCTTCAGCAGTGGAGCTCAAGAAGGTTAAATTCAGTGGTTGTGTCATTAATATTGAAATCTTTGTTAGCTAGGGGATTGTGTTCTACATCTACAATAAGAGGTTTCATAGGATTGACAGATATAATGCTTTTGGAAGCCATTATTTTGTTAAATTTATTTAATTGATTAATCTTCTACTTAGAAAAAACTTTAGGCCTTTTGGGAGCACCTCAGCAATATAATTATAGTTTATAAAAGGATTTGGACAAAACAGGGGTTTATCTGTGGTCTGCAAAAAAGAAGAAGGTTTAAACTTGTTCAATTAAACAAATTGTAATTTCTGTGACCAAAAAGCAATCTTAGTATCTCATAATTTTTTAAAACAGGTTCAGGGTTTTCAGAAAATGATTTGGAGGGAAAGAGGGCTTTCTTTTAGGTCTGCTAAGGTTTAGACCAATAAAATTGTATTCTTTGTGTTAAAAACACTCTTAGGACCTCATAATTTCTACAAAAGGACACCTAGGGTCTGTAGAAAAGGATTGAAAGGCACAAAATGTTTCCTTTAGTCCGCAAAGGCTTCTATTTGAATTCAATTACTGATTACTTTCATTTTAGATCAAGAAACAAGCCTTTTCTTTGATGAATACCTGGATAAAATGAGTAATTTTATTTGCAGAAGGGTTCTGAGGTAGCAGAAGGCTTTTTGAGGCTCTGTTGGTCTTTAATAGTGCTTTGTATGACTTCTTCAACAGTTGAAGCAGCAAATTGGTGAATTGTGTTTGAATTTGGCTTAAAAACAGAGTCAGAAGCAAATTTTTTCGGTCCAGAATAGCTCTTTCTGCACAAAAGTATAACATAAATGGTGTAAAAGGATGTGGAGGGCGACTATATGGTATTTTTAACAAACAATGTTTACACTGAATGTGCAGTCAATTTGAATTGACATGGTGGTTTGCGCAACGAGCAGGAGAAACCACTCAGTGGTTTTCGCAAGAGTGAAAAGTGGTTAGGTATAATTCTGATCGATGCGATCAAATGAATTGGTGCCACTTAGCTAGGAGCGGAGCTCCTAAAACCACAGATATCGCATGGTTGGGGGTATGCTAAAGATCAGGCAAAGGAATGTGCAAAAGGATATTAGGGCCTTCATATCTAAGAGGTTAAGAACCGATGGTTGCGAAGATGCGACAAATTCGTCGGGTTTTAAAAGGCGCGGGGTCCGAGATATTATGATGCGATAGGTTAATATGCATATAAAAGCTATGGTTTAATATACATGGGGTCGGGACTATTATGATAGGCGGGGTTTATAGTAGGTGGGTTCGAGATATATAACATGTGGTAAATATTAAACCATAGGTTAAAATAAAATAAAGGTCAGGATATACATAGGAGGGAATTAATTAATTAATACAGGATAAAAAGGTATACAATGTAGGAGTTAAATATAATAAATTTAAGTGTTAATACAAAATGAATGGGGGGGTCAAATTGACGAAGTTTAACGTAAAAATTTATATCGGGAATGAATATTTGTAGTGGGGTCTGACATATAATTTAATAATTTAAACTTAGGATAAAGAATTTTTATGGGTTTTATAAATAAAAGGAAATTAATAAAGGGTTTTTTACTTTTCCAAGGACAAATGTGCAATTTAACTTAGGAAAAGGGGTTTTTTTCAAGAGGGAAAAGAGTGAAATAAGGGGAAAGAGTAAAAATGAAGGGGATGGGGTATTTTTACAAGGGAATGATTTTGAAAGGAAGTTAGTAAATGAAATGACCAATTTTTTGCTATCCATGCCTTGTGAAAACTGCTTCTGCCTACCCATTTACTACCATAACATTTTTTCTTCATTACATGGGTGCATTTGAGCTTGCAGACCCTTATTCATTTTTTTTTTTAAACAACAAACTAACAAATTCTATCCTTATTTCTTTCAAGGGCTCAGATTAAACTGTTGAGCTCCTTATTATCCTCTACCTAACTACTGCCAAGCTTAAACTATTTTGCTAGATCTTTATTCTTTATCTATCAACATAAAATTTAAGGCATGAAAGGTCAAGATTAAGTAGTTTGACCTTTATGTATTGTGGCATTTTTAACAAGTTGCACACAATATTATTTTTTCAAAGTGAAGTAAAAAGTAGTAACATTTGAATTTGCATCACTTTCATGTTTTATTTTATCTCTTTTTTGTTTGGGGTTCATTATTTATTTATTTATTTTTATCTTTTTTCTTTCAAGTCCTTTGATTTTTCTTTTAGGACTTTTAACCTCTTTACATTTTTAATTTTTCTAACATGGGAAAACAATTTTTGTAGAAAGAAAAGTATGTACATATTACAATACTAATCAAAGTCAATTCAAAATTATGAATCGTGTTATTATAGGACCCTAACAGGATGCAACCCTTTCATTTCTTTGTAATCCAAGCAAAAGCATTTAAGTTATCTCTCACCAGATGGCATAATTGTTCTTCCTATTTGGCCGAGAGAGAGGGATTGATCTTTAGGTTTCTAGATGGGCCAAATTCTACAATATTGGAAGGTTTAGGGATTGAGACAACTGAGCATATCTCAGTCCAAGGACTGCTTTTAGATTCTCTAACACCCTCTTCCGACATTTACCCAAGTAACTGACCAATTGGGGTAAACATGTGATGAGAGACTAATATATGGGATTCAACCTCATAGGTTACCTTAAGGAATTTGAATCGACGGAAAAAAAACATACAGACCTTATACATCATCAATGCCACCCCTAGGAGCTAATCCAATATTTCATGCCTCTTACCCCTGAGTCACACTGACATTTTGACCTCTTTGAGCCGTAGCCACAGACATAACACTGCATTCCTATGACCAAGAGGCTATATCGCTAGTAATAAAAATGCATGCTTGTGGATAGGGCCCCAAATGCTTAGTTTTGTTCCTGTGACTACGTGATTTGTGGCACCTTTTAAGGCCTAGAGCCCAGGTCACTGCCCAGAATTTCATGAAAACTTAAGGGATGATAAATAAAAATAGGACAATGATAAGAAATCAATCACATCAATAAGAAATCATCTAGACCCCTCCTAGCCATGATAGTAATTTTTTCAAACATGTCATAAACATTGAATCTACAGGTGTAAACAAAAGATTTAAGCATAGGGGCCTGATACTTATATGAGAATCGCTAAGAAGAATTTATCCATTACATCATTAGATGCAATACAATATATTTGACAAAACATATATTTTTAATTTAGTTACAAGTAAAAACATGGATAGAACCATACATCATCACTGATAGAATACATGCTTATAACCAACATAATAACAACAGAAATACAGTTGATACAAAAAAAATAGAATCCATATAATAACCAATAAATTTTCATACCAAATACCAAAGAATGAGATCTTCATTACTGAATGTAAAAGCCTACTAGAGATGGGACTTCCATGTTCCACCCGACCATAGATTGGCTGATCCAAGTCTCACTTCAGCTAATCACCCCCATGCCATATTCCATGCATGAATGTGGGATCTCATCAGACACATAAATCACAATCAATCGAGGGCTTCCATAGGCCAAACCACCTCAACCCTCAACCAACGATTCCACCTCACAGCCATAAATCACAACTGTTGTGAAAGCAGCTCCAAAAATAAAATAAAGGAGATATCAATGCCTTAGAAATAAGCCACTTTGATGGGGAAACCTCCAATACATTACATGAATGAACAATTCTTGGATGATTCAAATTAAAAAACCTCCTTTCTATATATAGGAGTCCATGGGGACATAATGTAATCCTAGTGGGGCCACAATGTAATCCTAGCCGACCTAACAATAATAATTTAAGGGCACAATAATAACAATATGGAGGTTACAAGGGTACAATAATAACAATAAGGGGGTTACACTAACAACAATAAGGGACTATACTAGTAATATAGGGACCTAACATGCCCCTCTCCTTCAAAAAAGTGTTGTCCTCAACACTCGAGTAGCTCTGGGTGCTTCTGTATAAAATTCTCATCCTCCCATGTAGAATCTTCAGTGGGTAAGTTCTTCCACTTGATGAGATACTCTGAAATTGATCGATTCCGTAGTTGTCGAGTTCTTGCTTCTGTGACTGCTTCAGGTTCCAATATGATTTTTCCTTCCTTATCAAGTTCTAGCAATATTGTTTGAACTGGAATATTTTCACCTATAACCTTCTTTAAGCATGAAACATGGAAAATTGGATGCACTCGTGAAGAAGTAGGAAGCTCCAATTTGTATGCCATAGTACCAACCTTTTGCAACACCTTGTAAGGACCATAGTACTTTGGCGATAATTTATTATCCTTCTTAGCTTGCTTGAGGGACATTTGTTTGTATGGTTGTAGCCGTAAAAATACCCAATCTCCTACATCAAAACTTCTCTTGCTGCGATGTTGATCTGCCTGTTGTTTCATTCGATTTTGTGCTAAATTCAGGTTATCCTTTAAGAGTTGGAGAACTTCTTGTTGATGCTCGATGTGATCTTCCACTGCTTGAACCTTCGAATTTTCTCTTAAAGATGATGTGATGGATGGTGGATGATATCCATAAAGTGCCATAAATGGGGTCATTTTTGCTGCAGTATGGAAGGAAGTGTTATACCACCATTCAGCTAGAGGTAAGCACTTGACCCATTGTGTTTGTTTATCAGATACAAAACAACGAAGATATCCTTCCAAACATTTATTTACTATCTCAGTTTGACCATCAGATTGAGGATTATAAGATGAGCTATGAGCTAATTGAGTACCCAAACAAGAAAATAACTCCGTCCAAAAATTTCCAGTAAAAATGGGATCTCTGTCGCTCACAATAACCCTTGGGCTTCCATGTAGCTTTTGAATTCTGTCCATAAATGTAGTAGCAACCATACTTGCTTTAAATGGATGAGATAATGCACAAAAGTGTGCATACTTGGTAAGTCTATCAACTACCACCATGATGACACTCTTTCCTTCGGACTTAGGTAAACCCGTGATAAAATCCATTGAAATCTCCTCCCAACGTTGACTTGGAATGGATAAAGGTTGTAGAAGTCTCGGGGTCTTAATTGTCTCAACTTTATTCTGCTGGCAAACCAAACATTCCGCCATAAAATTTTGAATATCAGATTTAAGGCCATCCCAAAAAAATTCTTTCTTCACCCTGTGGTAAGTTTTTAAAAATCCTGAGTGTCCTCCTAAAGGAGAAGTGTGCAATTCCAGAAGAATCTTTGTTTTAGTTGGGAATTCTTACAAAGATATAAGCGATCTTTGTACCATAAGGAATCATTTTTCCAACTAAATGTATCAGATGTACTAGGATCTTGCTGCAACTTTTGAATAAGTGTCCACACTTCTTCATCCTTCTTCCATTCATCTCTTGCTTTGGTTATCCAATCTGGTTGGATAATAGAAATGGCACAAAGCAATGCTTCCACCTCTTCATTCTTTCTTGAGAGTGCATCTACAACAACATTTAGCTTCCCTTTTTTGTATATTATTTCAAAGTCATAACCCAACATCTTTGTGACCCATATTTTCTGCTCTTCTAAAGATAGTCTTTGTTCCAAAAAGTGTTTAAGACTATCATGATCAGTTTTTACCTTGAAGTGTCTTCCCATTAGGTAAGTTCTCCATTTCTTTAGTGTATGCAGTATTGCTAACATTTCCTTATCATAAATAGGTTTCTGTAAATTCTTTCCTTTGATTGGTTGACTTTAAAAAGAAACGAGTCTTCCTTCTTGCATTAAAACAACACCAATTCCATTTCTTGAGGCATCACATTCCACAATAAAGGTTTTTGTGAATTTTGGCGTAGCTAAGACTGGTGCTAGGCATATTTCCTCTTTAAGATGTTCAAAGGCCTTAGTTGCTTTAGGAGTCCATGAAAATGCATCTTTCTTCAATAATGTTGTTAGAGGTGCTGCTATTCTCTCATAATTATTAACAAACTTTCGATAATACCTTGTTAACCTGAGAAATCCTCGCAACTGCTTTATGGTTGTCAGGACTTTCCATTCCTTAATGGCTTTAATTTTGTTAGGGTCTACCTTAACACCCTCGTGAGATACAATATGACCCAGATATTCCGCCTCTTGTACTCCAAAGAAACATTTGGATGTTTTTGCATATAATTGTTTCTCCTGCAATAGTTTGAGCACCCTGTCAACATGTTGAGCATGATCCTTCCAAGACCTGTTGTAGATTAGTATATCATCAAAAAATACTAGCACAAATTTTCTAAGGAAGGGTTTGAAAATGGAATTCATCAACCCTTGAAATGTAAGAGGTGCATTGGTAAGGCCAAAAGGCATGACCAGAAATTCATAATGACCCTCATGAGTTCGAAATTATGTTTTCAAAATATCTTCAGTCTTCATTCTAATTTGATGATACCCTGAATGAAGATCCAATTTGGTAAAATACATTGCTCCATGTAATTCATCCAATAATTCATCAAATCACAGGAATGGGAAATTTATCTTTAATGGTGAGCTTATTGAGCTCCCTATAATCTAGACACATGCACCATGATCCATCCTTCTTGTGTACCAATACTACAGGAGCAGAGAAAGAACTTTGACTAGGTTGAATTATACCAGCCTCTAACATTTCTGCAATCATACATTCAATTTCACTCTTTTGGACATAAGGATATCTACAAGGCCTGATGTTTGGAGGAACACTTCCTGGAATCAAATGAATAGCATGATCATGATCACGAGTAGGTGGGAGTCCTTTTGGTGTTTCAAAAACATTGGAAATTGTCAAAGAATTTTTGGAGATCTGTAGAAATAGATGATTTTGATGTTGAAACTTCTAGTGAGCATAATTGTGCAATTATGCCTCGTTGTTATTTCTTGAGAATATTTCTCATGACATTAGCGCTTTTTATCTTTCTCGGCTTCCCTACAATACATCGTAATTCGACTTCCTTTCCTTCTGAAAAAAATTTCAATAAAAGTTCTTGAAAATTAAAAGATACCATCCCCAAAGATTATAACCATTGTACTCCTTGTACAACATCAGCACCTCCCATAGGAATGGAAAGCAGTGGATTATTCAATACATGTTCCTCCATGGTTAGCTTGATATTATGGCATTTTCCTGAGAAATTTATAGTTCCTCCATTTGCAACCATCACTTGATATTCTGATGCTGGGTATAGGAAACAATTCAATTCCTTGGCTACCTTATGATGAATAAAATTATGGGTACTACCTGAATCAATCAAAACTATTACCTTTTTCTTCTTGATATGTCCTTCTATCTTCAGAGTTTGAGGAGTGGTAATTCCTGCCAATGCATTACATGATATGGTCAGACTCATTTCTTCCTCCTTTTTGGGTTGGTTCCTGGTGTATATCCTCTTCTTGTTCATTTTCTTCTTCCTCTTCACAATCTATATAAAATAACTTCTTCTCAACACACTTATGACCTTTAGTGTATTTGCTATCACAACTGTAGCAAAGCCCTTTTGCTCTTTTTTCTTCCAATTGTTGTGGTGTCAACCTTGTAGGTTGTGGAAATCTATGAGTAGCAACACTTCTCTCTTTATCGAAGTGAGTGGTAGGCTTCCTTGTTGCCATAATTTTACATTCAATTTTTCTTGCCAACCTGAATGCCTTCTCCAATGAATCAGGTTCCAAAATGAAAACTTCATGTTGGATGTTATCCTTTAAAGTACATATGAAGAGATCAATCCTGTGTTCCTCTGGAATATCAGTTACCTTTATATTCAATTTTTGGAAGTCCTCAATGTGCTCCCCCATTAAACCCTTTTGTTTGAGATTTATGAATTGGATAAATAAGGTGTTTCTCTTTGTATTCTCATAATGTGCTATCATTTCCTCCGTAAAAATTGACCAAGTGACAATTTTTTTACGGGAGAAAAGCCATCGATACCATACAAATGTATTTTGTTCTAAATGTAAAGTTGCAATGTGTACATTTTGTGTGTTTTGCACATTATGGAGATCAAAATATTACTCCATCTGTAGTATCCATGTTACAGGATCCTTTCCATCAAAATTCCTCATATCCATTTTTGGAATATGGTGGTACTTCCCGCCAACATTAGATTTTATGAAATCAAGATTAACATTTATTTTGTTCTCATAATGAGTTTCCTCTAATATCTTTTCACCATTAGGAAACATTTCTTATATCAACTTTGTCAAACCTTCCATGTCTGCTTTTAGATCATTCTTCATGTTTTCCATTTTCTCTTCCATGTCATCCATCTTAGATTCCATGGCAGCTTTCATACCATCTATCTTAGATTCCATGCCATTCTTCAAACCATCCATCTTAGATTCCATGCCTTTATTCAAACCATCCATCTTAGTTTCCATGCCTTTCTTCAAAACTTCCATGTCATTTTTTGTTGCTCTTTGCGAGAGTGAAATTTGTTGCACATGCTCTTGTAATTTTGATATGTCATGTTGCCATTCTTCGTCTTCATGAGTCATAGTAGAGCTTTCTAAAGGCTTAATGGGTGTTAAATTATTTTGAGGGGCCATTTTAGAATCCAATACTAATATCTATTCTACAATATGCCCTTGGAATCAATTCAACTTGATTCTTCAAACATGACTTATGCAATTCAGAAAAACAAATACACACCTTTTGCTTGATTTTGAGGAGCTCGATATTGAAATTGAATTATATCTATAATCATGGATCCTCAATATCTAAAATTATGCCCTATAGTATCCCTCTGAAGCTTCTTTCAAATGCCACTGGTTTGATCTGATTTGGATTCTTCAAGGCAAAGTTATGTCCAATCTCCCATAATGACCCAATTTTGGACTGGTTTAGTAGAGAAAACTTGTACGACTTTCCACGTGTCACTGTTTCCTCCTTTGGCTCTGAAATTGATAGAAAAAAAACTAAAGTCCATATACTTGTGGCCACTTTTTACAACGTTCCAATCCGATTCTCAGAGAGAGAGCTATGAAGATTTTCCCACGATCACCTCTTTGAGATAAAAATCAGAAGCCTCAAAAATCCCTAACTTCCACAGATCATATCTCCGAAAATATTGCGAACCAATGTTTGAAATTTTCCAAAGATGTTCCTCAGGATTTCAGCTTCACACTATAAATATTTTAGCTTTTTAACTTTCGTATAAAAAAAGTTATTACGAAAACACCACGATGACCTGTTTAGGTTAAATTCAGGAGCCTGCAAAATGACCTAACTTTCACAGATCATATCTCCGAAAATATTGCGAACCAAGCTCTGAAATTTTATGAAGATATTCCTCAGGATTTTTTATTTTCACGCTAAAAATTTCAGATTCTAAACCTTCGTAGAAAAACAGTTATAGCGAAAATGCCACGATGACCTGTTTGGAGCAGCGAAACCCTAGAATCTTAAAACTCTGATACCAAATGTTGTGAAACCAGCTCCAAAAAGAGAAGAAAAGAGATTTCAACGCCTTATAAATAAGCCACTTCGAGGGGGCAACCTCCAATACATTACATGAATGAGAAATTCTTGGATGATTCAAATTACAAAACCTCCTTTCTATATATAGGAGTCCATGGGTCCATAATGTAATCCTAGTGGGGCCACAATGTAATCCTAGCCGACCTAAAAATAACAATTTAAGGGCACAATAATAACAATATGGGGGTTACAAGGGTACAATAATAACAATAAGGGGGTTACACTAACAACAATAAGGGACTATACTAGTAATATAGGGACCTAACAACAACCATCATGAATTGGTCTCTATCTAAGATTTTCTAGGGCTCTAGAGTGTTTGTTACAACCAAGGATTCCAGGACTAGTAACTCAACCCCAACTGCTACAGGGCTTCCAAATAGTTTTTCCAACCAGGGATTCCAAGACTAGTAACTCAACTCACCAAGGGACTCCAAAGAGTTTTCCCAACCAAGGCTTCTAGGACTAGTAACTCAACCCACAGTTTTTCATCAGGCTTCCAGAGCTATTCTCCAGCCAAGGATTCTACTAGGAACTAATAACTCAACCCACAAATAAAGGAATCATGAAAACCAATTAGAAAACAATCAATGAAAATTAATTGAAAACACCATGGCTATCCATGAAATGGAAAGGCTAGGTAAATCAACATACATACACCATGCATGCCAAAATTAGTTAGGAAAACATACATGCAACTCGATACCTGCAATCAAAACCCACTTTAGCTGTTGATCCCGATGACCAATTACGCTTTCCTACTCTTCCTTTGTCTTTTTTCTCCAAACCACAAAGTATCCACACTCTCCAAGAGTGCTCCAAGAAAACTCTAAGTATCCAATAGTATAAGGGAGAGATAGAGAATAATGAGAGAGCCCTAAAAATGCACTAACAATAGCTTGAACCAACAAAATCTTGCCAACTGATCCTTAGTATCCTTTTTATCAATGAGGCCTATATTTTCTTCATTTTCCGTTATTTTGCTTCATTTTCCCCCTCACATGAAAGCTATGACCTTTCACCTTCCTTTTATCCTATTTTCCATTATTTTTCATAAATAAAATGCCAATTAATGCCTCATTCCTTTCCAATGCATTTTCCATTGCCTTTGCCAATTTAATTTAGCCATAATAACTAAAATAAACACCCACTAGAATGTTTTACCAACATTCAGCTAGGAATAATTGTCCCATCAACTGTGGTTATTATTTTTAACTTTTATTACATGGAATTTTCACCATGGATGTTACAGAACCCTCCCCCTTGGGGGACACTGTCCTTAGTGTTCGACCACACATGTACCTTAGAAAAACCACTAAAAAGAAAACATAATACCCATGGAGATTTATAACTTAGCCCATTACAGTAGTTAAAAGAATTCAAATGGAAACTTATGGCTTCAACCACTGAAAGTAGTTAAAAGACCTATTTCAAAGAGACTTTACCCTATCAACCTTGTAACAAAAATAGAGTATTGGACTCAGAACACCTTTTGAATTTTATTAAAAAGTGACAAAGACTCATACAATTTAATCCTCCAAGGTTCTTCACCATAAGTTAGGAGGCAGAAGAGGATCGAAGACACGTCTTTACAATGACAAGTAGACTTCAAAAATAACTAAAAAAATGCAGTGCTAACACCCGCCTTATAGAAATATTTTATTTATGCTATCTCTCACAGGTTTCTGACAGAACATGGTCCCTATTTTACTCATAGCAAGGGGTCTCCAAACTTAGACTGCATGCAAGTTACTCTCTCTCTCTCTCTCTCTCTCAATATGGGTTATACAAAATAGAAACGATAATGTATTTCGGCTATACAGTTCTTCCTAGACCTCATACATTACGTGGCAACTGTTATCACTACAAAATCAGACATGCAAAGGAAACAATGAAATTTGAAGCAGAAGGATTTACGGGATGTAAAAACATTACAAAATCTGGAAAATTTAACTTTCTCTAAGGTAAAAAGGAAAATTTATTAAGCCGTGCATAGAAGACACTAGCACAAAGCACTCCGCACAGCCTTTTATTTGAAAACAGTTCAAATCTCCACGACTATCCCTCAAGAAGCCGCGCGGTCTTGGGTATGGCGGAAGGTCACCATACGGTACCACTTTTCACACTTCAGGGAAGATTCTCCACTTGAGGCCGTGCAAGGACAACCGCCTAGAGCCACCTTGAGGCCTCAAGTGAGCACACAATGGAATCAACCACCACTCTTGGGTCACTATCCATAATTGTACCAAGAAAGGGAAGAAGATTTTATTTTTTCCTATAAAATACCACCATGAGAAGAAAAATTTAGAACACATTGTTATGCTGGTCAAATTTCCCATGAGGAAACTAGCAGTGTGTTTTCCAAGCAATAAAGGAGTTAAGGGATTCATTTGTTGTCAATCCAACATCTCAATCCCAAAGGAGAAGTGCATCAGTTTTCCATTATTCGATCATTCATTCGAGGAGAAGAGAAAGGCTTGCAAACAACTTAAGGGAAGAGCCATCCTTACTTTGAGTATCAGAGCTCCATAACTCTAAGGTCTCAATGCGAGTGTTTTAACATTCTACCTCTTTTTACCACCAGCAGCTAGTAAAATGGGATTCGTTCTCCGTTGGTATTATTAGTTTGTTTACTCAATATTAAACTTGTGTTATATTTGTATTTGTTGTTTCTTGTTTCCTCCTCTTTTTCAGTATGATATGTTTTACAACTATTTTTTCTCCATGTTATGACGCTTCACTAATAATCTAACAACCCATTTTTTCCCTGTGAAATTGCTTGTAGGATAGCAATCACCCCTACCAAGTACCAGTGCATTTCGTACACCCTCGTACTAAACACATCAATACAACCATGTACAATGACATAGGAGGAGAAAAGTTATTTCTAGAGAGAAAATTTTGAGCCTATGTTCAATGATCCTTGGAGGAGCATTGGCCACTAATAGAAGGCATATTGAAGAGTTTATCATGCAAGAAAATTTGAATTTGCAGAGGACATTGTCAACAATATTGGTAGAGACATTGGAGAAGTATTAATCTCTATGTGTACATGTGGCAAAGGAATTCCCATGTGTTCAAGGAAAGTGGATTGAAAGGGGTGGTGTAAGCACTTTATCAAAAAGTATGTCAAGTGTCTCTTGTCCAAGGGTATGTTGAATATCACAAGATATTAACATCAAGCCATAACATTCCTTGTATTAGTGATAATTATGAGGGCCATGCTACTTGGTACAAGAGACTTATTCTCGTTGTACTAAATTTGAAATAAAAGCAAGTTTTGGGTTGCAAAAATTCTTGTGTACTTCATTGATTCACTGTTGCACATTTTTCATTGCGCAAATTTCTTTCATTATGGAATTTTAGTGAATTTGTGATATTGTTTTAGACATAAACCTGATTCTGAATCGCCAAGTAAAACTTAACATGGTATCAAAACTACTTTAAAGGGGCATCTAAATCAGAGTGTACATAACATACAAATGAAGATGGAGTTTGTTGCCTTGTTGTTGAAGGACTAGAAGTATGGTGAAGTTGATCAATATTTTGAGGTACATAGATAGATTGGGTGGATTATAAAACTATAGTCCTTGGAAGGGAAGGATCAAGATGGTCTTGTTGGTAAACAAGATTTCAAAATTTTTCGACCAGGAGATTAAGAAACCGACAAATCCTGAGGAGTTGAAAGTATTTGAGGATTTGGATGCAAAGGCTAAGATAATAATCCTAGATGTTGTAAAATATCACTTAATACTTCATATGGTCAGGAAGAACACTATCCATGATATGCTGAAATCTCATCAAGAATTATTCTGGAATAAGAATGAGAAATGGTTGCTAGTATTAAGAGAGAAGTTGAAGAACAACAACATGTTGGATGGTCAAGGTGTGGCTCTGTATATTATGAGACTTTCTCAAGTACATGATGAACTTGTTGCCATAGGAGATAAAATTCTAGAGTCAGAGCTGGAGAGTACTGATTTGAAGGGATTTTCTTAGGAATGGAGTCCATTTATCAAAGGGATTGATGCTCATGATAAGTTACCATGATGGAAAAGGTTATGTGATGAATTCATCCAGGAAGAACTGTGGGACAAGGATCTTCACAAGAAGAAAAATTCTATTGAATATATTTCTTAAAAAACTTTCTAGATTATCCACATTGCTAGAAAACGAGCGTCGACATTTTGAATCCCAACAGGGATCCATCATCAGGACTTTCTATTGAATATAACATGGATTTTGTAGGAAAGATGAAGGGAAAAGAGAATAAGGACTTGAGAAAGTTGAAGTGTTATACATGTTGTGAATATGGTAATTATGCAATCAAGTGTTCATGAAAAAAGAAGGGAGAAAATGATAATAAGAAGGAGATAGTTGGTGCTGGTACATCTTCTGAGCTAGATAACTTGTCAGGAATATTGGAGGAGGACTTTGCTTTGGTATTTCATTTATCCAAGGGTTCCATATGTGTTAACTTATTTTTACCCTAGTTTGTTCTTTACTTTTTCCTTTGTGTTGAAAAAATAAAATTAAAAAAATAGAAAAGAGAATTAAAAAAAGGAAATAAAGAAAGAAATGAAAATAAATAAATAAAATCAAAAGGAAAAAAATACAATGGGATATAAAATATATATATATATCCCTAAGATTAGTGCACTAGTTAAAATGGCGCTTTGATTTTATTTTTTTTATTAATTTTATCCTTTATGTTTCGGAGGATTATTTTATTGTAAATAAAGATTGAATTGACATCTTGTCACATAGAAATAATTCTCGAGTATAAATATATGGATGAGATAATCTTCTTCTAGATCAATGAATAAGGATGAATTCGGGACCCCCCGCACTTTCGAAGGTTAACGAGGGGGGGGGAGGGGGGGGGGGTGTCTGAAAAGTTGATTTAAAAAAACCATCGAATCATAAGTGGCAAACCCAAAATGAGTTCAGGACCCCCCACTATAAAACCATTACGACCTTTCCCCCTCTGAAAACCACTTTACATTCCCGCCTCTGCTCTCACCCTCACTCATACCATGCCACTTGTCCTTCTGTAATTCGTTCCTTCCAAATAATTGTTCCATAATTAATTTCCTCCTACCAAACAACTATGTAGCCATTAGACAATTAATCCCTCCCTCCAACGTCTACTTTCTTAATTAGACGTGCCTCAAAATGTTTATAACTTGTTAATTCATTCAAACCTATTATTTTTAAACATACTATTACCCTGCATACTATTTTCCACCATTTCATCTTACATCAACACATGTGCGACATTTAATTTCACTCGTACACAATCATCTTCCTATGCTAGTGGTCGCCATAGGCTAGTAATTCACCACCCTAGCTGAAAATTTGTTGTTTACAATGGATTTTCACAAAGGCAAGTCTAAATTAGCTGTAGAAATTCATACATTTCCCTCTATCATTAATTTAGATGAGCTTGCTCTGGTCAATACCCAATATAAAATATCAGAGACCTAGTACGAGTACGATCTGTATGAACTTCACAACAGGGTAAACCATAAATTCCAAGATGTTAGTGATGAATTGGGTATCTGGGAGTATTTCCTGCCTCAATTTGTCTTCCCCCAAATTCATACCTTTCCAAAATTTGTCACCTGGTTCCATCTCACGTATCCAATGAAGTGTTATTTTCCATTACACTTGAAACCATATGCCAAGCACTCCAAATTAATTTCCAAGCTATGCATCCATTTTCTACTGATTCCCTCATGTATATATATTAGAAACTTACATTTCCTCAATTGTCTCATATTTTTGAGACATTTTTACCGACAAATTATGAATTGCCTAGAACCAATCCATGCTATTCCACTTCATTTTTTCTAGAAATGTCAAGGAAGATTATTTACATGGTTTCTTATTTGTTAGGTTACCTTACTGATTAGTGGGAAGATGAAGTGATACTGGGACTTTTATTACTTTTCTTTGTGGGTAATAAGCCTTAATTTATTTTTAATTACAATCAGTTTCTGTCACACATTATTCATGACCAATTTATAAATTTTTATGTTGAAGGCTCATTCAAACATCAATCAGTTCTTGTTTATTTTCTTTTATTTCATAAACAAGAAAGGTTTACATTGCCATTGCAGACGTTATATGCACAAGGAAAACCTCAATAAATTATTCAATGGACTTCCTTGGTAAGAAAGAATATAGAAGAGTACTCCTTCAGTGAATTTGTAAATCAGTTTTTGCATGTCCTTGTGTCATATGAGAAATGATGTAATACTAAGGATTTCACCTAAAATCAGAAGAATTCTACAACTTAATGAGCAAGCCAAAGTTGGGAACTCATACCTTTACCAGAATTATACAAAGATCAAAATATATCGTTGTGAACTTCCCCCCTATAGGTTATTGGTGTTTGTGCCAATAAGGATCTTTGCCTTAGAATACATTAGGAAAATAGTGAATATGGATGATTTACGTTTTTTATCCAGGAATCAGAAAACACAATTCAAGATGAAGGCATAGATTGGCCCGTTCATTGTCAATACTAGAGCAACAACAAAAGAGGCAAATAATTTGTTAAAGCAGATGAAATTCAAGTTGAGTTTTACTTGGTCCTATGATCCCTTGGGAATTATTTCAAGGTTGAGAGTTGAAAAGAAAACAACACCTTATCCACATACATTCAGACTAGATATAGAACAATATGAAAATCAAGAAGAATGGCAAGAAAACACATTAAAGGAAGATGAGGAACAAATTACTAGTTAGTAATCTTCACACACTCCATTTCCTCAAGAAAAGAAACTAAAAGATCGATAGAAAGTATATCTCCTACAGATTCATAAATTCAAACTACATATTTCACAATTTTCAAAAGGAGAAAGATGAAAAACACTCATGAAGAGTCTTTAGAAGGAGAGAGTTCACATGAGGAGGTTATAGTAGTGTTGTTAGGTTTTCATACTACTTCCTTTCCAAAAATTTAAGAGATCACAAGAGATTCTCACGTGTCATATATGTCTCATGATATAGAGCAAAAAAATATTTTTTCTAGATATAAAGAAATTAAAGGAAGAATGAAGCATTAAAGGGAACTACTGATTCTAAATTTTGGAAATAGTATTCAACTACCCATCATAAAATTTTGTCTACACTTGATACGAAAAAGGGACAATTTCAGTTTGCCTTATTAGAACTCAAAGTTCCATTCCCTAAAAGTGCAGAAGATTATAAAAAATCCATTTTTTCTTTTAATACTAAGAAAATTAATACAATTGATCAAATTGACCTTCATAAGTAGGCGGGTGAAATGATATATTCTACACTGACCAGTTCAACCATGGCAGCCCCTAAACTACAATATTCATTGAACAATATTCACAAATAGTTAAAAATGGAGAGAATGGCATCCTTAGCTAAAGATAACATAATCAAAGCACTTGAAAATTTGGTAATCAAATTAGGATATGATCTGAGTGACATTAAGGAAGTAGAAGATATGATAAAGAATAAAAATGCTGACATTCAAGCATTGAGGAAGCAACTTAAACTTCCTACTACAAAGCGTCCACAATATAAGGAAGTTGTTTAATTAGAAAAATAAAAGTAAAATATGTTTAAATTGATAGTTGAACAAATGTTCAAATTAAAAAAAAGGAAGTTGACATTGAAACACTCCTGAAAGAAAAATAGCAGCAACTTAGTATTTCAGCTTCCATTCCCATATGGACACCTTTTACAGCAGGTACTTCAACAATAGGAACATCTACAACAACAAAAATCATAATAGAGACACAGTTTATCGATTCATAAGAACAATTGTCAAAGGCCATTGGAGATTTATCTTTAAAGGATCAAGAAATTGAAAAACTCAAGAAGTAGCTCCAAAATATTCAAGAACAAAAAATCAAAAGTGATAATGCATACTTAGCTGAAATTCAAAAGAACTTTTAGTTAACTAAGAAATTGCAAATTTATGAAAATGAATCTTTAATAGCACAAACTATTTCTAAGGCCAAAGAAAGTATCTAGATTGATATTAATGCAACAATGAGTGAGTAATGACCTTCAATTAAAATTATTTTTGAGTAGGAATATTTTTTACAGAGATCAAAAGTAGCAGTAGAAAAAATAAAAGAATATCTAGACCACAAACCAAGAGATTCCACAAGGATAGTTAACGTTTTAAAACACCAAGTCATTCATCCTTAGTTTTTCCAAAATCCTAAAACTCAATCACAACCATAATCCTGTAAATTTGTTTCTCCTAAAAATACAACTTCATCACAACACCAAATAGCTAGTATTCAACCAATTATAGCAACACATCATGCAACCTTTGTTCTTCCACCTGAAACCCAAATTCATGCTTTTATTGATGGGTATTTAAAAAATTTACCTAGATTTAATGGAGAGATAGGGCCATCTACTGAAGATCACTTAACTACATTACTCAATTTTTCTGATAACATGAATATTGATCATGAAGATGCTTACAAAAGACCTATAGTTCAATTACTTGAAGGAAATGTTAGAATATGATTTAGACAACTCCAAGCTAATTCCATTAATTCATGGGCTAAACTAGTCAACATTTTCAAAAATAAATGGGGAATAAAAAAGGATGTTGTTTACTACTTAAAAAAATTTCAAGACTTGAAAAGAAACCCGAGTGAACCTGTGGCTGATTTCATTAAGAGATTAAATAAATTTTATAACAAAATTGCTCCAGATTGCAAAACACTAGTAAGTGTTGCTAAAGTTAGGTTTTCGAAATCATTTTAATATTAATTTGTTATAATGCATAGGGAAAGAAAATCTGAAACTTTAGCATGCATGCAAACTAATGCAATCAAAGTTTAAGCTAATAGATCAACATGTGCTAAACTAAAAGATAAGGCAGACTAAGCTAAAAAAATAATGAAAGATAGAGAATAAGGTACCTCATCATCAAAAACTAAATATGAAGAACATAAAATTGATGAAATAACCTCTCTACCTAGAATTTTTTCTAACATAATATCTAGAATGGAAACTGAACCGAGAGTAACCCAACAAGTGGTAAAAAGACCACAAGTTCAATATAGAAGACATTTTCAACCCCAACTTTTGCAAAGGAAAAACACTGATCAACAAATTCAACCTCCATTAATGATTGATAATCAAGATCCCGAAGAAAATATTCCTATTGTCACAAATGATATCAATTTTTTTGAAAATCCATCATCTCATAATGCTATTACTCCAATCAGTCAAGATCAATCACTTACTCAAAATCAAGAAACCTCTCAAGTTTCAAAATATCAAGATTTTTCGAAATTCCTTATTGCTAAATTAAATATAAGGTATGAGTTTAGACCAAGAAAAAGACCTAGTAGACCAGTTAAAAAGGTTACCTTTTATGAACCCCAAGTAATTTTTTTTGAAAAAAAGTATCATCAATCCAACCACAAAATTAGTTACAAGAACATAATATTGCTGAAAACTCAGTTCCAATTGTTTTTAATGTTGAAAAGGAGTTAGAAAGAGTTAATATTCCAATACATTTATCTCAACTCTCTAAGAATATAGGTTATTAAAAACAAGTTTCTAAATGGATTCAATATTCTAGTGTACATGTAGAGGGGGGTGTCATAAGCTTATAGGATGAAGCAACTTTAGTTATTTTTGGTCCTAGTTCTGACATGATTGATGAAAGTGTTCCTATTTATGTCACATTGAAAGTTAATGATTATATTTTATACAATTGTATGTTATATTCTGGGGCTTCCCATAATATAATTCCTAAATTAATCATGGATCAACTCCAACTGCAAATTACTATACCATATCATGATATACACTTTTGATTGCAACAAAGTACCTTGCTTGGGATTAATTAAAGATTTAGTTTTTACACTTTCTCAAATCCCTATCAAGAGTATGGTCTTGAACATAGTTTTTACGGACATCCCTCCAAAGTTTGGAATGTTATTGTTAAGATAATGTTGTGCAAAGTTGGGAGTGATTTTACAAATGGACATGTCATTTGCTACAATCCCAATCTATGGAGGTGAATATTTAAGGTTATACAAAGAGGTAATATTTATCAATACAATTTGTAAATAAAATTAAGCAATTAATCATCCAATTTATGCTATTGATCAGGATTTTGGATGCTTTACATTAGTTCCTAGCAATCTTTATAATCCTCAAATTAATATTGAAGAAAAAATTAATACACCTCACATTTCAGCTGCTGATATTTGGAAAAGGTATTTTGATGGAGCATTTTCTAAAGATAGGGCTGAGGAAGGAATTGTACTCATTTCTCCTGATAAAATAAATATAACTCAATCCTTTAAATTATATTTTTAAGTCACAAACAATGTGGTAGAATACGAAGCCCTAGTTTTGGGATTGGAGTTATCTAATAATCTAAAAGAACAAAACTTGGTAGTATATGGTGATTTAGATTTGATTTTAAAACGAATCAGAAATATTTGTCAAACTAGATATCCTAGGCTTAGAGTTTATAGGAATGAAAAATGGGATTGTATAGAAAAAAATTTCAAGCCTTCAATATCACATCAAGCCCAAGAGAAGAAAACATCCATGCTGATGCTTTGGAAATTTCTCCTAGCACTTTCAAAATACTTGATCCACTGCAATTACAATATCAAATTGAAGTGAAATATAGAACCTCTATTCCTGGCAATGTTAAACACTGGCAAGTCTTTGAAGAGGATAAACAACTAATTTTTTCTCACATGTGTTAGATGAATTTTTTGCCTTACAAGTTGAAGGAGAACAAATTCATGGAATTAAATCAAATGAGAATGATCAAGATTCACCTTTAAAATAGAAAATTATTAATCATGATATCATTCACTTATAAAACAATTATATTCCAAAAGGATTAGTACCCCTTGTAAAACTTCTTGATCATAATTATTTCTAAAATGCTTCAACGCTAAATTCACAACAAGAAGTTGTTCAAGACTACAATATTGGTACTTCTGAAGAAATCAGAAATGATAAATTTCAACATCATTGCCTCAAGAAATAAAAGATAAATACATAAATCTTTTCAATTATTATAAAGATGTATTTGCATGGTCATATGAAGAATTGAAAACCTATGATATGACCATTATTGAGCATAAAATTCCTCTCAAACTAGAATCTAAACCATTTCAGCATAAATTAAGAAGAATAGATCCAATTTTGCTTCCAGACATAGAGAAAGAAGTAACTAAATTATTAGATGCAACAATAATTGTTTCCTTAAGATATTCTGAATGGATAGCCAACGTAGTTCCTGCTAGGAAGAAAAATGGTGAGATAAGGTTGTGTGTTGACTTTACGAATATAAATAAATTATATTTAAAGGATAATTATTCATTACCAAAAATGGACCCATTACTTCAGAGGTTTTCAGGTTCAAATAGGTTTTCAATGTTAGATGGATTTTCCATATATAACCAGATTCTGGTTAGTCCAGAAGACATAGAAAAGATAGCATTTAAAAATCCCGAGGCACATTTATGTATACCAAAATGACACTTGGTCTCATAAATGTTGGAGAATCATTTCAAATAACAATGGATCTGGCATTTTTTGGTAAGATAAATAAATTTATTGTCATATATCGTGATAATTTAATTGTTTTTTTTTTCTTTTTCTTTTTTTTTCTGATTCCAATGAAAAAAAATTGAAACACTTAAGGAAAGTTGTTGAAAGATGCAGGAAATATGGGATTTCACTTAAATGTAAAGAATCACTTTTTCCAATGAGAAAAGGAAATATATTAGGACGCATAATTTCAAAGGAAGGAGTTGTTATTGATCCAAAGAGACTTTCATAAATTTAGGTAATTTGTTTTCCAATAAACAAAAAGGAAATTCATACATTTTTAGGAAAGATAAATTTAATAAGAAGATTTATTCCTAATTATGTTGAGATTGTGAAAGATAATAATGACATGCTCAAGAAGGATAAAGAAGTTAGATGGATAGTGGAAGAAAGATATTATTTTTCACAAATCAAAAAGGCTATTTTAGAAGCCCTAGTGCTAGGTAGTCTAGACTACACAAAGTTGTTCGATATCTTTTCCTTTGCCTCAGATACTATCTTAACAGTTGTTTTATTACAAAGAAATGATGATCAGAATGAGAAACCAATTGCCTTTTTCAATAAGATTATGAGGGATGTTGAATTAAAATATGACATTATAGAGAAACAATCATATGCATTGGTGAAAGACTATAATATTCCTAAATTGGCTTCAGCTAATGGGAATATTAATTTTTCTCTTAAATCTTAGATTAATGAATAAATGGACAAGGAGACTCATAATTTTCTCAAATATGAATAAAAGGCCAGCTCAATGTGAATAGGGGTCAAATCCAGCTAGATAAAATGAAGGCACCTTGAGTGTGAAAAGGAACAAGGCATGAAGAATCATTCAAGGTTGACCAAGTGAAAAAAACTATCTAGATGCATTGAACCATATTATTGGACAGTGCAATTTTTGTGGAGGAGCCTTTGCATGGAAGCAACCTCATAGTGGGTGGGACCCTTGATGAAGGAGCTCATCAATTATATAATGAAGGAGATGGAAAGCATATGGAAATATTGGAGATTATATTTTCATGAGGTCTACTTAGAATTCTTGCATACTTAGCTATTTAGCTAAGTTTTTGCACTGCTTAGTGCAAGGGTTTACCCGGGTGGGGATTCCCTACTCTTCCTTGGAGATCTTGTTAAAGAAATATAAGAGGATGGTTATGATGTGAATTTTCCGCTACATGGTGTTGGGAAAATCATATAAATTCAGTAAAATGTAGTCCCTTTAGAAAACTACGTTATTTCTTAAGGTGTGCAGTGGAAGGGGTTGAAACCCCATTTTGAGGAGCTAGTTTCCCAAGAGGAGGATCAGCCTCTCTTTGGGAAAGATAGAGGGAGAATCTATAGCCATTTATTTGCATTTTCAGCCATATATTGCAGAGCTACAGCCATACAGTGTTATTTAGCCACAGATTTTGTAGCAGCTTCGCTTATATATCTTTTCTGTCATGAAATCCTTGCCGGGTCTTCTTGGATTTGTGTAAAAGAGATTAGATCTATGACTTTGTACATAATTGAGTATTATAATAAAATTATCAGTAATATTTCTCTATTTTTTTGAGCTTACTACACAGTCACTGGTGCAGCTGCTTTGGCATCTTGCAGTCTTGGGGTTTTGCCCATTTTTAGCAGTTGTGAGCATGGGAGGCTTGTTTACCTTAGATAATTGCATTTTTTTTTGAAAATATTATGAATAAATTTCCTATATTTCCTATTATAAGGGACACAACCGTTATTTTCCACTTTTTTAGCTAAATACTAAAAAAATAATGTTTTTAAGGCAAAAAATAGCTGCTTTTCCCCACTCGGTGAACTGTATAAATGCATAGTTTTTTGATGTGATTTTTATTTTCATGGATATGTGTTAAAAAAAATTATATGAGTTGATTGCTTTCTGTTATCCTACTTTGGAATACCTTAAGGTATTCTTATTGTTGTAGAAAATTCCAATTTTGGGATATTATAGTGGTATCAGAGCTTCGAACTTGGCCCAGCCTGTGGAAGTTCGAATTGCAGAGATAGAAGAGATCAAAATAATGAAGAGGATGAGTTTAATCTCATCAGTTTTTAGATCCATAAAAGGCCTCTCCAAGGAGGTTGAGAAGACTGAAGAAAGAGAAGAGGAAGGACCATGCACTTCCTACTCTCACCACGAAGGAATAGAGCATGAGAAACACTTGGAATTCAAATTTCTAAGTGAGTATATTGTTGAGTATCGAGAAAAACCTAGAGCCTTCCAAGGGAGTCTATATTTTCCACAATGTATTCAGCAAAAAGAAGAGAGAAGACCCCACAACTATGGGATGATGAGAGACAATAGATTCCTATTGTCCACTTTCGACGGATCACTCACATGTGCAGCAGAGGTCTAGGTGAAGAAAATAGAGGCTTTCTTCCTGCTACATCCTATATTAGATAGATAGGCTTTAGAAGTTGCAGTGCTGCACCTTGAGGGTGAAGCAAATTCTTGGTGGTTCAGCCATTGGGACCATGCAAGGGTTTCTACTCTTGCTGATTTTTCTCAAAGATTAATCAGAATATTTGGTCAAAGGAGGGAGGAGCCCTCACCACCAACTGAAGAGGCACATACCAGCGCTGTCATAGTGATGGAGAAGAAACCTTCATCTTCAGCAGTTGAGGCATCCAGCGTTATTGAGGGAGAGACTCTTGTAGCAAAAAAATATTCTTCCGAAACTCTCCAAGGTATGCCTAAGTATTTATTTCATGTGGAGGATTTTATATATATGCATGCTAATTGTCTAGAGGAGGAAACCTTCACTGCACTATGCCATCACCTTTATACACCATTGATGTGTTGTTCACCACCATTGGGGTTGGGGTTTAAAAACTTTTTCATGGAAGAGATTTCATTTCAATGTCTCATGAAATGAAAAGGCAAGAAAATGTTTTGGGAAGATGGTAGACCTCATTGGAGGGATGCCAAGATGCAGGATGAAGGAAGAAATCCAATAGGAGTTGAGTGGATGTGGATGAGAGGCAAGAGGATGGTGAGCCTTTTTCAGATTTATGATACAGGGCAGCAAGAGGCAATGTTGCGTTGGCTACTCTTGAGAGAGTTTGGCCGGGATAGGACCTATCCTTTTTCATGGGGACTGGAGAAGGAGGAGGACTGGAAGGATGCTCACATCATGGGGAAGAGAGGAGCATGGGTGCATTATGATGAGATGGCATTCTTCTTACCACTAATTATGTCACCATCACATATTTGGTATGGTGAGAGTATGGAGGAGCAAGAAACATTCTTGTTGCTTAGATTATATTCAGATGTTGTAGGAGCAGGAGGAGGCACTAGCATAGTGCAAAAGGGTTTCTCCTTGGCCTTAGATGCCCAAGAAGTACCTTCTTCATGGGAGGGACTCTCTATGTGAAGCAACATGATGAGTAGATTCTTTGACAAGATCCAGGTCAAAGAATTGAGCTTTGAGATGACAGTGGCCCTACTCCATAGGCTAGTAATGATGTCACTTCAGAGTTGGGATTACTTATTAAAGTGTTTCCAAAACCACTTCACAAGTGATGTACCTTGGAAGCATGTAGGAGATGAGGTTGAGAGAGTAATGGATGGCAGCATTCCTTACTATATCTTGATCTTCTTGGCTTGGGTTCACAAGCACAAGGGGAGACACCTACATGCAACATTTATGGATTCTCCTTTCATGCATTCTTATGCATGCTATTTGTTGATGGAGGAATCCACTTGGGAGGGAATCCTAATGGATGTATATTAGAATATGGATAGATGCATGGCCCGAGAGATGATGATATGGTTTGCACAATCACTTCCCTACTCTGTGCAGTAAGGGATATTTTTCATTTGAGCCATTTCAGGTCAAAGACCAGAGTACATGATGAGGGAGGTAACTATTTGCTTAATGCTTTACACTCTCTTATCTTTTTGAGTAGCATATCATATCAAGGAGGATATTTCCTTCTTGCACATTATGTTTTGTTGTACTTATGGTCCATTGTAGCAATTATGATGGCCATCTTATTGGTGGATTGTGGGGGAAAGCCACAGGATTTCCGGTGTGCACCATTGGCACCAAATTATGTTTTCATGATCTCATCTTGTAGGATGAATGTGGCATAAAAAAAGTGGTTGAAAGGACACTTGTTGCACTATATATTGTGGTAGGTCAATGATGCCCTGCATTGGTTCCATGTGTGGAGCTATGTTTCACCTCCTTGCTCTCATAGGTTTATGCTTCCATATTCTGCTAGTAGAGCGCTGGACATGGGAAGCATCATTGGAGGAGTGGCACAAGAGTTGAGGATTCCTATAGGGAGTGTGGTTTCCCATGCTTCTCACATTTCATGTTCCAGAAAAACAAATGGGCTAGCCTTGATTTCCATGTTACACCATTTGCTTTCAAATGGGAGGAGCGATTTGGAAAGCTTGAGATTTTGGGGAGGCACCCCATGGGTGTTGGATTTGATGGGATGACTTGGGTCTCACTTGAAGATCATTATGTTTCAGCCATATATCAATAGCAGCCCCATATGTATCATAAGGAGGGAGAGACACATTGGGAGGATGTGTCCTTTGGAGGGGAAGACCTCCATACTTTTTGCAACACATGCTCTAAGGGGAGTATGGAAGATGATATGGTCACCATGATGAGAAAGTTTTTTTTCCATGAGGCGAACCCTATGATTGATGGGATTCCATATGATGATGACTTCCAACTCATCACATATGAGATGATTTGGGCCAACTTGATTTGTAGTGCTGAAGGAGAGATCTTTGGAGATCTAGACTTCATCTTGCCAGGTGAGGGAAACACTATTACATCCCAAGTTCATATTTTACTCCACACTTACCATAGGTGGAGAAGAGGACAACGTGGGGTAGGCTATAAAGCTTACCATGGTCATATTTGTAGCCCACCTATTCTACATGGACTCAAGGTGGAGGATGATTTCCTGGAGTTGCCTAGTTGGAAGGTGAATCATTTTGCATGGTTGATTGCTTGGGGATGGAGGATACACATGGGGAGAATGTCTCCCAACACATTTCATACTCCATGCTTTGGGAGGAACTCTAGACAACACTTTTCCACCCTCTTAAGCACCTCACTTTTTCATGGTGATGGCTTGGTAGCCAATCTACATGCTGAGGAGAAGCAATGTGGGAGATTTATTGATGAGATAGCATCAAATTTCTTGGAGGAGATCATCATACATGGGTGTTGTAGTAGAGGAGAAGAGGAATCAGTCTACCCTTGCACTTGCTTGAGGACAAGCAATCTTTGGGAGGGGAGGACTGTAATGTTCCAAATTTTTCGTTAAGTTAATTGGAACATTAATTTTTCTTTGCTATTTATAAATAGAATAAAATGGGTAATGGGGCCCATGAATTAGCATAATAAACACTCCAAATGTGCAAAGGGGTCACTTAAGTGGCTTATTGTTCATCTCCTAGTGTGAAAAGGGGAAAATATAAGAAGACTAGGTCCAGTTTGACCAAGTCAAACAACGCTGCATGGAGGGAGTGAGTCACCTAGTGGGACAATGCAGTTTTCATAGGAGAGATATTATTGGATGAGAGAAACCATAATGGGTGGGGTTCATGACAAGGAATCCTTTTCTTGACATAAAATGGGAAAGGAGAGCCAATTCTTATTATTTTGAAGATTTTGAATTTGGTCTTCTCTCTCCAGTTGTGCAACTGGGATAGCTTGTGCTACTTAGCACAAGGGATATTTCTGTTTAGAAGTTTCCTCTCCTTCATTGGGAATATTTGGAGGACCTGTTCTTCATTCTCCTCACATCTAGGCTTGAGGCCAAGGTGACCATATTCAGCTACAATTTTTTCCATCTTGCAGAAACATTGAGTTGTTGGGGGTTGCAGTGGGGATTCACTATCACCCACTTTCAGAGCTATTTTTTTGCAGAGGAAGAGCTCATTATTTCTCTGGGAGATTATTGAGGAAGATCTTGGAGCTTATTTACATATTTTTGCATTGTACCATATGTTTCATCTCATTCACAGCGCAGTCTCTTCCCTATATTGTGTTATTTCCAGTGGGCACTTGCAAGAGGGGTTCACACTGTGGATTGGAGAGTGTAATCTTCAGTGAAGGGAGAAGCCTTTCACTTAGAATATCATTGGAGGATGTTTATACATCATTTTAAGAATTTCCATACTTCTCCATTCTTGTATTTTTATTGAGTTGCTGCTGCTACCCAACAACTCCGACATTTTTCCATTTAGTGTATTTTGGCCAATCCCTTGGAGGATTGTGGTAGTATTGTTTTCTGGGGTTGAGATCTTGCTCCCCCACTTTATTTGAGCCTATTATTGTCATATCCTTGTATACATATTAGTTTTCAATCATTTTTCCTTATGGATTGCACAGTCATAGCTTGTTGCTGGGTTGTGTAGCTGGGTGCTTACATTTCTGCATGTACATTTGTCTTGGGGCTGATTTGGCCTAGCTTGAGAGGGATTACCTCAAGTTCTTGTATATCTATTTGCTGCTACACATAATATAAGGCTATGCACTCTTCTTACTCCATATGTATTGATATTTCACTGCTGCTGCTTGTAGAAGTTTATGTATTGTTGTAGCTCTCCCTTTTGAGCATTGTTTGTGATATACAGGTTTGGAGGATCTGAATAACCTTCCTAAGGTTATTTATTTGAGATCATATTCTTAGAGAGTAATGTATGAAGGGTGAAAAAAGGGATCTAAGTCCCATTTCAGCTTATTTTTACATTTTATTCCTTATACAACATCCTTGAGGACCATTTTCCTAAAAATTCTAAAAAGGAATATTACAAAGACTTGAAAGCATTTATGATATATTTCTTATATTCTCCTATAATTTTCTATGTTCCCAACAATGCATTAAAATTATTTCTAACTTAGACTGATACAGATGGAAAGAGGGGAAGAGGGATCACTAAGATACTTGATTTTGATCTAGCTATTAGACCTACCAAGTTGGTGAAAGGACAAGGTTTAGCTAAACTTCCGGCCGAGTCAAATTGTAATATACTTGGTATCAATACCGTTATGAAGATTTCAAGTGAGAAGAATCCACAAGAACCTTCTCGAGTTTCAAGTGAGAATAATCCACAAGAACCTTCTCAGATTTCAAGCGACAAGAATCTGAAAGAACCTTCTCATATTTCAAGTGAGAAGAATCCACAAGAACCTTCTCAAATTTGAGGTGAGGAGAATCCACAAGAACCTTCCTCCAATGAAGATCCTTCTCCTCTTCCTTTACATATTGATGATAAATTTTTGCTTTGAGATTGGTATAAAGACATAGTGCATTTTCTTCATGATTTTAAGTATCCTCTTGAATTCAAAAACAATTAGTGAAAATCCTTGGGACTCAAGGCCATGAAGTATTGTATCATAAATGAAAATTTGTATTGGAAAGATCATTTGAATATCCTCTTGTTATGTTTGAATGAAAATGAAACTGGAGGATTAATTGAATAGTTTCATGAAGGAATTTGTGGAGGACACTATGATTGGAGAGAAACTGCATATAAAATTTTAAGAGCAGGTTTCTATTGGCCAAAATTATTTGTACAGGTTGGAGCAAAGGTAAGGAGTTTTATCCCATGTATTTTTTTTGTTGGAAAACAAAGGCTAGCAACCCTTCCCCTTGTTCCAGTTTCAGTTGAAGCTCCTATACTACAATGGGGATTATATTTCGTAGGATAAATAGTTCCAGCTTCAAGCAATCAACATAGATGGATATTAACAACCACTGACTATTTTAACAAGTGGGTAGAGGAAATTCATGTTAAGAATGAAATTGATATAGTGGTAATACAATTCATTAAAGATTTTATTTTTTTTTGTATAGATTTGTTTTCCCAGGAAATTTTTTTATAGATAATGCTCAATATTTCAGTAGTATTAAAATGATATAATTCTGTCAGAAACATAAGATTAAATTACATCACTCTACACCTTATTATCCCAACGATAATGGGTTCATATAATCATCAAATAAAAGTTCGGTTAAAGTCATTAAGAAAGTATTGTCAGATCACAAAATGAGTTGGGACAATCATATCAAATATGCAATATGGGAAAATAGAGTCTCACCTAAAATATCTACTGGTAAATCTCCTTTTCAACTTGTATATAGGATTGAAGAAAAATTTCCAACAAAGTTAGCATTTCTAGTTATGAAATTCTTGTAGGAATCATATGAAGAAGCTGATGATTTTTCTAGGAGAATAAATCAAATCATTGATTTGAATCAGGACATAGATGAAGTTCAACATAAATTTCGACAGTAGCAAGATAAAATGAAGAGATTATTTGATAGGAAGGCCAGAGAAAGAGATTTCAGACAAGGATATTTAGTGTTGAGATGGCATCTCCGAAGAGAGGAAAAAGACAAGCATGGAAATTTTGAAAATCTATGGTTGGGACCTTTCAGTACTATTGAAGCAAAGGGTAACAATACATTTGTTTTACAAAATCTGCAAGGATAATATTCTTCATTGTTGGTTGATGGTCAATACCTCAAGCACTATATTTAGTATTAAGTTCTTACACTTTCATCATTGTAAATTTCTAGTTTTCTTTAAATTTCAGCATCAAAGTGTGTTTTTCACAACAAAGACTCCATAGCTTGAGGAGAAGGCACATGAATTTGCAAGTTCTCTACATTCCACAGGGGGAAGCAGTCCCTAGATGGAGCCGATGTTGTAACTTATTTTTACCCTAGTTTTCTCTTTAATTTTTTCTTTATGTTGAAAAAAGAAAAATAAAAAAAGAGGAAAGAAACAAATAAAAGAAAATAAATAAATAAAATCAAAATAAAATAAATAAAAAGGGATATAATTTTTTTTTAAAAATAAATAAATAAAAATCCCTAAGATTAGCATGCTAGTTAAAATTTCTCTTTGACTTATTTTTGTTATTATTTTAATCGTTTATGTTTCATAGGATTATTATATTGTAAATAAAGATTGATTTGACATATTGTCGCATAGAAACAATGTTGAATTAGAAAGCAATGGATGAGATGATCCTCACCTGGATCAACGTCGAAAGATGAATTTAAGAACCCCTCGCACTTTCGAACGTTAACGGGTGGTCCGGAAAGTTGATTTGAAAAAACCGTTGAACCATACATAGCAGCCCCACAATGAGTTTGGGACCCTCCTCTCTGAAAATATTAGCCCCCCCCTTCTCTGGAAACCACTTTTCATTCCCACCTTCAATCTCACCCTCAATCATACCATGCCACTTTTCCTTCTGTTATTTGCTCCTTCCAAATAATCGTTCCATAATTAAATTCCTCCTGCCAAACAAATATGTAATCGTTAAACAATTAATTCTTCCTTCCAACGTCTAGTTTATTAATTATACACACCTAAAAATGGTTATAACCTATTAATTCATTCAAAAATCATCTTTTTAAACATCTTGTTACCCTACATACTATTTTTCACCATTTCTTCTTACAAAAACACAGGTGTGACCTCAAATTTCACTAGTACGCAATCATCTTCCTATGCCAGTGGTCTCCATAGCTTGGTAATTCACCACCATAGCTCATAAATTGTTGTTTACAATGCCTTCTAAAAAATGAAAGTCTAAATTAGTTGTAGAAAGCCCTACATTTCCCTTTTTCATTAATTTAGATGATCTCCCTATGGTCGATACCTAGTATAAAATCTAAGAGACTCAGTGCGAGTTTGATCTGTATTAACTCCACAATTAAGAAAATTATAAATTCCAAGATGTTAGTGACGAATTGAGTCTCTGCGAGTATTTCATGCCTCAATTTGTTTTTCCCAAAACTCATACTTCCCAAAATTTGTCACCTAGTACCATCTCAGGTATCTTCCTAGCCAAAGGGATGTAATTTCCCAAAAAAATGAAGTGTTATTTGCCATTACACTTGAATACATATGCCAAGAACTCCAAATTTAATTTCTGAGCTCCTTTGCACCCATTTTCTACCGATTCCCTCAGAGATATCTATCAGAAACTTACATTTCCCCATTGAGCTCATATTTTTGAGACATTCCTACCTAAAAAATTTGAATCGCCTAGAACTAATCCGCTCTATTCCACTTCATTTTTTCTAGAAATTTCAAGGCATATTATTTCCATGGTTTACTATTATTGGGTTACCCTACTGATCAATTGGAAAATAAAGTGATATTGAAATTTTTGTCATTTTTCTCTGTGGGTAATAATCCTTCATTGATTTTTAATTACAGTCAGTTTCTGTCAGACATTATTCATGACCAATTTATAAATTTTTATGCTTAAGGTTCATTCAAACATCAATCAATTATTGTGTACTTTCTTTTATTTCATCAAGAAGAAAGGTTTAAATTCCCATTACAAAATTTAGATGCATAAGGAAAACCTCAACCAATGATTCACTCAGCTTCCTTGGCAAGAAAAAAAATATAAGAGTACTCCTTCAGTGACTTTGTAAACTAGGCTTTTCATATGTCCTTGCATCTTCTCAGCATTGATGTAATACCAAGGATTTCACCCAAAATCAGAATAATTCTACAACTTATTGAGCAAGCCAAAGTTGGATACTGGTACTTTTACCATAATTATACATAGATCATAATATATGGTTGTGAAATTCCTCCCTACAAATTACCAGTGTTTGTGCCAATAAGGATGTTTTCCTTAGAACACATTAGGCAAATGATGAATATGGATGATTTACATTTTTTATCCAAGAATCAGAAAGCACAATTCAAGTTGAAGGCACAGAATGGACCTTTCATTGTCAATACCAAACCAATAACAAAGGATGTAGATAATTTGTTAAAGAAGATGCAATTCATGTTGAGTTTTACTTGGTCCAATGATCCCTTGGGAATTATTCCAAGGTTGAGAGTTGAACATAAAAAAAAAAACTTTATGCACATACAACCAGACCAAAGATAGAACAATATGTAAATCAAGAAGAATGGAAGGAAAATACAATACAGGAAGCTAAGGAAAAAATGGTTAGTTAGGCAACTTCACAAACTCTAGTTCCTCAAGAAAAAGAAACTAAAAGATAAAGAGAAAGTATATCTCCTATAGATTAAAAAATTCAAACTACAAATTTCACATTTTTCAAAAGGAGAAATAAGACAAACACTCATGAAGAGACTTTAGAAAGAGAGAGTTCACAGTAGCAAGCTACAATGGTGATGTCAGGTTTTCATACTACTTACTTTCCATGAATTGAAGAGATCATAACAGATTTTTCTTTACCATATATCTCTAATGATACAACGCAAAAAAATATTTTTTCTAGATATAAAGAAATTAAAAGGAAGAATGAACTGTTAAAGGTCACTACTTATTCAGAATTTCAGAAACAATCTTCAACTACCCAACATATACTTTTTTCTACACTTGATACTGAAAAGGGACAATTTCAGTTAGCCTTCTTAGAACCCAAAGTTCCAGTCCCTAAAAGTGCATAAGATTATAAAACATCCATTTTTTCTTTTGATACTAAGAAAAATCATGCAATTGATCAAATTGACCTTCATAAGTAGACAAGTGAAATGATATATTCTACATTGACCAGTTCAGCCATGGAAACCTCTAAATTACAAGCTTCCTTGAACAATATTCACACACAATTACAAATGGAGAGAATATCATCCTTAGCTAAAGATACCAGAATAAAAGCACTTGAAGATTTGGTAATCAAATTAGGCTATGATCCTAGTTATATCAAGGCAGTAGAAGAGATGATAAAGAATAAAAATGCTGACATTCAAGCATTGAATAAGCAACTTAAACTTCCTACTATAGAACATCCGCAGGCTAAGGAATTTGGTCAATTATAAAAAAAAAGGAAAATATGTTTAAATTGATATTTGAACAAAATGTTCAAATTCAAACAATGGAAGTTGACATGAAAGCACTCTTAAAAGAAAAAGAACAAAAACTTAGTATTTCAGTTTCCATTCGTATAGGGACACCTTTTACAACAGATACTTCAACAACAGGGACATATACAAAAACAACAATAACATTAGAGACACAATCTACTAATTCAACAATTTTTTTTTTTAAAGGTCACTGGAGATTTATCTTTAAAGGATCAAGAAATTGAAAAACTCAAGAGGCAACTCCAAAAGATTAAAGAACATAAAATAAAAATTGATAATGCATACTTAGCTAGAATTCAAAATAATTTTAGGTTAACTAAGAAATTAGAAGTTTATGAAAATGAATCTTTAATAACAAAAACTGTTTCTCATGCCAAAGTAAATATCTGGATTGATGTTAATGCACCAGTGACTGAGTTATGGCCTTCAATTGAAATTTTTTTTGAGCAGGAAGATCTATTACAGATATCAAAAGTATTACTAGAAGAAATAAAATAATACCTGAACCACGAACTAGGAGATGCCACAAGGATAATTAAAGTTTTAAAATTCAAGACAAGAGATGAACTTTAAGAATTTGGCATTGATGACACAACTGAAGTTATCTTGGAGGTAATAAAGGTGCTAACTAAAATATTTTTGATGTTACAACTTGAGAATAAGTGCCAGAATTTAGAGGTTCAGATCAAAAAAATTCACAGGAAATTCAATGATCCACATCAAAAAGGACTCCTAGGTTTGTAGGGTATAGGTGACAAATTAAATCCACTGGAATATTATCAACACATGCTACATGAGATAGTAGTGGACAAGACTAAATTTGCGAAAATAAGAGGAGTTATAACTGGAAAAGTTTTTAGTGAAGGTTTAAGTTATGATTTTCTAATTCAGCATGGAATTAAGCATTTATTTCTAACAAGGCCTACTTTTGAGAAATATACTGAAGTTGATGAGTCATATAATTTTTTTTTAAAGTTTTCTATCCATGATGAAAAGAGATGGGATAAATTATGTGAGCTCATCGAATAGAACAAAATGTTAAATTCCATTAGTAGACAACATATTAATAAGAGCAGTAAACATAAAAGAAGTTTTCTAGCTACAATCATCAACAACAATCCTCGAAACTTGTGCAAAGTGTTCAATTAGTTTAGTTTTGATATTTTTTAGTTCTATTTTTGCAAAAAATCCAAATTAGTTTGGATGATATTTAGTTTGTAATAATTTTTTTTATTTAAGTCTAGATATTTTGAGTTGAACTCTATAAATATTTTGTAATTTGAAAGACAAAGGGTTGAACCCTTGTGATGAGCGTTGATATGACTATAAAATTTTAAGTTATTTCTGAAGATAATAGAAGGACTCTAGATTTGTTCTGAATCAACTTGTATATCTATGTAAGCTATTCTAGTTATTGATTTTTATTCTCTACATGTAATAAAAGTAACATAGGAGATCTGGGTAAGAATAGATTGGGTATAAATCTCTTTAAAATACCCTACAAAGTTATAATCCTTTAAAGAGATTAGCTTATTAAATAGCCTGTCTGGGATAACTTCTCTACATATTTTAATTTTTTCCTTCTATCATATCTTGAATGTATTTTGTTTGGATACAGAATTTTTCTATATGCATATGCTCTATATATGATAAATTAAATGTTCAGTATTAATTTTTAGTAAATTATATATCTTCTTAAGTTATTCTTGTCCAATGAATTTAAAGATTAATTATGTTTGGGATGAGGAATAAGTGCTTCTATTTTCTCAGTAATACTTAAGATTTACATCTATTTAAATTTCACATCATTGGTCATACAATTAAAACTAAAATAAAAAACCTAACTTAGATGCTATTGCATAGTTCCTCAGCCTAGAACTGTCTACAAAGGAACAACACCATTGATGATAATGCATGGTATGTGGATAATAGAGCGTCAGAGCATATGACCAGTTCACATGAATTTTTTGAGGCTTTAACTAAATCGGACTCAAAGTTTCACATGGAGGTCGATGAAAATAATTAGAAAGTTATCAAAGGTTCAGGTGTTGTGCCATTCGGGATGGCGTCACGTGGGTTGTTATGAGTTCAAGATTTATTGTATGTACTAGAGCATAGGTGCAATGTCCTAGTGAACAAGGTGAGTGGGTTTGAGATGATATTCCAAGAGGGGAAAGCAATATCCAGGCCCAAATGCTCTAACTCTATTCGAGCTATCATTGGAGTTAGCGAGCATGGTTTATACATGATGCTAGGTAAACCTATAGATCAAGGGAAGAAGCATTTTCCTAAGACTCCAAGGGAGTCAAGTTCAAGCGGGAATATGTAGGTTAAGAGGGATAATATAACACCCAAGAAAGGTGCATGATCAATGGGGTGTAAGGAGACATTTGTTGGAAATAAGGAATTGTGGAATGGTGTGAAGGCCTACCAAGAAATCAAGAAGAAGGAATATTTTGGTGGAAGGGACACTACCAAGGATTGTGTGGTTTTTTCAATAGGGTATGATTGTAACAACCTTGGTGAAAAATTCCATGTAATAAAATTAAAATAATAATCACAGTTGATGGGACATGTATTCCAAGTTGAATGTTGGGAAAAACATCCTAGTGTGGGTGTTCACATTGTTTATTATGGCAAAGAAAATTGGAAAAGGCTATTTATAAGGCATTAAAGAGGCAAAAAATATTTTTTCACACAATTATTTATGAAAATAATGGAAATTAGGAGAAAAGAGAGATGAAAGGTCACAGGTTCCATGTGAGGAGGAAATGAAGGAAAATAAAGGAAAATGAAGAAAATTTAGGCCTATTATATAAAAATGATTTTGACAATCAGTTGGTACCTTTTGTTAGTGCATTTTTGGAGTTCTCTGATTATTCTCTCTCTCTCTCTCTCATACCCTTGGATACTTAGAGTTTTCTTGGAGCACTCTTATAGAGTGTGGATACTAGGTGATTTAGAGCAAGAAGGAAAAGGAAGAGTAGGAAAGCATGAGTGGACATCAGGATTAACAGCTACAAGAGGATTTTATTGCAGGTACTGAGTTGCATGTATTGTTTCCTCACTAGTTTTGGCATGCATGGGTATGCATGTCGATTTTCCTATCCTTGCCATTTCCTAGACAACCATGGTATTATGGGTTTATTTCTATTGATTGTTTTCCAGTTGATTCTCATGATTCCTTTAGTTGCGGGTTGAGTTATTAGTTTTTTAAAGCCTTAGTTGTCAAAATCTCTTGAAGCGAGGTGGAAAACTATGGGTTGAGTTACTAGTCATGGAATCCTTGGTTGGAAAAACACTCTGGAAGCCCTAGGTGGGTTGAGTTACTAGTCCTGGAAGCCCTGGTTTGAAAAACACTTAGGAAGACCTATAATAGTTGGGGTTGAGTTACTAGTCCCGGACGCCCTAGTTGGAAAAAAAATCTAGATCCCTTGAACAACTTGGATAGAGATCAATTTGTGATGGTTAGTGATATTTGACAGTGAGGTGAAATCACTGGTTTTGGGTTTGATATGGTTTCGTATATGTAGCCCTAGTTTGGTGTTGATTGATGTGTTTGATAAAGTCCCACATTCATGCTTGGAAAATGGAACGTGGGTGATTGGTTGAAGTGAGACTTGGCTCAACCAATATATGGTTGGGTGGAACGTGGAAGTCCCATCTCTGGTTGGTTTTACATTTAGTAATGAAGAGCTCATTCCTTTGGTATTTGGTATGTAAATGTATTGGTTTGTGTATGGATTTATTTTTTGTTATATAAATTGTAATTATATTGTTAATATGCTAGTTATAAGCATGTATTTTATCAGTGATGATGTGTGGCTCTATATATGTTTTTACCAGTAAATGAATTCACAATGTATATATGGTCAAATAGATTGTATCATACTTTATGATGTAGGGGGGAAATGATTCTTAGCTATTCTTATATTTGTAAGAGACTCCCATGTTTAATTTTGTTGTTTATACTTGTATATGCAATGTTTGTGACATGTTTGATGAAATTACTGTCATGGGGGTTGGGTCGGATGAGTTCCTGATGATGTGATTGCTTCCATACATTTTTTTCAATGTTATTTACCCTATCCTAAAGTTACAAGAAGTTCTAGGCAACGACATGGGCTCAGGGGTTGAAAATGTGGCACGAATCCTAGAGCTATAGGCACAATATTAAACTTTTGGGGCCATAACCGCGGCCCTGACAATACAAGCCTATAGTTATGGGTCTATAACCGCTCCCTTGACCTTACATGCCTGCGGCTGCAAGCTTGAAATAGATCAAAAATTAGTCCCCCCTTAGAGAATAAGGCCTTGGAATGTTGGGCTACCTCCTGGCAATGTCAAGGATGTAGTGTAGGGTCTGTTTGTCATGTTTCCATTAGTTCCACTACCTCAAAGTCATCTAGGATGTTTAATATCATATTAGTAGCATCTTGTCACATGTTTACCACGGTTGGCCGGTTACTTGGGTAGATGTGGCAAGAGTGTGTTATAGAGTGGTATCAGAGCATGGTTCAACCCATGGACTGGATGGGTGGTGTGTCAGTCATGCTTTGTTGATTTATTATGATTTTCTTATACCTATGGTTTATGTGTTTGTTGCATCTGTGTTTTGTTTGCCGTGGTTGCAGTGGTTTCACCAGGGATGGGTTAATGATGTTGTTGTCAGCATGTGGTCATGTGTGTATGACTGATTATGTATTTTTCATGTGGGTGTATTGTGCATGCACATTGCTTACATATAGTTACATGTTGTATATGTATTTCTTTTGTATGCTAGGTCACACATTGGTCATGATTGTGTAGTGTCTATGCATGGTTTGTGATGTTATATGCTGAACATGTATTTGTCATTCATGCTTGGTTACACGTCGCTTATGCTTGTGTATGGTATGTGCATGTGATGGGTATGATCAAGTTTCATTGGTATGGTTATGCATTAGGTCATGTTGTGTAATTGGTATGGTTATGCATCCATGTCTGGACTTCAATAATATTGATGTTTATGCGCTAATATACCATGTGTCACAAGTTTATATGTTGTTATAATTATTTATATACATGTATTTTGTTGATTGGTTGATCTTGCAGGATGTATCCTCCCCAAATTACACTAATGTACGTTGATTTATTTATGAATTGGTTTAGCTGACATATTGTACATTGTAGGAAGAAATAAAATATGAATAGAATAATGGTAGACTAAAAATATTCTAACTATGAATCATATGAGTAGCATGGTGTTGGAAAATCACCTGATTTGGTAGATACATGGAGAAGCCTAAAGCAAGAAATAAGGAGTTGGAAGGTATAAAATGATCTCTTATACAGGCCTAGGAAAAGAAATCATAGGTCAAAGCAGCCATCTTTCAAAGTTTTTCAGAGTTTCAGAAACATGGGCCACTTAGGATTAGTTATGGGCACGAGGATGGTACCAATAGAGCATATGGCAGTAGGTCTCATAGTGTCGACAGGTCGGATAGGGATGAAATGGTTAAAGATGGCATATTTTTGGACAATTTGGATAGGAGAGGTGACAATCACATGTATTGTTCTAGTTTTGGTTCATATAGGTATCATGATAGTCATTGGTATCATCCATATAGGAGGAGTGATAGGGCTATTTTATGGATGAGTTTAAAAAGGAAAAACCACCTACATTTGACGGAGAGATGAAGAATCCACAAGATGTGGAGGCATGGTTACTTGGCATGAACAAGTTTTTCATATTGCATGATTACTTGAAAAATATGAAATCTAGGATAGCTAAATTCAACCTTAGAGGTAGAGAAAACATTTGGTGGGAAGATGTGAATAATATCAGAGATATTTTTGATGAGGAGTTGACTTGGAGTGAGTTTTAAAGGCAATTCTGGAAGAATTATCTATCAGAGAGATACTACGATGACAGGGAAATGGATTTTTATGAGCTCAAGATGGGTTCCATGACAGACGATGAGTACACTAGAAGGTTCTTTGACTTACTGAGTTATGTGCCTTACCTCGAGGAAGAGAAGGCCAAGGTTCAAAGATTTATTAGTGGGCTTCAGATTGCATTCAAATATAGGATTGAGTTCAATGAGCCTAAATCATTGTTGGAGGAATTTTGAAAACTGAAGAATTGTTATGAAGAATAAAAGCGCAGATAAAAAATTAAGCCGTATTGGAGAGGAAATGATAACAATAAAGGAAAATGGGACAAGGAGCGAATAAAGACTCAAGATACAAGTAACAAGGAGAATGTTGCCCCACCTAAGAAATTCAATACATCTGGTAGAGGAAATGGATTTTGATATGAGGAGAAGAATAAGGATGAGGGCTGGAAGCCTATATAGTGTTGGACTGTGGCAAAGATCATCATAGGAGATATTTTCCACAACATCAGGATGGTAGGCCATAGATTTATAGTGCGCATGAGGTACAAATAGTGGGATGTGTTGGGAATATAATTCCTCAGATTTATGCAGCCGTGGATAGCATGCAAGAAGATCATGAGGCTTCTATCATTCAAATGGATGGTAAGGTTTGTCATCAAGTTGTTTCTATTTTGATTGACCATGGATATAACTATAGTTATATTAATCTTGACCTGGTGGAAAAATATGGTTTGAGTAAGGAAATGCATGCAAAATATTGGTTAGTGCAGTTGGACATAGGTACGAAGAAAAGAGTTCACCACTGGGTAAGAGCTTGTGCATTTGAGTTAAATGGCATGCCTAAAACAACACACTTGAACATACTTCCTTTGGGTTCATATAGTATGCTATTGGGTATGGATTGGCTATATATTGAGAGGACCAAGGTAGATTACTATGAAAAAGCTATTGAGTTCTTGGATGAAAATGGGGAACCAAGAGTCTTGCGAGGAAAGAAGAAAGAAACATTAGCTAGGTTGGTGATAACTATGCGGGCCAAGCACTGTCGTAGGAAAGGGTGTGTACTATTTGTAGTTCATATATCTTGTGATAAAGGTAATGAGGCTAAGGATGTAGATGTTTTAAGCAGGTATCTAGTTCTGGAGTAGTTTTAGGATGTATTTCCATCAGAAATTTCAGAGTTTCCACAACACAGAGAAGTAGAATTTTCCCTTGAGTTGATGCGAGGGGCAGCTCCAACATTAAAGGAGCCTTACAGGATGAGTACACTAGAGTTGATAGAGTTGAAATTGTAGTTGAAGGAAATGTTGGACAAAGGGTAAATTATACCAAGTGTATTGCCATGGGGTGCACCGATGTTGTTAGTGAAGAAGAAAGATGGCACTCTCAGGCTATGCATCGATTACAGGAAGTTGAACAAAGTGACCTGATCAAGAATAGGTACACATTACCAAGGATTGATGATTTGTTCAATCATTTGAAGGGAGAAGCGGTTTTCTCTAAGATCGACTTGAGATCGAGCTATCATTAGGTATGTATCAAAGAGAAGGACATCTACAAGACTGCATTTAGGACCCAGTATGGGAATTATGAATTTGTTATAGTTCCATTCAGTTTGACTAATTACCCATCTACATTTATGTGTTTGATGAAAAGTGTGTTGCATCCTTATTGGGACAAGTTTGTGATTGTGTTTGTTGATGACATATTGGTGTATTCTGAAAATGAGGAAGAGCATGATGAGCATTTGGAAGTAGTGTTGAGGTTGTTGAGAGAGCATTTGTTGCATGCTAAGGTCAACAAATATAGCTTCTTCTAGACTGAGGTACACTACTTGGGACATGTTGTCTCCAAGGAGGGAATTATAGTAGATCCAGAAAAGATAAGGGCCATCATGGAGTGGGTAGCTCCTAAGGGTGTAGATGAGGTGAGATCATTCATGGGATTGGTAAGTTATTACAGGAGGTTCATCCAAAAATTCTCATAGATTTCTTATCTGATTACATCATTATATAGAAAGGGTAAGAAGTTTGATTGGACAAAAGAGAGTGAGGCTAGTTTTGAGAATTTTAAGAAGTTGTTAACACATGATAAAGTGTTAAATATTGAAAATCCAGATAAGGAGTTTTTAGTGTGTATAAATTCTTTCGGGAGAGGTCTTGGTGGAATCCTTATGCCGGATGGACATGTCGTCTGCTATGAGTCTCAAAAACTAAATGAGCATAAGCATAAATACCTGACACATGATCCTAAGCTAGCATCGATCATTCATGCACTGAAGATGTGGAGAATTAGGGAATTTTGAGGTTTAAAATGGGCCTCCTAAAGAAATTATAAAATAATAGCGGAAATAAGATTAGATCACATCATCAAATTTTAGAGGGAGAAAAGAAAAAACTGCTTTTTCAACACATATTTTGAACTTATCTCCCTATGGGTTTACTCACATTTTGAGTGGGAACACTCATTCCTCATCTAAGGAGTACCCATGTTACATACTTTAGATGGACCCTTCTACATGAAGAATTAGAAATGCACAAAAAACGTGGTTGCAATCACGTTTGTTCATGTATTTCTCATTTTTCGTGTAGAAGGTGTTAGACTCCTATACCAATAGGTGTCATTTTTCATGATTGTCTTGATTGAACTATGGAATATGTTCAAACCTTTTTCTGGAGCAAAGGTGTTCCATATTCTTGAAAAACCAAAAAATCAAAAAATTTAAAAAATGTAAAGAGGGTATACCCTAAAAGAAAAATCAAAGGGTAAGAAAAATAAATTGGTCAAGAAAATGAAAGAAATGAACCCCAAACAAAAATAGACCAATGAAAGTGTGCAAATCCAAATGCCACTACTATTCCAATTTTGTAAATAAGCAATTGTGTGCAGCTTGTCAAACTTTTGCCACAATTTATGAAGAGTCAAACTGTTTAAACTTGACTCATTCATTTTCAATTTCATGTTGTAGAATAGAGAATAAATATCTGACCAAACAGTTTAATCTTGGAAGATAAGTAGATAGGTAGAGTTAATAAAAGGTGCTCAACAGTTTAATCTGAGCCCTTGGATGTAATAAGGGTAGAATTAGATAGATTTGCCTTGTAAAAGAAAAGAAGATTGATAAGGGTTTGCCAGTCCAAATGCACCCTAATAAAGATGAGGAGATGGTAGTGTCAAGTAGATAGGGTAGGTAGATAATGTTGCAAAGTTTCATATGATGAATGATGGTGTTAAATGTGTTTGATCTTTTACCTTCATCACAAGTACTAAAGCAGAAAATACACTGGAAAATTCACAAAAAACAAAGTTAAAATCATTAACTTCCCACATCACTTTTTCCCTAAGATTTTTACTAATTTCCCCGAAGTGCTAAGGTATTTGGAGATCAAAGGGGCTCAAGGCATTTCCTTGACTTTTGGAGGGACCGGACCCTCGGCCTAATGATAAAAAAGACCTAAGTACTTGAGATAATTCATCATTATAATCATTCATCTTTAATCTTTTCCTAAGTAAAATCCCATTTTTCTTAGGAAAATTATGCAAAATTCCATAAAAATCCCTCAAAATAACTTACTATTCTAAGTTTAAGTGTTGAAGATGAGATATTGCAATTTACTTCAGAAATTGTCACTTTCTTAGATGTGCAAAGTATTTTGAGTTCCCTTGTCCCTTTTTCATATTAACATTTAACTCTATTTACTAAATCCCTAGTGAAAATGCCTTATCCTAAGTATATAACTCCTTTTACATAAAATATCCAAAAAACCCATCTTATTATAAAGTTTAACCAAAGTATTTATTTCCCAATTAAACACTAAAAACCCACATTATGCGCCCTTTGGTTAAATATATCATTATGTAATATTCCCGCCCTTATGATAAGTTAATTACATTGGTTAATTTATCATATAATAAAAAACATATATGAGAAAAAGCTTTAAACATATGATATATATGTTTAACACAAAAAAATTAAATAAACCCGAGGTTCTATTTTAAACAAAAACTTCGGAAAAAACCCCCATGCCACCGTGGCCCATCCACTTGGCATCCCACCCGACACTTTAACTATAATCGAACCCCGCTGCAACCCCAATTTCCATTATACCATGGGATTAATTAATTATCAGAGTTAATTAATAACCAACTACCTCCACCAATCAAATCCCGCCCGGGGTGATTAATTAACGATAAATATATCGGGCCCGCACCGTTTAACTTCCCACCATCTCCCCGTCCCTTCCACCATCTGATCTCCCCCTCCAAAGATCAACGCTCCACATCAATTCCGCCAGTCGTCCGTTGTCAGAGCATTAATGCAGGGGGGCTTGGTGGTATTGGACTAGTCCTCCGTCCAGGTGTCAATGCTCCAATGGAATCGCTGCCCACTCGTTTAATACCACTCTTGTCCATAAGCGGTGCAGGGATTACCGCTTACCGCCCGACCCCTGCCACACGTCAGCCCGTACATCGATGACGTCAGTCCTCGAAAAAATAAAAAATCCCTTTTAACTTGGAAATAAAACAAATTTTCGTGTTTTTTATGTCATTTTCGTTATTCGAAAGCGACTGCGCCTTCCGCTACGAAATTCAAATTTTTATTGAAATCCACTGTTCTATCCGATTTCGCTCCAGAATTCTACTGGACCAGTGTTGGAGCATCTTCTTGCCACTGCCTGATACTTGTTAAAACCTAGTTTGCCTCCAAAAAACAGGTATTTATTCTATTGCGCTCCGAACTTCAAAAGAAACTCTGTTTTCCTTGTTTTCCACTAGATTAGTGATTAAATCTTATCGCTAAGATCATTCTCTGAGGTTTAAAACTATGAATTGTTCCCCTGAACCTGCAATTGTGCCAAATTCCCTCATTAAAACTGAAATCACGTCCGGCCTGTGAAGAAAACCCAGAAACTTCCATTTTGAACCCACAAGAACCAAAATGGAAGCCCCGGCAACCTTGAATGTAACTCCATTGAATGCCCCCCACAGAGAGTTAGAATATTTGCCCTTAGTGGATAAAGATTTTCAGAGTAAAGTCTTGCATTTTGATGAAAGCCCCCTTCTGAGTTATTGTCACTGCAGAGACGATTATTCGAAGGGGCAAGATGTCATTGGGTTGTGGGAATCCAATCTCCCGAAATATCTCATCCCCTCAGTCATTACTTTCCTAGAAATTATCCACTATTGCCATTCTAACTATGATCCCACTCAAAGAGCCTAATATCCCCCCGACCGCAGTGATCTTTTCCCCATTACCTCAAAGTTATTCGAAGGGACAAGACGTAGCCCTATTTCGCACTTACCTCCGCACATCAGCAAAAAATGAGGAAACAACACACCAACAATTACATTTTATTCCATTCACGAGACCATCTGTCTCCTTTTTTATTGTAACTTATTTGTCAGTCACCCTAAATTGAGGGCTAGGTTAGTGTAAGATATTTTCAATTATTTTTTGTATAAATAAACCCTCAAAGAGAGTATTGAGGGTGGATTCTAATACTTTGCTGTGACATTGATGTTTTTGGAATAAAAAGAGTTTTGGAGAAATTTATTTGTGGCTTACTGGATGACAATTTGAAGCTCAGGACTTTTTGCAGGATTCATGTGTCGAAATGCAGTTCAATAAGTTTTCTATCCTATGTTTTAAGTTTTATATCTGTTTATAATATCATTATGTCCATTTCTGAATAATTTACATAAAGGATTGAATCAGAATTTACTTAATTGTACTCTGATTTCAGATGTGATTATTCTTAATGTTTTCCTCTAAATTGGTTATAAGCATGAATTCTTAAATGCTCTTGCTTTGCTAATTTAAACATTTTTGATTACTATAATAAAGAATTCTTCATTGCTCTTTGTTTGTAGTCATCTCATTTCTTTCTTTTGAACATGGTGAAAGATTCTTAGCTGCCTTTCATCCCTTCAAAATCATCCCATCCACTTAAAATTTTAAGGATTGTTCTCTGTCTAGCTATCTTGCCCTGTAATACCATCTTGTGCTTAGAATAGAAATCCAGTAAAGCCATCCTTTGACTCCATAGCCCAATGGACTGAAAGCTCTCAACCTTGCCCTTAGTTTGTGGATTCCACCATTTTTCCAAAACAAACTTTGAATCTATAACTAGCCTAAAACCTTCTAAGAACAAATATAAATTATAAAGAGAGAGCCCTCTCTGGATGCAGATTGGCTAGATTCTGCATCTAAAAGGTTGGTTTGTGGTTACCTCGGGTATACTTTCCTCTTACACAACTTCTAGGAAAACCTGAGTGATAACATAGTGGCGACCATACTGGGGACCTGAATCATCTTTATTTGTTAATATTGTTCACTTATAAGCTATAGACAGAGTCTGAAGATCAGCCAGGTAGCCTTTGAAATTGCTTTTGCTCTGCAATTGCAAAAGTAAATAAATGCTGCTTCAGTCTATCTCTGATTTAGCTTATACACTGAACCTTAGTTTCAAAATGTTTAATCAGACTCTCTAGTTCAATAAATCTTTGAGAAAATTTTAATTAAAAATCTTAAATTTCTTAAAGAAATCATAGAAGTTGTTTTTAAAATTCATAAAAAATAAAATAATCATAAAATATTCAAAATTTGGTTTCCTGAAGAACTAACTTTTTCTTCATAATTGTTTTACAGGTTTAGATCTGATCTATGATGGTGGACAGGGATCAGACACACAAAGGTTAAAATCATCCACCTGGCGACTCCAAATCAATTTCAGAATCAAGACTCCACTGGAGGAATGAACCTCAAAGAACAATATGGAAAGATGAGGCTTTCAACTTGGATTGTTATCCAAGACATTATGTTCTTTCTAAATTGATAGATTTTTCCAATGTATATTGTATTTTAGAGAAGATCTTAGAGTAGTTTTTAATTTATCTCTTTTGAAAATTGTAAATATAAAATCACCATGCACATTTGAGCATCATTCTTCTGACTCTTTTGATATCAATTTCCAATCAAGACACTGTTGATCAGAGATCCATAGCTTGAAGTTTCAGAGCAATTCCACAACCAAATAATATATATTCCAAAGCATTAATAGTGATACTGGATGACAGGGTTTGTGGAAAATCTTTCATTTGATGAAATCTTAAATGAATTCAGGGATGAGTTATCAAAACTTCAGTTTGATGAGGATTTTCTAAGAGCTTTCTTTCTTCTTTTTAAATCAAGAAAATGTTCTCCTCGAGTTAAAAAATGGCTTCTTGATATAATTTTTGAAAATTATGAAAATGAAATCAAATGTTTGCATTCTCAAATTCAGTCATACAATTTCCGAAATCCTAAAGAATTCTTTGAAAATCTTCCTTCTCCAAAGCAAGAGGAAATTGTATTATCTTTTGACTTTCATATTAAAGATGATTATTCTTTCAAACACAAGATTTAAGAAATAAGTTCATGGTCTAATATTCATAATTCAATTGAACAATTAGTCATTGAAGGCCTAGAAGTAAATAACATACATCATGTTTTTAATGATCCTATAGCAAATTATATGGATAATATTTTTACCTCAAATCTGCAAACATGTTTTATCTATGAGGATCAAATATATCAACAATTGCCATTTCACATCTTATCGTTGATTATAAAGGCACATGATCATAATATACTTCCAATTTTGATCATAAGCAATCAAGTTAACCATTTATTGTTACATCTACTTGATTGGCTTCATTGGAATTTTTGTATTACCTGATTCAATAAGATTTTTAGTAGATTAGAGTAGGTAAATGAGTGCTAATAAGCTTAGAATTTTGAGCATTTTTTTTAGTTTTCAATTTTCAGCTAGTTTTTCATTAAGTTGGTTTGAAAATTTTTGTGTGTTGTTTTAGTTTTAGATCAGATTTCAGGTTGCAGAAAAAGGACTATATTCAATTCAATATTTTCAACCACAAAAAATTCATGTTTGGGATTGGAACAAGGCAGAAAATTCCTAACTGGGAAACAAAGTTTTAAGTTTTGAGTGGATAGTAACTTACTGGAGTTGAAGCCCGAAGTGAAGGCCCTAAGCTTCAGAATTTTTACTATCATATATACAATAAAGCTACCAGAAGAAGGAGATTACATGGTTTAGTTTGAAGACATTTTGAGGCAACTGACCTGCTGTTCTTGACTTTTCACACGGAAAAGCCATCCCCAAGTGGAGCCAGTGTTAGACTCCTATACCAATAGGTGTCATTTTTCATGATTGTCTTGATTGAACTATGGAATATGTTCAAACCTTTTTCTTGAGCAAAGGTGTTCCATATTCTTGAAAAACCAAAATATCAAAAAATTTAAAAAATGTAAAGAGGGTATACCCTAAAAGAAAAATCAAAGGGTAAGAAAAATAAATTGGTCAAAAAAGTGAAAGAAATGAACCCCAATCAAAAAATAGACCAAGGAAAGTGTGCAAAACTAAATGCCACTACTATTTCATTTTTGTAAATAAATGATTGTGTGCAGCTGGTCAAACTTTTGCCACAATTTATGAAGAGTCAAACTGTTTAAACTTGAATTATTCATATTTCAATTTCATGTTGTAGAATAGAGAATAAATATCTGACCAAACAGTTCAATCTTGGCAGATAAGTAGATAGGTAGAGTTAATAAAAGGTGCTCAACAGTTTAATCTGAGCCCTTAGATGTAATAAGAGTAGAATTAGATAGATTTGTCATGTAAAAGAAAAGAAGATTGATAAGGGTTTTGCAAGTCCAAATGCACCCTAATAAAGAAAAGGAAATGGTAGTGTCAAGTAGATAGGGTAGGTAGATGGTGTTGCAAAGTTTCATATGATGAATGATGGTGCCGAATATGTTTAATCCTTTACCTTCATCACAAGTACTCACAGAAAATACAAGTAAAAGAATCTGGCGTAAAAGCAAAGCAAAAGAATCATTAACTTCCACATCACTTCTTTTTCCCTAAGTTTTTACTAATTTCCTCAAAGTACAAGGTATTTGGAGACTTAAAGGGCTCAAGGCATTTTGATTTTGGAGGGGAGCGACCTCTACCGATGATCAAAAAAGACCTAAGTACTCGGTTATCCATTATCATTCACTTCCTTTCAATCTTTTTCCTTTACAAAATCCCATTTCACAGGGAAAATCATGCAAACTTCCATAAAAATCCCTCAAAATAACTTGTTATTCTAAGTCTAAGTGTTGAAGTTGATATAATGTGGTTTACTTCAGAAATCTTCACTTTCTTAGATGTGCAAAGTATGTTGAGTTGTCCTTGTCCCTTTGTCATATTCACATTTAACTCTATTTACTAAATCCCTAGTGAAAATGTCTTATCCTAAGTATATAACTCCTTTTACATTAATATCCCAAAAACCCCTCTATTATGATTTTAACCAAAGTATTTATTTCCCAATTATTCATTGAAAAACCCACATTATGCACCCTTTGGTTAAAATATATCATTATGTAATATTCCCGCCCTTATGATAAGTTAATTATATCGGTTAATTTATCATATAATAAAAACATATATGAAAAAAGCTTTAAACATATGATATATATGTTTGACACAAAAATATAAATAAAGCCAAAGTTTTAATTCAAACTAAAAACTTCGGAAAAACCCCCATGCCACCGTGGCTCATCCACTTGGCATCCCACCTGACACTTTAACCATAATTGAACCCTGCCGCGACCCCTATTTTCATTTACCATTGGGATTAATTAATTATCAGAATTAATTAATAACCAAACTTTTCCGCCTATTAGATGCCCCCCGGGATGTTTAATAAAGTTAATCACGTTTAAAACCCCGCCGGGCCCGCACGATAACGCCCCACCATCTCCCCGTCCCTTCCACCGTTGGATCGCCCCTCCAAAGATCAACGCTCCACAGCAATTCCGCCAGCCGTCCCTTGTCAGCACTTTAAGGCGCGGGGGCATGGTGGTATTGGAATAGTACTCCAGCCACGTGTCACTCGCCCAATGGAATCGCTCCCTCCGCGTTTAAAACCGCCATTGCTCATAAGCGGTGCGGGGATTACCGCTTACCACCCGACCCTTGCCACACGTCAGCCCGTACTAAAGTGACGTCATTCCTCGAAAAACTAAAAACCCCTTTTAACTTGTAAATAAAACAAATTTTCATGTTTTTTCCCGTCATTTTCATTGCTGAAAGCGACTGCGCTTTTCATTGCGAAATTCAAATTTTCATTGAAATCCACTGTTCTATCCGATTTCGCTCCATAATTCTACCGGACCAGTGTTGGAGCATCCTCTTGCCACCGCCTGATACCTGTTAAAACCCAGTTTGCCTCCAAGAACAGGTATTTATTCTATTTGCACTCTGAACTTCAGAAGAAACTGTGTTCCTTGTTTTTTCCGCTGGATTAGTGAATAAATCTTATCGCTAAGATCATTCCCCCGAGGTCAAAACTGAATGTCTTCCGAATCAAGAATAGGCGCAATTCCTTCATTTAAAATGAAATCGTGCCCCGGCTTGTAAAGAAAACCCAGAAACTTTCAGTTTGAATACACAAGAACCAAAATGGAAGCTCCGGCAGCCCTGAATGTGACTCCACTGAATGCCCCCCACAGAGAGTTAGAATATTTGCCCTTAGTGGATAAAGATTTTTAGATTAAAGACTTGCATTTTGATGAAAACCCCCTTCTGAGTTATTGTCGCTGCAGAGACGATTATTCGAAGGGGCAAGATGTCATTGGGTTGTGGGAATCCAATCTCCCGAGATATCTTATCCCTTCAGTCATTTTTTTTCCCAGAAATTATCCACTATTGCCATTCTAACTATGATCCCACTCAAAGAGTCAATATCTCAATGTAGAAAGTGTTTCTTTTCTCATTACTCCCCTGGCTATCAATGCAATGCTACATTTTGAACCAGATCAATGGTGGAATGACCTATTGGAAATTTTATGAAATTTATCTTCAGGTTGAGAATTTTATCTTTTTATTATGAAAAGGATAAATAGTAAGAACATGTTAAAGAGTATCAGTCAAACAGGTTAAAGAGTATCCGTAAAGACAGAGTATCAAACAATCAAAGAAATTACTCCAAGGGACAACATCGAGCCCTATTTCAGCACTTACCTCCAGCACATCAGCAAAATGAGGAAACAACACACCAGCAATTACATTTTATTCTATCTACGAGACCATCTGTCTCCTTTTTTTATTGTAACTTATTTATTAGTCACCCTAAATTGAGGGCTAGGTTAGTGTAAGATATTTTCAATAATTTTTTGTATAAATAAACCCTCAAAGAAAGTATTGAGGGTGGATTCTATTATTTGGCTGTGACATTGAAGTTTTTGGAATAAAAGCGTTTTGGAGAAATTTATTTGTGGCTTTCTGGATGAAAATTTGAAGCTCAGGACTTTTTGCAGGATTCATGCGTTGGACTGCAGTTCAATAAGTCTTTCTATCTTATGTCTTAAGTTTTATATCTGTTTATATTATCATTGTGTCCATTTCTGAATAATTTACATAAAGAATTGAATCAGAATTTACTTAATTGTACTTTGATTTCAGATGTGATTATTCTTAATGTTTTCCTCTAAATTGGTTATAAGCACGAATTCTTAAATGCTCTTGCTTTGCTAATTTAAACATTCTTGATTACTATAATAAAGAATTCTTCATTGCTCTTTGTTTGTAGTCATTTCATTTCTTTCTTTTGAACATGGTGAAAGATTCTTAGCTGCCTTTCATCCCTTCAAAATCATCCCATCGACTTTAAATTTTAAGGATTGTTCTCTGTCTGGCTATCTTGCCCTGCAAAGCCATCTTGTGTGTAGAATAGAAATCCAGTAAAGCCATCCTTTGACTCCATAGCCCAATGGACTGAAAATCTTCAACCTTGCCCCTAGTTTGCGAATTCCACCATTTTCAAACAAATTCTTGGACTTATAACTAGCCTAAAACCTTCTAAGAACAAAGATAAATCATAAAGAGAGAGCCCTCTCTGGATGCAGATTGGCTAGATTCTGTATCTGAAGGTTGGTTTGTGGTTACCTCGGGTATACTTTCCTTTTCTTAAAACTTCAAGGAAAACCTGAGTGATAACATAGTGGCGACCATACTGGGGACCTGAATCATCTTTATTTGTTAATATTGTTCACTTATAAGCTATAGGAAGAGTCTGAAGATCAGCCAGGTAGCCTTTGAAATTGATTTTACTCTGCAATTGCAAAAGTAAATAAATACTGCTTCAGTCTATCTCTGATTTAGCTTATATACTGAACCTTAGTTTCAAAACATTCAATCAGACTCTCTAGTTTAATAAATCTTTGAGAAAATTTTAATTAAAAATCTTAAATTTCTTAAAGAAATCATAGAAGTTGTTTTGAAAATTCATAAAAAAAAAAAAATAATCATAAAATATTCAAAATTTGGTTTCTTGAAGAACTAACTGTTTCTTCAGAATTTTTTTACAGGTTTAGATCTGATCTATGATGGTGGACAGGGATCAGACACACAAAGGTTAAAATCATCCACCTGGCGACTCCAAATCAATTTCAGAATCAAGACTCCACTGGAGGAATGAACCTCAAAGAACAATATGGAAAGATCAGGATTTCAACTTGGATTGTTATCCAAGACATTATGTTCTTTCTAAATTGATAGAGTTTTCCAATGTATATTGTATTTTAGAGAAGATCTTAGAGTAGTTTTTAATTTATCTCTTTTGAAAATTGTATATATAAAATCACCATGCACATTTGAGCATCATTCTTCTGACTCTTTTGATATCAATTTCCAATCAAGACACTGTTGATCAGAGATCCATAGCTTGAAGTTTCAGAGCAATTCCACAACCAAATAATCTATATTCCAAAGCATTAATAGTGATACTGGATGACAGGGTTTGTGGAAAATCTTTCGTTTGATGAAATCTTAAATGAATTCAGGGATGAGTTATCAAAACTTCAGTTTGATGAGGATTTTCTAAGAGCTTTCTTTCTTCTTTTTAAATCAAGAAAATGTTCTCCTCGAGTTAAAAAATGGCTTCTTGATATAATTTCTAAAAATTATGAAAATGAAATCAAACTTTTGCATTCTCAAATTCAGTCATACAATTTCCGAAATCCTAAAGAATTCTTTGAAAATCTTCCTTCTCCAAAGCAAGAGGAAATTGTACTATCTTTTGACTTGCATATTGAAGATGATTATTCTTTCAAACACAAGATTGAAGAAATAAGTTCATGGTCTAATATTCATAATTCAATTGAAAAATTAGTCATTGAAGGCCTAGAAGTAAATAACATACATCATGCTTTTAATGATCCTATAGCAAATTATATGGATAATATTTTTACCTCAAATCTGCAAACATGTTTTATCTATGAGGATCAAATATATCAACAATTGCCATTTCACATCTTATCGTTGATTATAAAGGCACATGATCATAACATACTTCCAATTTTGATCATAAGCAATAAAGTTAACCATTTATTGTTACATCTACTTGATTGGTTTCATTGGCATTTTTGTATTACCTGATTCAATAAGATTTTTAGTAGATTAAAGTAGGTAAATGAGTGCTAATAAGCTCAGAATTTTGAGCATTTTTTTTAGTTTTTTAATTTTCAGCTAGTTTTTCATTAAGTTGGTTTGAAATTTTTTGTGTGTTGTTTTAGTTTTAGATCAGATTTCAGGTTGCAGAAAAAGGACTACATTCAATTCAAGTTTTTCAACCACAACAAATTCATGTTTGGGATTGGAACAAGGCAGAAAATTCCTAACTGGGCAACAAAGTTTTAAGTTTTGAGTGGATAGTAAATTATTGGAGTTGAAGCCCGAAGTGAAGGCCCTAAGCTTCAGAAGTTTTACTATCATATATACAATAAAGCTACCAGGAGAAGGAGATTACATGGTTTAGTTTGAAGACATTTTGAGGCAACTGACCTGCTGTTCTTGACTTTTCACAAGGAAAAGCCATCCCCAAGTGGAGCCAGTGTTAGACTCCTATACCAATAGGTGTCATTTTTCATGATTGTCTTGATGGAAGTATGGAATATGTTCAAACCTTCTTACTTGAGCAAAGGTGTTCCATATTCTTGAAAACCAAAAAAATCAAAAAATTTAAAAAATGTAAAGAGGGTATACCCTAAAAGAAAATCAAAGGGTAAAAATAATAAAAAATGGCCAAAAAAGTAAAAGAAATGAACCCCATAAAAAACAAAGGCCAAGGAAAGTGTGCAAGTCTAAATGCCACTACTTTTTACTCTGATGTAATAAACAAATTGTGTGCAGCTTGTCAAACTTTTGCCACAATTTATGAAGAGTCAAACTGTTTAAACTTGACTCATTCATTTTCAATTTCATGTTGTAGAATAGAGAATAAGTATCTGACCAAACAGTTTAATCTTGGCAGATAAGTAGATAGGTAGAGTTAATAAAAGGTGCTCAACAATTTAATCTGAGCCCTTGGATGTAATAAGGGTAGAATTAGATAGATTTTTCATGTAAAATAAAAGAAGATTGATAAGGGTTTTGCAAGTCCAAATGCACCCTAATAAAGAAAAGGAAATGGTAGTGTCAAGTATATAGGGTAGGTAGATGGTGTTGCAAAGTTTCATATGATGAATGATGGTGCTAAATATGTTTAATCCTTTACCTTCATCACAAGTACTCAAGCAGAAAATGCACTGAAGAATTCACAGAAAGCAAAATCAAAATCATTAACTTCCCACATCACTTTTTCCCTAAGTTTTTACTAATTTCCCCAAAGTGCTAAGGTATTTGGATATCAAAGGGGCTCAAAGCATTTCCTTGACTTTTGCAGGGACTGGACCCTCGGCCTGATGATCAAAAAAGACCTAAGTACTTGAAGTTATCCATTATCATTCACTTTCAATCTTTTCCTAAGTAAAATCCCATTTTGCTTAGGAAAATCATGCAAACTTCCATAAAAATCCCTCAAAATAACTTACTATTCTAAGTTTAAGTGTTGAAGATGATATATTGTAATTTACTTCATAAATTGTCACTTTCTTAGATGTGCAAAGTATTTTGAGTTCCCTTGTCCCTTTGTCATATTAATGTTTAACTCTAGTTATTAAATCCCTAGTGAAAATCCTTTATCCTAAGTATATAACTCCTTTTAAATTAATATCCCAAAAACCCCTCTATTATGATTTAAACCAAAATATTTATTTCCCAATTATTCATTGAAAACCCACATTTTGCGCCCTTTGGTTAAAATATATCATTATGTAATATCTCCTCCCTTATGATAAGTTAATTATATCGGTTAATTTATCATATAATAAAAAAACATATATGAGAAAAAACTTTAAACATATGATATGTATGTTTAACACAAAAATATAAATAAAGCCAAAGTTTCAATTCAAAGTAAAAACTTCGGAAAAACCCCATGCCACCGTGGCTCATCCACCTGGCATCCCACCCGACACTTTAACCGTAATGAAGACCCGCGCGCAATGTTCATTACCCCGACCCTTTATAACTACGGGATTAATTAGTTATCAGGACTAATTAATAACCTTTTCTCCACCAATCAAATCCCGCCTCTCGGGTGATTAATTAACGATAAATATATCGGGCCCGCACCGTTTAACTTCCCACCATCTCCCCCGTCCCTTCCACCACCGATCTCCTCCAAAGATCAACGCTCCACATCAATTCCGCCGCCGTCCACACGAGCACACGTGTGGGGGTTGGTATTGGACTAGTCCTCCGTCCACGTGTCAATGCTCCAATGGAATCACTGCCCTCTCGTTTAATACCACTCTTGTCCATAAGCGGTGCGGGGATTACCGCTTACCGCCTGACCCCTTCCACACGTCAGCCCATACTGATATGACGTCATTCCTCGAAAGAATAAAAACCCTTTTTTTGACTTTGGAAATAAAACAATTTTTCGTGTTTTTTATGTCATTTTCGTTATTCGAAAGCGACTGCGCCTTCCGCTACGAAATTCAAATTTTCATTGAAATCCACTGTTCTATCCGATTTCGCTCCAGAATTCTACCGAACCAGTGTTAGAGCATCTTCTTGCCACTGCCTGATACCTGTTAAAACCTAGTTTGCCTCCAAGAACAGGTATTTATTCAATTGCGCTCCGAACTTCAAAAGAAACTCTGTTTTCCTCGTTTTCCACTGGATTAGTGATTAAATCTTATCGCTAAGATCATTGCCTGAGGTTTAAAACTGTGAATTGTTCCACTGAAACTGCAATTGTGCCAATCTCCCTCATTAAAACTGAAATCACGCCCGGCCTGTGAAGAAAACCCATAAACTTCCATTTTGAATACACAAGAACCAAAATGGAAGCTCCAGCAGCCCTGAATGTAACCCCATTGAATGCCCCCCACAGAGAGTTAGAATATTTGCCCTTAGTGGATAAAGATTTTCAGATTAAAGACTTACATTTTGATGAAAGCCCCCTTCTGAGTTATTGTCGCTGCAGAGACGATTATTCGAAGGGGTGAAGAGTGTCATCGGTTGTGGGAATCCAATCTCCCTAAATATCTCATCCCCTCTACCATTACTTTCCTAGAAATGGTCCACTATTGCCATTCTAATCCAGGATCCCACCTGCAGTTTCAATATCCTCGACTCGTAGTGTTCTTTTCCCCCATTACTCCCTAGGCTATCAATGCACTGCTACATTTTGAACTGCATCATTTGTGAATGACTTATGGAAATTTTATGAAATTTATCTTCAGGTTGAGAATTTTATCTTTTTATTATGAAAAGGATAAATAGTAAGAACAAGTTAAAGAGTATCAGTCAAACAGGTTAAAGAGTATCCGTAAAGACAAAGAGTATCAAACAATCAAAGAAATTACTCCAAGGGAAAGCATCGAGCCCTATTTCAGCACTTACCTCCAGCACATCAGCAAAATGAGGAAACATCACACCAACAATTACATTTTATTCTATCTACGAGACCATCTGTCTCCTTTTTTATTGTAACTTACTTGTCAGTCACCCTAAATTGAGGGCTAGGTTAGTGTAAGATATTTTCAATTATTTTTTGTATAAATAAACCCTCAAAGAGAGTATTGAGGGTGGATTCTAATACTTTGCTGTGACATTGATGTTTTTGGAATAAAAAGTGTTTTGGAGAAATTTATTTGTGGCTTACTGGATGACAATTTGAAGCTCAGGACTTTTTGCAGGATTCATGTGTCGGACTGCAGTTCAATAAGTCTTTATATCCTATGTTTTAAGTTTTATGTCTGTTTATAATATCATTATGTCCATTTCTGAATAATTTACATAAAGGATTGAATCAGAATTTACTTAATTGTACTCTGATTTCAGATGTGATTATTCTTAATGTTTTCCTCTAAATTGGTTATAAGCACGAATTCTTAAATGCTCTTGCTTTGCTAATTTAAACATTCTTGATTACCATAATAAAGAATTCTTCATTGCTCTTTGTTTGTAGTCATTTCATTTCTTTCTTTTGAACATGGTGAAAGATTCTTAGCTGCCTTTCATCCCTTCAAAATCATCCCATCCACTTTAAATTTTAAGGATTGTTCTCTGTCTGGCTATCTTTCCCTGCAAAACTATCTTGTGTGTAGAATATAAATCCAATAAAGCCATCCTTTGACTCCATAGCCCAATGGACTGAAAATCTTCAACCTTGCCCCTAGTTTGCGGATTCCACCATTTTCAAACAAATTCTTGGACTTATAACTAGCCTAAAACCTTCTAAGAACAAAGATAAATCATAAAGAGAGAGCCCTCTCTGGATGCAGATTGGCTAGATTCTGCATCTGAAGGTTCGTTTGTGGTTACCTCGGGTATACTTTCCTTTTCTTACAACTTCAAGGAAAACCTGACTGATAACAAAAGGATCCATCAAAAGTATACAAAATGGGTACTCGTTGGATGAGGAATTAATTTTTCCATCCATCGAGTACTCCCACATGAAATTTGAATAAAACCTTATGGAGATAAGTTGAAAATACAAGTTGAAAAAGTAGTTTTATTATTTTATTATTTTTTAATCATTTTACTTTTTTACCCAAAAAATGGTGAATCATCCCCCATGGTTGACGTCATCATCTTGAATCCTATTGGTTCTTATAAAGTTTATTTTTTCTACCCATTTTTGTTAGGAGACCCATTTTAGACCTCAAAATTTCTCTAATGGCACTATCTTCCTGGCAGGCGGTTTGTTCTTATGTGTGATCACATCGGGTTGAGGTACTTCTTTGATGCGCCAAATTTGAGATAGGCTAAATGGTTGGGCACGATCAACGAGTTTGACTTCAAGCTCAGGTACATCAAGGGAAAGAAAAATAGGGACGCAGATGATATTAGTAGGAAGGTACAGGTAAATCACATAGTAGCTATGAGCTCCTATGTGACAGACTTAAAGGACATGATCTTGTAGGCAGGTCAGCTGGATCATAGGTATATGGATATTGTGCACAGGTTGCAGCAGAGTATAGGTAGAGGTGTCATTAAAGGTACAAGTGTTGGAACATGTTTTTTTACAGGTATAGGTCTTGGTACAGATACATGTGATGGTACAGGTACAGGTACGGGTGGTAGTACAGGTATAGGTATAGGTCGCAGTATAGGTGTAAGTACATGTACTGGTACAAGTGCAGGTGTACACAATTTGGACTACTGTCTCACAACAAATCAATTGGTTAGATTTAAAGACATGATATATGTACCAGACAAAAATTAGCTCAAGAAGGTGATCTTGTGGGAGTTTCATTCAAACCATATTTGGGTCACCTAGGCTACTAGAAGAATTTTACTACAGTGAATATATTCTATTACTGGCCGAATCTAAAGAAGGATGTGGAAAATTTTATAGCCATATGTTTGGATTATGAGATGGTTAAGACATATTGTAAACATCCAGGTGGATTTCTACAACCGATTGCGATTCCAAAGTGGAAATGGGAGATCATTTCCGTGGAATTCATCATAGGTTTTCCAAGGACAACTATACAACATGATTCCATCATGGTTGTGGTGGAAAGGTTGACCAAGGTTGCACATTTCATATCGGTGAGGACTACATACTTAGATAGTGATGTAGCACAATTTTTTATCAGAGACATAGTCATATTTCATGGTGTTATGAAGAATATTGTGTCCGACAGGGATGCAAAGCTCACTTCCAAGTTTTGGAAGGAGTTGTTTGCAGGTTTGGGTATCGCTTTGGCCTTCAACATAACTTATCATCCGCAGACAGATGGATAGAACCGAAGGTAAAAAATATATTGGAGGATATGTTGAGGATGTATGTGATGCATCAACAGCGCAAGTGCGAAGAGTATCTTCCACTGGTAAAGTTTGCCTACAATAATGGGTATCAGGATTAATTGAGTATGAGTCAATTTGAAGCATTGTATGGGTGGAGTTAAAAAAATCCTATTAGTTGGAGTGATCCAGTTAACAGGGTACTAATTGGACCATATATCTTGGCATAAATGGAACAAGAAATGGAGGTGGTCAAGCAAAAATTGAAAGCAGTGGAGGATAGGAAGAATATTTATGTAGACAAGAACACGTTCTTCATGGAGTTTTAGGTTTGGGATCAGGTGTACTTGTGTATCAAGCCTAAGAAGAGCTCCTTACAGATTAGATCATGTTCCAAGCTAGCACCATGGTTTTGTGGACACTTCAAGATCATTTAGAGGATCAGACCAGTGGCCTATCGACTTTCACTGCCTTCCATAGTGAAAGTTCATGATGTTTTTCATATATCATTTCTTAAGAAATATGTTAAAGTTTCTGATCATGTTATTGACAGGTTTTTATTGCATGTGGAGCAAGAAGGAGAGTTCCAGCTGGAACCACAATGCATTTTTGAGAAAAAGATGCTCACACTACAAGGAAAAGACCCTGTAGCAGAGGTTATAAAGGAGGTTTTTAGTGTTATAAAATTGGCCAAAATTTTCAAAAAAAAAATTCTACAACATCCAGTTTTGGTAACGAATGTTTTGGCAGAGATTTTAACGGAATTTCAACACAACTAAAAAACTTGGATGGCCGAAGGTTATTATGGATGTTTTTTTCATCAGTGAGCTACTAAGGTGTCAATGCATCAGTGCGTGTCATATAGATGGTCAGCCCAAGGAGGTCAAAGGTGCATGCACCAGGCTATAAATGTCTAAAACTACACTGGGCACACTGTAGGTGATACAATGCATAGGGCCGTTCTAATTGGTATTAGGATTTGTGCAGTTCCCATATGTCTTATCAACGCATTGGTACATAGTCAAATAAAAGCGCATCAGTCCGCCATATTAGACAAACACACCAGTTGTTCTAATTCGTATGGTGATTTTTGCAGTGCCCGTATGTCATATCGAAACATTGGTACGTAGTCTTATAGAAGAGCATCAGTTCACAGTATCAAACAAACACACCGATTGTCTAATTCGTATTGGTATTTGTGCAGTGCCCATAGGTCGTACAAATGCATCGGTGCGTAGTCTCACATAAATGCACTGGTACGCAGTATCACACAAAGGCACCAAGATTTATAATTAGTATTGGTATTTTTGCAGTTCCCATAGGTTGTAGAAACGCACCGGTGCACTTTATCATACAAACACACCAGTGTATAGTAATTGACAAGCACCAGTGTTCATTTTGTATTTTTTAGAAACATCAATTTGTGACAGTGCAATTATTGTGATTTTTTAAAATTCATTATTCATCAAAAGTTGGCACATCATATAACAATATTCATATTAATTAAATTTTTATTAATGCATTTGAATGTGATGTTCAGATTAATTTTTTATATCATATCATAATTATTGTGATTTTTTAAAATTCATTATTCATCAAAAGACGACACATATCTTATAACAATATTCATATCAATTAATTTTTTATTAGTGCATTTGAATGTCATGTTTGGATTAATTTGTTATATCATATCATCATATTTCACATCTCTTCATTATAATATTTAATCATCCATAAATTTAATTAGTGGTGTTACATTTCATAGTGACAATGAAGAATGCAATAGAATAAATTAAAACGCGTGTGTGTGTATATATATATATATATATATATATATATATATATATATATATATATATATAAGACCATCATTGTCATACAAAATGGGAAAACTATTGGTTTGTCTTTCAATTAGGACACTATGTCCATTACATTAAACAAAATGTTTGATTTCACAGACAAATGTTTCCAAAAATACAATGGCTTGCTTTGATATCCAAACATAATGATCATCATTCTTCCCTTGAACTGTTGTCACTTCTCGAGCTACTTCCATGACTTGGGTTATTTTCAGGAATGTTTTGTTTACGGTGTTGATTGTTTTCTTCTTTTTCACCTTCCATATACAAACACAAAAATAAATTGTAATGAGTCTATATACATTGGTAAGAATAACGAAAATTGCAATAATGAGTATATAATTTTTTTTTTTGCCAAACAGCGCGTGAGTGGTGTGCTATAATGAAATAGCGCATCGGTGCCCTATTTTACATATGGCGCACAGATTAAAAAAAAATTGTTTTTTATTTTTTTATGAAACAATATGTGTGCAGTGCGCTGAGATAAGTGAGTGCACTGGTGCGCTAGGTTACACAGGTCACACCGATTAAAATAATTCTATTTTTCAAAAATTCATGCAAGGGTCGAAATGGATTGGCATTCGACTGTGCAAGTCACCCTGTGGGTTGGATGTCATAGGCCTATATATATATATATATATATATATATATATATATATATATATATATATATATATATATATATATATATATATATAGCAATACAAACCATATAACTCTAAAATGAAAAGTCCTAATGGTTTGATCAACCACCGATTCAATTCTCGCTATGTCTAGATTTACCAATTAGGCATGACTACAACAATAGTAGTTCTTCACAAGTTGGCAATGGAGGCAATCAAATAGAGGTTGATATGGATGATTACTTAAGGGATACGACTGCCATGGAGACAATTTTGTTAGATGCATTCCAAAATGATGATCAACTAGGGGATGATGCTCAAAATTTTTGAATTAATTGGTAATTTTCACTGTGTTAACGTTAAAACCAATATTTCACTTGATAATTTTCAATTATGTTGATCTAAAAAACAATGGCGTACTATATAAAGTTCTTTTTTTTTGTATGTAATATCATAGTAAAATAGTGATAATTCTAAAGTACATGAATTTATTTGCATTATTTTCTAAACATTATTATGTTATAAAAATTCATATTATTCTAGATCTATTATTTTACAATTATTTAAAATTTTACAAATTTAAAAAATTTTATAAAGTCATTTCACATTAATACAATTAAAATTTTCACATTAATACAATTAAAATTTTACAAATATTTTACATACAATTACAATTAAAATTACAATTAGGATTACAATTATAATTTTTTTCAGTAAGAAAAATACCCTGATTTATATTAATGTACTAGGAAACAAACGTTAATTACATTGCAATTAAAATTAGAATTACAATTAGAATTACAATTTTACAATTTCAGGTACAATTACAATTACAATTACAATTTTAAAATTTTACATACAATTACAATTACAATTTTAGAATTTTACATATAGTTAGAATTACAATTACAATTTTACAATTTTACATATATACAATTACAATTAAAATTACAATTACAATCATTTCACAATAAATTTAATATTAGAATTACAAATAAAATTTTACAAATATTTTACATACAATTACAATTAAAATTATAATTACAAATAAAATTGCAATTTTAGAATTTTACATACAATTACAATTACAATTACAATTTTACAAATTTTCATATATACAATTACAATTAAAATTACAATTACAATCATTTCACAATAAATTAAATATTACAGTTAAAATTAAAATTTTACAAATATTTTACATACAATTACAATTAAAATTACAATTACAAATACAAATACAATTTTACAGTTTTACATACAATTAAAATTACAATTTTAGTTACATTCACGATATAATATTTAATAAATATCATGATCATTTAATATTAAATTAAATAAACATCACAATTATGATAACCATCATACAAACATCATATTCGACTAAAAAACACATTCAAATTCGATAACATCATCGTGATCATGATCATCTAACAAAACACAATTATCATTGTATAACATCATCACGAAACAAACATCAAATATACATCTCATGTCAAATAACTGCTATGACATACACATCTATTTGCAAGCTGCATATTAAATGAACAAATCTAACATGACCTAACAATATACACATCATGATGATCACCAACATGTAAATTAAGTATAACTGCAACATGAACATAAAATAAATGGACCATATATATATATATATATATATATATATATATATATATATATATATATATAACTGCATAATGTCAAAAATATAGAACTATAATATAAATTTCAAATATCAGCTGGTGGTACATCATCAATAACAGTACTAGTCGAGGCTTGCTCAATCAATGATGCAATATCGACAAACTCAGATACATGTCGATCATCACATGCCTGCGGATCTGGTACTCGTGCCTCATGTTGATTAGGATCAACTGTTGGCTACTCATTTTGATGAATTGACATGGTCGATGGTCCAGGCTTATCATGATCATGAAAAATGCTAGACGCTGCAGGCTACTAACTTGATGTGGCCGATGGTCCAGCCTGCTCTCCATCATGAATTTTGATCGATGCTGCAGGCTGCTCATATGGCACAGTGCGAGGTGAATAATGATCACTCCCCTGATCATGATCATCAGATGATGTGTCGTTATTTGCAGATTATAAACGTGCTGCGTATCGATCACACCTATAACGTCGAAGGGCCCTCCTCAACTGCGTAACTAAGCTCGTAGCTCCTACTACATGCCACATCAAGCTGAACATGTCATGCGACATGCGTCTCCACATATGTACCAGCCTAGAATCGACTTGTATATCTCTCATAGTGGTGGTCTTTACTCCTGCCTCAAAAAACAATGCACAGAGTTGGTTGCCCAATTCCATCCTCAATCTATTGTCAAGCCTACGACTAGAAAAAGGCAATACCGGGGCACCATGAGGAGCATGTATGTCTGCACCGGCTTCATGATCCTTGGCATATTCCATATCCTAATCATCATCAGGATCCACACCTAGATCATTTGGTGGCACTGGCATCTCATCGCCATCAAAAGACCCAATGTCTGCAAAATATATATAAGTAAACAAAAATAATTAGACAATTTCATTAAATAGTTTAATAAAAACAAGTTAAGAACATGTTAGAATAAATTTAAATAAAACAGTAATATTACCTCTATAATTTGGCAGCTCATCATATGTGAAGAGGATGTTGGCACACCCTCACCAATCTAAACTATCATAAGGAGAGGGGACCATAACGAAGGTATGCTCATCAAAACTAGCTAGCAACTCTAGTGCATCATGCGATATCCTCATGGAAAACTCAGTCTCACCCCTCTTGGGCATCATCCATCCCCACATGGGAATCTATACATGCAGCATTGGCCTATGAGGCTATCAAATAAAACTAGGCCTCATCTCTAGAAACCTCTCAAAAAATAAACAAAATAGCTCTAAAGCAAAAGGGAAGTTGACCCTCCCTTGTGCATGGGCACGACATCTATCTAAAGCTGTACAGAACTGTCGCAAAAAAATGACAGAAAACCTCACAAGTCATGGCTCCTGTACTAAAGAATCAACATAAAATAGAAGTGCGTAAATAATGTGTTTCCCATCACTGGTGTTGTGTGAAATTATCGAAATCAGAAGTGGGAGGTACCTCACCTCCTCACTACCAAATGAAGCAATAAGTAACTAACCTCTGGAGACTTGAAAATTTGAAGGAGACAATATATCCATGCTAATGTATCTCTGGGAGTACACCAACTAACTCACTGCTGCATAGCTAACTGGAACCTTTGGGAACGAGGGAAAATCCATCCATATCCTCGATAGGCCGGTAATGAAATATATTTCCTCCTCATTGGGCACGTACCACTGGTTAGGACCAACTCGGAAAGCATGTAGGTGGGCATTCCACCCGCGGATAAGATGTCACAAAAACACACCATGGCCCTTTAGGGATATAGCCTCCTCATAGAGCTTGAGGAGGCCTACCTGCCTTAGGATCCCATGGGTAGCTGTTGTAATAGGGTGAGGGTACGCATCTCTCTCCCTCTCTCATGCCTCCCACAAGCAAACCATGTTATACTGTCCCACCTGTTGTTGTTGTTGTTCCCTCTCTTCTCTCCTTTCACGTCACTGAATTGTTGACATATTAAATAAAATTTTTATATTAAATGAGACACGTATTTAGGAATATACATATATAATTTTTTTTGAAAAAAAAATAGTCGGTGCGCCACAAAAAATAGGCATGCAATGGTAACAGTGCATCTTTTCTTGTCGTGCACTAGAGGCGATGCACCAGAAAATTTGTAGTGCACCAGAGGCAGTGCACCAGCAAATTTTCAGTGCACTGACATCCTGGCATTGTTCCAAATTCAACGGTGCAGTGGTATAACAAACCTCACCGTTGATACTATGGACCAATGTAGGGAGGGCGGTACGCTGACCAAACTATACGCCCCGGGGTGTATAGTTTGGTCAACGCACTACCCTCTTGACATAACTACATAGTCAACGGTGCGGTATTTTACCAAGCTGCACCGTTAACCATGTCAAATTTTCGAAACGAAGTGCACTAAAAAAATTACCCACCTCAGGGCAGACATTTCCGTTAATGCACCATATTCCCGCTATTCGACGGGGTCAATGGTGTAGCTGGGTAACCGACCGCACCACACTTTTTTTTAATTTTAAAAAATCACGGTGTGCCTTTCGGTAGTGCCCCAAAACCGGTGTGGATACTGTTATCACTGGTCACGGTGTGGCCTGTAAATTTACAAGTAGCACCATGAACCCGTGCGAACCGAATGGCTAGAGCGCACCATGCGGGAATTTTTATTTTTTTTTAAAAGAAGGTGAATTTTAACCTATTTTACAAAAATAATCTGCTAAAATATTTAATTATGAAAAAACAAGGAAAATACATGTACATTTGGTCGTCAAGGAGGCATATTGGCTGTAGAATTTGCAAAAATAAATTTTCCCACTGTTTTTCAAAATTCAAAATGGATATGGTGTGTAATGGACAACAGTAGTGCGTGCAATGGGAGCACTGATGGCAGGGCACCTCACACAAGGTAAAGTTTCATTGGTGCTTGAGAGCTCTGAAGCACTGAAAATTAAAAAATGCAGATTTTTGGCCGTAATTTTTTTTTATTTAACCCTGTTCCACTGCGCGGGTTTTATAGGTGCACTGGTGCAGTTTCTTAAGACCGCACCAGGTTGTTTTAGTTTTGGCACGGAGTTTTAGGATGCACCAATGAGGAATATTTGTAAATCACAAGTGCGCTACAGTAATAAGACGCACCAAGCAGGTTTGTACTGAAGGCACAGTGTCCCGCTGTGCCAATGTTTTGTGCGCACCATTGCTTTCTCTAGTTGAACGCACCATTGTGGTTTGGGATGATAAATACACCGGAAGAAAAACATTCGCAAAAACCTCCACTCTCCAACCTCCTCTAGTAACCTCCACTACAAATAGATGTATGGGGTATTTTTATAAGGGATTCCTCAAAAACATCCGCTAGAGGGTCTTTTCCTTGTAGTGTCATTCTCTGGAATCGAGTAATAGAGCAAGTTAAAGTGCAATGGAAGCACTTTTGGCCTGATGAAGCTACATGGGAGATGGCAGATCAAATGCGGACCATGTATCCTTCCTTGTTTTCCAGTTGAGGCAAAGCAGTTTTGGTGTGATGTTGGATTTTGTTTAGAATATGTTTTGGTGATGTTTTGATATATGTTTGACGTGATGTTCGATATATATACATATTTATATGGATGTAAATACCTCCATGAGATATGTTATAAAGATCTAATAAGTGGTATGATCTCATGTGATTTGAGTTGTCATGTTGTTATGATGTGATGTTGGTTTTGCTTTCAACAGGGTCATCATTGTTATACTGCATCAAGCTATGATATAAAGCTCCATGGGAAGTATGTTTTCTTTTTAGTGGTGTTGTTGAGGTACATGTGTGATTGAACACCAAGGAAGGTGTCCCCCACGGGGGAGGGTTCTGTAACAACCTTGGTGAAATATTCCATGTAATAAATATAAAATAATAACCACGGTTGATGGGACATGTGTTCCAAGATGAATGTTGGGAAAAAAATCCTAGTGTGTGTGTTCATATGGTTTATTATGGCTAAGGAAATTGGAAAAGGCTATGGCTAAGGAATTAAAGAGGAAAAAGGTATTTTTGGCACAATTATTTATGAAAATAATGGAAATTAGGATAAAGGGAGCTGAAAATTCATAGGTTGAATGTGAGGAGGAAATTAAGGAAAATAATGAAAAATGAAGAAAATAGAGGCCTCTTATATGAAAAGGATTTTCAGGATCAGTTGATACCTTTTTATTACTGCATTTTTGGAGCTCTCTCATTATTATCTCTCTCTCATACTCTTGTCTACTTAGAGTTTTCTTGGAGCACTCTTGGAAAGTGTGGATACTGGGTGATTTGGAGCAAGAGGGAAAAGGAAGAGTAGGAAAGCATAGGTGGACATTGGGATCAAAAACTACAACCAGATTTGATTGCAGGTATCGAGTTTCATGTATGTTTTCCTGACTAGTTTTGGCATGCATGGGTATGCATGTGGATTTTCCTAGCCTTGACATTTCCTAGACAACCATGGTATTGTGGGTTTATTTATATTGATTTTTTTCTAGTTGATTGTCATGATTCCCGTTGTGTGAAATAACTGTCGAATTAATTCACCAATATCTGTATATCAATCTGGGCTCGTAAAACACAAGTTGTACTGCACTATCAAGGTTCAGCTTTTAGAGTTGAAGTTTATATGATTCCTTATGATATTTGATTTAAGAATTGAGGCACACAAAAACATCTATAAACACACACTGTCGGAAATAAATCAATTCATCTCATCATAAAATAGGAACAATTAGCAAAATATAGTTTGAACACTAGAAACCCTTATTCAATCTATCTCAATATCAAGTCTGAAATCAAAACCATTACCAATCAATAGTAACTTTAATTCAATAACTCACTGTATGCAGAAAATCTTGAAAACCCTAGTTCTAATCTTTGGAGGTCACACTAAAAAGGAATTACCTAATCTGAGTAAACCTATGAACTGATTCCACACTCACACAGTGAACTTGCAATTACTAATGGTATCCCTAATTAACTCTAATGTCAACACTTCATACCAATTCACTATAATGGTGTCAAGCGAAAAGGTGCACTATCATACTAATTAAAATAGCAATTTTACACACACAGACTTCAGTCATGATAGCCATTAATATTTCATACCCAGGCGAACCATTTATATATGTATTACTCACTCATGACAGTCTTAATTCTACTTTTCAAACCAAAATAAAATAAAATCAAGTGATCAAGAATGCACAATGACGCTCTGGAGATCAGTTTCTAATCACAGTTGTCTTTCATCAAACTTCCAATTGTACTCTAGCAAAGTTACTCAAATTTCTACAACAATCAACACTCTGGTTTCTGCAATAAGATAATGCTCTTATTTCAATCAACACATGCTGCATTAATACACATAAGTGGAAATGATTCAATCTCGAAACTACAAGTTTGACACATTCACATAAATTGTCACTGGCAGTCATCTAGTCATCCTCTGAAGCTTGCAATAAAATGTTTCAACCTCTAATGAATGATCTCTTTCGAACCAAGTTGCAAGGGTTTAAATCACTTTGTCACTGCTATTCTTATGGACATGGAATTGTGAAACTTGCACCTAACACACAATTTCGAGCATCAATCCAGAAAGGAATGCTAGTTAAGATTCTATCCTTAAGGGAATATGCACTCACTCCAAGCAATCTTGCTAATTTAACTTGACCGAAATGCTACAACCAGTCTTTGACCTCCCACTCCAGACCCTAATCTTATGGAAGATGAAACAATATTGCAAACATCTAATTAATCATGCCAAATAAATGAAGAAAATTTTGCTCTAATCTACCTTATGAATCATCTACTTTCTTCCATATAATCAACACACAGGTCTCCTAGCGACTTGCCGGCTAAGACCCCAAAAGAACCTATAGCTATCACTCTGTAATGAATCTAACTTCACACACCTATTTTGTCTTAAGCAATGATAAACCAAAACTCTAATGTAAAAAAAACTCTGCCTCTTCAAACCAAGTGCATAGAATTCAAACAAAATCATTCACTTAATAATGACATCCATCTATTATAGCAATTGAACTATGGTCATCAATATAAGATATGCACACATAAATGAGATGCAAATTAATAAATGCACAGGACCATTCAACACACGGAAACAATTAACCATTAAATCTATTTGAAATCTGAGCTATGCTCTTCTACTGAAATTGATCAAGCAATACATATTTTAGCCCTATCTTCTCATCAAAATATCGAATTAAATGTATACGACCAGGCTCTATTCATTCACGCAGAAATGCATTAAAAATTTCACTTATATAGAGGGATGATGGAGTATTTTCTCAACTCTGTTTCTGAGAAACACTCAATTCAGAACGATGCGTATGTGGTGATAGATGGAACACAGTCCTTATGGAAGGAATCGGACATGTTTACAACTAATATCACAGGGTTTTAATATGACATTCCCAATCTGATCCTGGAGATATAAAATTACTCTGCTATGGCAACATAAATCCAATGCTGAAATTATTTCCAGAATCAAATACGTATACAATCGAGAATTTAATCAAAGATTCTTATTAACTACAGCAACAAGAATAAAAGCCAAGACACAAAATCGATTTTTAAAAACAAATAACTCTACAATCAAGAACTGAATCAAACTATATTTATGAATTACCTCTAGCTAGCTACGGGGCTGAACCAATTGTGGTGGGCCCTTGCCACACCCAAGAAAGCATTGATTACAATACTAACTACACCTACAACAACTTATCTCAGAGGTTCATCAAATCCACAACAATTCACATTTAATCAAGAACGCATCAACATGAGAATTCGGCTCTCACTCTTAGAACATGAAATCACAGTTTTTATTGATAGTTGGAATGATAATACAATAAATCCTGATCAAATCATATGTATTTACCTTTATAGGAATTCTTAGTTACAAAATTAGTAGCAGTATTATTAAATAGCAGGACGTTGAAAACTATGGATATGGTTATCCAAAAAATCAACACTAATTGTCCTAAATTCGAACTTATCAGTTTCTTATCAAAACCGCATACTGCTATAGAAAGAAGATTCCTATATTTTGTTAACTGAACTCCATTATACGTAGAGTGGCCAGTTGGTCCTTCAACCATCTTTGAATTTGTTGAAGTGATAGAAGGATCATCGAATTTGCTGAGCTGTGCTTCTATCTTGAGGCATGTCAGCGTATCAACTGAAAAATGGTTGAAGGATCCTAGTCTTCCTCCTAGCCAAAGAGCTAATCAAACAGGTCCTGCAAGAAATGCATCATTCTACCCATAATAGTAAGTTAGCAAATAAGCATGTTACTAAAAATGCCTAAACTAGCTATAGAATAGTAGAAACAATTATACTTGTACTGCATTTTACCTTGAACAAGGATTGATGGAAGTTTGTCCATATTAGGAATAAAGAGAGGAAAAAGGAAGTAGATATGTGTCAAAACCAGGCAAAACGAGGCAAAAAGGTGAGGAGGAATAGACAAAAAGTAGCCTGAACATCTCCCCCACACTTGATCTGAAGCATGTCCTCGTGCCTCCAATTCATCACTGTCTAATAAAAAATTAGTTTCTTGGGCCAGCTTCTCCAAACTTTTCCTAAATGAGGCTGAGCCTTTTGTGAACCGTGCAACCAATCCTCTAGCACTTGTATTCTTTGCAATAGATGTCTTCCATGATTTAAGCCTTTGATCCTTCCTTTGAAGCTCATCATTCTGTACATATAACTAGAGGTTCTCCTCTCTTAACTGATCATTTACCTTACTTACATATTGGAAAAACGTTTTAAACCTGTGAGCCTTGTTCCTTAACTTAGAGATTTTATTCTGAAGTCTTACTGATCTAATTTTGAAATTTTCTTCTTTATCAAGGATTGATATCTTTGCTGGAATTGTTGAATGTTGGGGATGACCTTCATCTAGCATGTGGCCCATAACCTGCTTTGGAAAAGGACCTTGCTGTTCTGGGCTTATGGAAGTAGGAGCAGGGGTAAAAGCATGTACAACTTGGGAAATATTATCTAGAATATGAAACTGATGGGAAGATGAGGGTGATGAAGGAAATTGGGGAGAAGATGAGGGAGAGGGAGTAGAAGAATATGGGTAAGAGGGCCCAAAAATGTGTTGGGAATCAATAGTATTGCAAGGGGACTTATCCATGCTTCTATTTCTTCTCTTTTCTAGTATGATAGTCTCGGAAGTGGGAACTGGAGATTTAACAGTGTGAGTTGAGTTTCTCCTCAAACTGGGCTTGCGACCTTGTCAAGTTGGGGTATTTTCAATTAATTCTTCAGGAGGGGACAAGGTTTTCCTTCTTCATTTTCCTAACTACCTCTTTGAAGAATTTCTCACCCCCAGTCGGTAATCTAATTACTCTGCTCACTGATTTTTCTGTGACTTTGAGGCAAAGGTTACCGATCCTTGCTCTCTTGCCATCGAACATCTGGGAAAATGCCAATGCCACAAGGTCATTGTATCCTTGAAATTTTGGAAGAAAAACCCCCCATTACTTCCATTCGATGGCTTCCTTGCACAACTGAGAATTTGCAGTTCGAGAAAATTGGGTGAATGTGGGCTTGTGTCTATCAGTTCCCATGATCCAAGCAGATTCAAACATATCTGCACTCAGCCCATGGCATGTAATTTCACCTGTCACGACCCACAGTGAAACGACAAGGAAGTCAATTCGGAAACAAACACAACACCACAACGTTTATTCCTTGGCTCTGGAGAATCGGTGACTGGCATCCATTATGGCTCACAAGAAGAGCATCAGCAGGTGCCCACCCTTTACGAAAACCACTCCTACTCCAAAATCCCCTCTCTTTATCAAAATTCACCTTAGTCTGCTGCATTGATTATCGTGAAGATGGATAAAAACGCAATCATGATTTATGATGGAGACATTACCCAATAATTGGATTATGAGGACGATTCTGAGTTTAATCGAAAATGGCACATAAGCATATGATGAAAGCTTGGTTTGCGTGAAAGGTTTAATCCATGTCATGTCATTATGCCTGAAATCATATTGCCGTGTGGAGGGTTTCATCCCTCATCATCATGTGCTTCATTCATGCGTCCTCATCAATAGCCCTGATCACCACTTGTAATCATATGAAGTTTTGGACATGGGTGGACGGGATTCTGAAGGGAATGGGTGATTCTGGGATGCAGGATTATAATTGGTTTAGAAGGCAAACAAATGAAAGTAGAGGCATAGGGAACATGGTAGATAGCATGTACTTGTAATAATCATTAAAACTACCCATAACCAGATTAAGCAGATTAAGCATGTACCTTTGTCACTGAAATAATATTGGGAATGAAAATAACATCATATCATTATAGGAGCAGGTCTCCTCTTCGAGATGTAGCTTCTGCTACAATGAAGATCATGGTTAACAGTAAAATTTGCAACCAATAGTGATATCCAGATCAATCAGACCTTTAGGCCTAGGCTGCAATTCCATGATTGTACTGCTGTTAAAAACAGATCTTTGCACAGTTTATTGGTACCATCGATTGTTCATGACCATGTTGTAGCTTCTAGACAGCAGATTTCAAAAAGAAGATTTTGGTCCAGTATTCAAATGTCCAGGTACAAAGATGACAAAGATGACAAAAAAAAGTAACTCAAGCATGGAGTTAGTCTTTGTGAAGAACAGAACATAAAGTCTCCAATTTCTCTGACAAAGTGTCACTCAGTTTTGTGAGGTGGTGCTAGAACCTGTCCACCATCTCGTGGATTTTAACCAGGCCTGAGATGATAACTGCCTGGGGAATTTCTGTTTAGAGAGCTTGAAATTTCCTGAAAGAAGGCTCCGGGGGGGTTTATTTTTTGTAATTATTCCAATGGGCCTAGAAAAGAATAATTCAATGCCCATTGGATCCCTAGGCTACCACCACCTTATTGTTTTATCGAGCCTAAGGTAGTTCCTGCTTGGGGCATTCATTTTTAGAGAGTCTGAGTTGCCCATAGAAGACTCCAACTGTTCCTTTTCCATAATTAATCTGGCAAGCCTGGATAAAGGAATAAACCCACTCTTGCCGAATTCCTCCATTATTCTACATGGACTGTGGGGAGAACCACCTGAATATATGGAAATTGACAGTCCACTGGTTAATCTATATATATATATATATATATATATATATATATATATATATATATATATATAGATATAGATATATAGATATATATTTAAAAAAAAAATAGACAAGAAAAATTAATCTATTGATCCAGCAAGAGGCTGGTCATTCCCATGAACCAGCTCTAGTCCTGGATCCTTCTAAATGTCCTGCAAAAACAAATAATGTGAGAGTGATTTATGGTAAACTTTTAGCTGATGGCCATTTACCACAAAGGAAGTCTGCTCATTATCAATGTTTCTAATACGAATCGAACCGTTGTCAAAAAATTCATTTACCTCATAGGGTCCCAACCAACGAGTAGAGAAATTACCTTTGAAATGTTTGAACTTACTGTCATACAATAGGGCCCATTCACCTGCATGGAAAACTTTCTTTTTGATCAAATTATCGTGTCATCGAGCTCTCTGATCTTGTACCAGCGAAGTTCTGTGATATGCATCCTGTCGGATCTCATCGAGCTCATTCAACCGCATCAACCTCTACTCTTGGGCTTTATTCAGATTCATTCTCAATTGGGCGGCCGTCTGAAATGTCTTTACTTGGAACTCAATGGGCAAAGGCACTTTTTTTCCATAGACTAGGTCATACAGGGTGTGTCCCGTCACATTTCTCCAAGTGATCCTATAAGCCCATAGTGCTTCCAATAACTTGTCCACCCAGTCCTTATGGTGCAGTTGAATGGTTTTTGTGAGGATAGACTCCAAGAACTTGTTTGTGGATTCCACTTGTCCGTTATCTTGAGGGTGGTAAGGGGTAGATTTACAATGTTTGATCTGATACTGCTCAGTGAGTGCCTTGACCAATTTTTATGTGAATTGTGTACCTTGGTCCGTGACAATATCGTGTGGCACACCGAATCTCATGAAGATGTCTTTGAACAGAAACTCTACAACTACCTTTTCCGTGGCAGAAAAAAAGGCCTTCGCCTCCACCCACTTAATGATGTAATCGGTGCATACCAAAATGTATTTCTTCTTTTTTGAGATCGAGGAGATGGGCCCTACGAAATCCAACACCCATTTCTCAAATGGTTCAATGGCTATCTGAGGCTGAAGGGGCATTTCGTCGGAGGAAACTGGTCTCCCCATTTGCTAGAAAGCATCACAACTGGAGACGAATTTCTTGGCATCTTTAAAGAGCGAGGGCCAATAATACCTGGTGCGAAGAACCTTGTATGTGGTTCGTTTGTCGGAAAAATGCCCCCTGCAAAGCTTGTAGTGGGAGGCTCTCAAAACATCGTACATTTCATCTTCCTACACACACTTCCTCATCTTCAGGTCTGGTCCTATGTAAAACAAGTCTTCCTCGATCCAGGAGTAATTTGCACTACGCTACACAATGTTGTGTTTTCCCGGGCAAACATGCTTTGAGGTAATTTCCTTGACACCAAATAATTTTCAACATTGGCGAACCAAGGAGTGATGGCGGAAATGGTGAATAGTGCATCATCTGGGAATTCATCAGGTACTGGAGTTGTCATGCTTCCCTATCCAATATTCAAACAAGAAAAAAAGTCAGCTGCTAGATTATCACTTCCAGGCCTATCGATTACAATAATATTAAATTCTTGTAAAAGCAACAACCATCTAGTTATTCTAGCATTAGTAATTGGTTTATTCATTAAAAACCTAATGGCAGAATGATCGGTATGGACAAAAGTTTGATAACCAGTAATGTAATTTCTAAATTTCCCGATAGCATGCACAACTGCTAACAATTCTTTCTCGGTGACTGTATAATTTAATTCAGCGCGAGAAATATTTTTGCTAATAAAATAGATAGCATAAGGATAGCGATCTTCCCTTTGTCCCAAAATTGCTCCTAGTGCAGTGTCTGAAGCATCAGTACATATGTGAAATGGCAGGGACCAGTTTGGTCCTCTCAACACTTGAGGTGTAGGCAATCTTTTCTTGAGTATCTGAAAGGCCTGTTGACAATTGACATTCCATACATAGTCAGCATTGTTAGTCAATAACTTAAATAATGGTGCTGCAATTTTAGTAAAATTTTCGATAAAACGATGATAGTAACCTGAATGTCCTAAAAAACTTCTTACCTCTTTTTGCAAACTTGGAATAGGAATATGGGAGATTACCTCAATATTTTCCAGATCTACTTTAATTCCTTCTAATGATACATGATGACCCAAAATGATTCCCTTAGTTTGCAACATTTTGCATTTGTCACTACTAAGGACGAGGTTTGCTTCTTGACAACGAATCAACACTTTTTCTAAATTGGCCAGAGCTTGATCAAAATCATCTCCATAACCTATGAAGTCGTCCATATAGACTTCTACACAGTCATGAACCAAATTGGAAAAAATAGCGAGTACAACTCTTTGAAATGTAGCTGGGGCATTACAAAGACCAAAAGGTATGACTCTATATGCATAGGTGCCCCAAGGGCATGTAAATGTAGTCTTTTCTTGATCTTCTTTAGCTATCTGGATTTGATTATATCCATTGTACCCATCTAGAAAGGAGAAGTATTTCCTACCTGAGAGCATGTCAAGTACCTGATCAATGAAATACAGGGGAAAGTAGTCGTGCGATGTGGCCTTGTTTAGTTCTCTGTAGTCAACGCAAATATGCCACTTGCCATTCTTTTTCAGCACCACCAAAAGAGGTGACACCCATTTAATGCCCGAAATGGGATAGATAAATTCTGTAGCCAAGAGTTTTTGAAACTCTTCTTTGACAATATCCTTTAATGCTGGTTTCATTCGTCTTTGTGGCTTTTGGATGGGTCTCATTTCTTCATTAGTGTAAATGTGATGAATGCATGTGTCTGGATGGATGCCTCGCATGTTAAGGTAATCCCAAGAAAATGCTCCAGATAGCTCATGAACCATATCCATTAGTTGCTGCTTTTGTTTCGTGGTCAATTCTGCACTGATGTGTAAGGTCCTTCCTTCAGTGATTTCTACTAGCTTAGTGGCGAGTTCATGGATTCCCTCTATTTCTGCAAAAGATGCAAACACGGCTGGATGGGAGGCTTCCTGGAACTCATCACTGAAAATATGATGGTAACCATTAAAAGAGATAGGATAATCAATACAAGAACTGTAAGATAAAAACTGGTGCAAGATATGTTCATCGGACTGTTCCTGGAGACCTCTAGACTATTCTAATGTCAACAAAGGAAACATACAGTCTTCATCACCATAGGGGCTCTCGAGCGATAATGGTACTTCAGTAGTTGTCTGAGCAGGGGGAAAGATAGACAAGGTTTGGTTATGGGGACCATTGGAAATGGTTATTTCTCCGTTTCTACACCCTATGACGGCATCAATAGTTGCCAACCAAGGGCGTTCTAGAACTATAGGATGTCCAAGTCTCGAGTTTTTTGGAGAAATGATGATAAATTCTATTGGATATTTCCAGGAAGCTATAGTGACCACTATGTCTTCTAGGGTTCCCATAGGTTTGACGACGGATTCGTCTGCCATTTCTAGAATGATATGGGTGATTTTAAGCCCTGGTGACTGCAAATATGTCATAGTCTCGTATGTCATGGTATTTTATGCCGCCCCCAAGTCTACAAGTGTGTTTGGCAGTACTCTGTTTATTTCAATGGTGACAATGGGATTCCCAGGGTCATGGTACTTCACACGAAAGTCAGAAATCATGGTGGACATTTGGATCATGATTTTTACGCTTTGGTTCTTATGCCCTTTCCTACCTAGCTTCTTGATGCAAAGATCCTTGACAATTTTGGTGTAAATAGGGATGTCTTTGATAGCTTGCAAGAGTGGAATTTTAATGCAGACATTCCTTAATTCATCTTCTAGGTTGTATTCCAGAGGAGTCTCTTATTTCTTTACAAGGAGTCTTTATGGGTAGGGTGGTTCATTCGATTCTTCTTCTTGTATTTTATTTTTTTCTTCATTTTTCATATGGTTTTCCGATGATGTGGATGGGTCCTCTTCCTCTATGACAACAGTTGATTTCCCTTTATTAACTATCTTCCCTTATCGTAACTGAATTTCTTTCATGGGAATGGTAGTGATCATGTATGTAGGGAAAGGCTGGATGTTTATGTTATGTGCAGGTTGAGGTGGTATATTGTGATTTGGGTTAGGTACGGGTTGCACAGGAAATAATGTAGGGTGAGGTGGGTTTTGAGGTGCTTGCGAGGATGATGATGAGTCAGATGGCACAGGTAAAAGTTGATGCAAGGGACGGGATGGCAGCAATGGTTGTTGATATGTGTGAGGGTTATACCCTTGTGGATAGGATTGCATAGTTGGGTTGTACCCTTGATAGGTGTGAGGGTTATACCCATGCTGATATGTTGAGGTGCTTGGCATATTTGGGTAGGGCACATAGAACTGGCTCTCTGGCTGATAAGGGTTGCTATAAGGGTTTTCCCTCCAGTTATGGTTCCATGGGGTGTTTTGAGTTTGAGGAGCAGCCCAAGGAGGATAAGATGGCTGGAAATTCTAGGGTTGAGTTTGACTATATCCTTGGGGACTAGGTTCTGGGAACATGTTTTGATTGGGGCCTCTCCAAAAGGGCTTTTTACTTGCTTGTGATGGATCATTTTTTTCAACATTACCTTTATAGATGGCCTACAAACCGGGAAGAGCTGGGAATTTACTCGTGGCATGTTCTAAGGTGCAATTTACACAAACCTAAATAACGTTGATGGGCCACTCTCTTTATGATTTTTCCTACATCTAGGACAAAATATTTCCATATCAGACCTTTCGTCTTCTTGTTTCTTCTTATGTTTCATTGTGTCGAGATGGTTGCCAATAGTGTTTAAAATGTCATTTTTTAAGTCTTCCAGCATGTTTCCTAGTTCGACCATAGTGACAACAATAGAATAAGGTTTCTGGTGTCTAGGTACAGTGTCTCAGAGACTATCACGCAGCTTCCTACCTACTTTAGCCTAGCTTCTAGAATAGGTTCGAAAAAGTTTGACTATTTCAAAAAAAAACTTTTTGTAAATTCCCCCACCACTTCAGAGATTTAGAGTCTTGATGCATTCATCTCTTAATTCTTTTAGAAATACTATTTTGACTGTTTTTTCCTCTAGATGGGATCCTCGGGATTTGTGAAAATGATACAGGAAGCACTCAAGATATTCTTCTAGGCTCTTGTCATCTAGTTGTTGCATTCTTCGAATATCATTGAGGTCCCTAGTTTTGCAAACATCCTGGTATTTCTTAAGGAATATAGATTTCATGTCATCCCAAGTGTATATGGTTTTTTCCCCTAAGCTCATAAACCATCGAAGTGCGGCATCCTTCAAGGTGGTCGAGAACAGTTTCAGTTTGTGTGCATCATCATAGTAATTATAGCTTCTACACAGAATATGAAATTCGAAAAGGAAAGAATTAGGATCTTCAGAGGACTTACCATAAAATAGCGGCAGGGAGGTCATTGGAATGCTCTTCATTGTGATGTTCCTGGTGATGTCGAGGATAGGAAACTCGAAGGTAGTTTCTTCGTCATCGTCATCTGGTCCTCCTCGTGGTCCATCAGTGTTTTCTCTCCTTGGCCCCTTAATGTTTTCTCCCCTTCAGCCATTCCTGTTTTCTCCAAAGAAAGTTGGTCCTTCCTCTTCTTCATGATTCCCCTCATTGTTTTTGTTCTCACCTTCATTGTTTTCCATGTTGGTGCTGATGTTGGTGGAGAAAGAGCCAATGGACAACCTTACTTCTTCTTGGTTTGCAAGTTCTGCTTCCAAAGTTTCCTTTCCACTAGTATTCCATTTTTCATTTTTAGTACATGCGTAACGATCAACAGGGTTAGTTAATGGAGTTTTTACTAAACCAAATTTTTTAGGAAATTGAAAACTAGAAATAAATCTACCTTTATTATCCCTAGTTCTACTTCTACGCATAAGGAAATAAGAATAAAGTTGAGAACAAGAAGTAATCAGTCAGACTTTGGAGCAACCCCACAAAATTCGATGCGTGGCTCTTCACTCACGTGCTACCGTACTCTCTCCACCCTCTGACAGCACTGCAAGATCTCTGAACTTCAAACAATAATGATTACCTGAATCTTGAAATTATAGCATCCCGGCAAACAGCGCCAAAATGTTGTGTGAAATAACTGTCGAATTAATTCACCGATATCTATATATCAATATGGACTCAAAAAACATGAGCTGTACTGTGCTAGTAAGGTTAATATTTTAGATTTGAAGTTTATATGATTCCTTAAGATATTTGATTTAAGAATTGACGCACACAAAAACATCTATAAACACACATTGTCGGAAATAAATCAATTCATATCATCATAAAATAGGAACAATTACCGAACTCTAGTTTGAAAACTGGAAACCCTTATTCAGTCTATCTCAATATTAAGTCTAAAATCAAAACCATTAAAAATCAACAACAACTTTAATTCAATAACTCACTACTCGCAGAAAATCTGAAAAACCATAGTTCTAATCTTTGGAGGTCACACTAAAATGGAATTACCTAATCTAAGTAAACCTATGAACTGATTCCACACTCACACAGTGAAATTGCAATTAATAATGGTATCCCTAATTAACTCTGATGTCAACACTTCATACCAATTCACTATAATGGTGTCAAGCGAAAAGGTGCACTATCATACTAGTTTAAATAAAAATTTTACACACACAGACTTCAGTCATGATAGCCATTAATATTTCATACCCGACTTAACCATTTATATATGTATTAATCACTCATGACAGTCTTAATTATACTTTTCAAACCAAACTAAAATAAACTCAAGTGATGAAGAATGCACAACTACGCTATGGAGATCAGCTTCTAATTATAGTTGTCTTTCATCAAACTTCCAATTGTACTCTAGAAAAGTTACTCAAAGTTCTACAACAATCAACACTCTGGTTTCTGCAATAAGATAATGCTCTTAATTCAATCAACACATGTTGTATTAAGACACATAAATGGAAATGAATTAAATCTCGAAATTACAAGTTTGACACATTCACATAAATTGTCACTGGCAGTCATCTAGTCATCCTCTAAACCTTGCAATAAAATGTTTCAAACTTTAATGAATGATATCTTTTGAACCAATTTTCAAGGGTTTAAATCACTTTGTCACTGTTATTATTATGGACATGGAATTGTGAAGCTTGCACCTAACACACAATTTCGAGCATCAATCCAGAAAGTAATGCTAGTTAAGATTATGTCCTTAAGGGAATATGCACTCACTCCAAGTAATATTGCTAATTCAACTTGACCCAAATGCTACAACCAATCTTTGACCTCCCAGTCCAGACCCTAATCTTATGCAAGATGAAACAATATTGCAAACATCTAATTAATCATGCCAAAGAAATGAAGAAAACTTTGCTCTAATCTACCCTATGAATCACCTACTTTCTTCCACCTAATCAACACACAGGTCTCCTAGTGACTTGCCGGCTAAGACCCCAAAAGAACCTATAGCTATCACTCTGCAATGAATCTAACTTCACACTCCTATTTTTTCTTAGGAAATGATAAACTAAAAGTATAATGTAAACAAAACTCTGCCTCTTCAAACCAAGTGCATAGAATTCAAACAAAATAATTCACTTAATAATTCCATCCAAATGTTATAGAAATTGAACTATGGTCATCAATCTAAGCTATGCACACATAAATGAGATGCAGATTACTTAATGCAAAGGACCATTCAACACACAGAAATAGTTAGCCATTTAATCTATTTTCAATTCGAGCTATGATATTCTACTGAAATCGATCTAGCAATATGTATTTCAGCCCTATCTTCTCATCAAAAGATCAAATTAAATGTATACAACCAGGCTCTTTTCATTCACAAAGAAATGCATTCAGAAACTCGATTATCTAGAGGGATGATCGAGTATTTTCTCAACTCTGTTTTTGAGCAACGCTCAATTCAGAACGATGCATATGTGGTGACGGATGGAACATAGTCCTTATGGAAGGAATCAGACATGTTTACAACTACAATTAGAGGCTTTTAATATGAAATTCCAAATTTGATCCTGGAGATATAAAGTTACTCTGCTATAGCAACATAAATCCAATGCTGAAATTGATTTCCAAAATCAAATAACTATACAATCGAGAATTTAATCAACGTTGCTTATAAACTACAGCAACAGGAATCAGAGCCAAGACACAAAATCGATTTTTAAAAACAAATAACTCTCCAATCAAGAACTGAATCAAAATATATTTATGAATTACCTCTGGCTAGCTACGAGGCTGAACTGGTTGTGGTGGGCCCTTGCCACACCCGGGAAAGCATTGATTACAGTACTAACTTTAAATCAAATCCACAACAATTCATAGTTAATAAAAAATGCATCAACATGAGAATTCTTCTTTCACTCTTAGAACACGAAATCATAGTTTGTATTGATATCTGAAATGATAATACATTAGCTCCTGATCAAATCATATGTCTTTTCCTTTATAGGCATTCTTAGTTACAAAATTAGTAGTAGTCTTATTACAGAGCAGGACGTTGAAAACTGTGGATATGGTAATCCACAAAATCAACACTAATTGTCATAAATTCGAACTTATGAGTTTCTTATCAAAACCGCATGTTTCTATAGAAATAAGATTCCTAAATTTTGTTAACTGAACTACATTATACGTAGAGTGTCCAGATGGTCCTTCACCCATATTTGAATTTGTCGAAGTGCTAGAAGGAGAATTGAATTTGCTGAGTTGTGGCTTCTATCTTGAGGCATGTTGGCATATCAACTAAAAAATGGTTGAAGGATCCTAGTCTTCCTCCCAGTCAAAGAGCTAATCAAATAGGTCCTGCAAGAAATCCATCATTCTACCCATAATAGTAAGTTAACAAATAAGCATGTTACTAAAAATTCCTAGACTAGCTATAGAATAGTAGAAACAATTATACTTGTACTGTCTTTTACCTTGAACAAGGATTGATGGAAGTTTGGACATATTAGGAATAAAGAGAGGAAAAAGGAAGTAGATATGTGTCAAAACTGGGAGAAATGAGGCAAAAAGGTGAGGAGGAATAGACAAAAAGTAGCCTCAACAATTTTTTTAAATATGGGTTGAGTTATTAGTTCATGGAAGCCTTGATTGGACAAATCTTTAGAAGCCCAATGGAAAACTATAGGTTGAGTTACTAGTCATGGAAGCCTTGGTTGGAAAAATGCTCTGGAAGCCCTAGGCGGGTTGAGTTACTAGTCTTGGAAGCCCTAGTTGGATAAACTGTCTAGAAGCCCTGTAACATTTGGGGTTGAGTTACTAGTCCTGAAATCCCTCGTTGGAACAAACACTCTGGAGCCCCACAACAACTTGGATAAAGATCAATCTGTGATGGTTACTGATATTCGACCGTAAGGTGGAATCACTAGTTTTGGGGTTGAGGCGGTTTTGTCTCTGGAGCCCTCTTTTTGTGTTGAGTGACACGTTTGATAAATTCCCACATTCATGCTTCGAATATGGCACAGGGGTGATTGGATGAAGTGAGAATTAGCTCATCCAATCTATGGTCAGGTAGAATGTGGAGGTCACATCTCCGGTTGGTTTTTACATTCAGTAATGAAGAGCTCATTCCTCTAGTATTCGGTATGTAAATGTATTGGTTTATGTATGGATGTATTTGATGTTATATCCATTGTATTTATGTTGTTAATATGCTAGTTATAAGAATGTATTTGATCAATGATGATATGTGGATATATCTATCTTTTTACTGGTAAATGAATGAATAGTGTATTTATGGTCAAATCGATTGTATGGTAGCTTATTATGTAGGGGTGAAATATTCTTAGCTATTATCAAATTTGTAAAATATCCCCATGTTTAAATCTGTTATTTATACCTATAGATGCAATGTTTGTGACATGTTTGATGAAATCCTATCATGGTTGGGTGGGGTCAAATGAGTTCCTCATGATGTGATTGCTTCCATACATTGGATTTAATGTTATTTACCCTCTCCTAAAGTTACAAGAAGTTCTTCGCAGTGACCTAGGCTCAGGGGCTAAAAATGTGGCACGAATCTCGATGCTTCAAGCACAATATTCAACTTTTGGGGCCATAACTGCAACCCTAACAAGGAAATCCCATGTCTAATGGTATATAATTTCTCCCTTGCCCTTACATTCTCGTGACTAAGCCTCAAATAGTTAAAAAATCAGCTCCCCCTCAGGGAATAGGGCCCTGGAAGGTTGGGTTACATCTTGGGGATGTCAAGGATGTAGTGTAAGGTCTATTTGTCATGTTTCCGTTGGTTCCACTTCCTCAAAGTCATATAGGAGGTTGAATCTCATATTAGTAGCCTCTCTTCACATGTTTACCCTAATTGGTTAGTTACTTGGGTCGATGTGGGAAGAGGGTGTTCCAATGTTTTATTGGTGAATTCTAGAGATTGGGCTAGTGTTCTTCACGATGATGAGTTAATTCTAAGCGATGGAAGTACCTCTATCCCTAAGAGGTATTGTTTAAATGTGTAGCTTGGGAGGTACTCCAACAAACCTTGGGGTATTGGGTTTATGAGGATTTGACCCACAAAATTTGGTTTCTGGGTAGTGTACCCAAGTTGTGGGCTTTGTACCCAAAGTCATGGGGAAAATACCGAAGGAGATATTCATGGTTTATTCATTAGATGCATGATGGGCACCCTTTATGGATTAAAGGGAACCTAGGGATTAAATGGAGTGGAAAATTCAAATGAAATAATTTTATTTCTAATGGTAGTGGAGTTTTATATGTAGGCTCAAGTCGGTGTGACCTAAAATAACTGACCCTTGGTGGAAAGTGACACCACCTATATAAATGCAAGAAGAAATGAGATTGAGATAATTTGGGTATCCATGCAAGAATATATCAATTTTTTTCCACCAAATAGAAGTGTGAAATACCTCAGGGAGTGCTTAGGGGTAAAATGCACAGGTGGTAGTTGGAGTAAGATCCCCCTTGGGCCTTCCCGGGACCCAAGGTAGATAGTCAGATTAGCTGCAACATTCAAAAAGAAACTACATGCATGTTAATACTAATGATTGATTCACAAAGTGATGTATTGAAGGATTGCCTCCATGTATAAGGCAGATTTGTTGGAGAGTGTAATGCAGTGTGGTGGAAGTCCTCCTCACCAACTCCAAGTTCGAATCTTGCAAACAAACAATGAAATAATGTAATCTTCATAGTATTATCACTACAAACAATAAAACAAGTATATAATCAAACAATAAACCATGTAAATATAAGCCACTTATAACATGTATTCTAAACAAATAAACAATAGATGCATCAATAAGAAACCAAGTGGACAAAATAGAGACAATTATATTATTCAAGGAAAATTACAACCATCAGTTTGGTCAAGCTTCCCTCAGTCCTCCGAATCCAAGATCTCTCTCCTTAATATCCAAGTGTGACAATGCTTAGTCCAAAATTTCTCAATGAACCTTGCCAATCATGAAACCTCACACTCAACAACAAAAGTACACTCCTCACACAATCAACCTTTCGACCTTTAATAATGAGCCCTAGCCTCCAATTTATAAGAGTTTGGGAGGATCAACCTTTCCATTCTTCTCCATTATTTTTAATAGGAAAAAATCCATGATCTTTCCATGCTTTTCCTAGATTTTTTCGTATTTGGATGCTCATTTGGGTTTAGTAATGTCCAATCAGAGGCCTACACTTAAGGTTGCCTACTTTTTGGACCGACTCCTTGAGAAAAATCTGGAAAAGTCAGTCTATTACTGCAGAATTTGTTCCTTTTTTCTTCTTGAAACACGGGTAATGCTGCCCCTTAGGAAAAAATAGTGTGTTAACCTAGGCACTAATGCTCCCTTAAAGAGGTAGGGGTGTATTATAACTCAACCTAGCTATCTCTAGGGTGTGTTACCTTGGCAAAATAGGTCTCTATCTAGGTCAATTTCTTCCTTGCATGTGTCCTTCTCCTCTGAGTTGATGATGAGATCATTTGTATTGCAAAAGATGCCCCCTAAAGTGTGAGGTTAGATACGAAGATGATGGCCGAAATACTTTATAAATGTGTAGTAGAGTGAGAGGAGCTAGAGGATTAAAGAAAACCTAAAAAAAAACAACATATCTCAAAAATATAAATATATGTCCTGAGTCAAGCATTCCCATGCTCAGTAGCTATATCAAAATGATTTATACAGGAAGAGATATGACCAATCTGTCCATCGATAAGCACAATGTGGAATCTTATGTCATGACAGGACCAATGTGATAAGTTGTCTTTGAAAATAATATCTACAGCTTGGGAGAGGAAACAAAGCCAAATGATGTAAGCCTCAACTGAAGGTCTTGGTTGTCGCTTCTCTAAACTGCATATTTATGCACATGTGAATAGAGTTGTAGTCGAACATGCAAGAAATTGTCTGATTCCCTATCAATGATGAAAATTGTTAATAGATGCAAGGATGGACACTGATAATGATTATGGTCTCAAAGATGCACAATACAATCTAGCGAGTTTGAATAAATGGTGTTGATGTCAAACACTCGTAGAATTATTCGACTGGGAGCCAATGATGAAAACCCTCAATCAAACACAAGGTAACCTGCCACTGAGGTGTACGAGTTCCACGGTACTGATATGTGTCTGGATCAACTTCCTAGATAAGATGTTGAATTTGATAGGAAGAGATCTGTCAAAAGGAAAGCAATGAGGTGTCCTAGATCAGTTTACATGAAACGGGAAAAAGATGATTGTCACACAAATTTTTGGTCATCTAACCATTTACAATTAGATGGATTGAAATACACCATGTGAGACCAGTTTTACCATAGTAAAATTGCTTTCACTATAAGAAATAATTTAATAAACCATAGTTTATTAAGTTATTTATGGTTCAAATAGGAAACCCCATGAGGAATAGTTAAATAAATCCTTATCTAACATTCACTGGCGAATTCATTCTAACAACTGGTGACTCCACTAGGTTTTATTCATATTCCTGTGTGACCATTTGCTTCAGTACCTATGGTTTTTATTTAGCTATATTTTTTTAGCCTCTTAATGTTGTTTTTTACCTTTTATGCCCTAAAACAATAAAAAGTATAACTTCTGAGTGTTTCTGGGTGTTCTCCGTAGGTAACAGGTATCAGCCTTGCCAAAGACGAAAAATTTTTCCACAACCTGCCGCCCGAGACTCTTGGAACTGCATCTTGCACTTTTCATCCCAGTACCTGCGATTTCAGGCTCAGGTCACACCTGCTGGGCCCAAAAATGTGATTTTAGCAGCCTACAGGTCAGTACTTGTGAGCTACAACTTTTTTTGGGAATTTTTTCCTTTAATTTCAAGGTTTACCGCAAGCACTATTCAGGGTTGTCTAACCTCTGTCTCCACCCATTTTAGGCCTGGATATGCTCATTTTTTCACTGTGAAGTAGGAACAAGCCCCTTAGGGTTTTAGTACACTTCCACCTTTTTAGGAGGGGTTTAGCTGAGTAGGTAGTCTCATATTTTGTAGCACTTTAAACCATTGTTTAGGGTTTGATCTATATTTCTCACACTGCATCAGTTGATGCTAGGGCCCACGGTCACATAACCTATCTACCCAAATGTTGCTCAACCTCCTTTTTATCCTTATAAACAGCCTGGTGCTCTAGTCCCTTCAGAATTAGCACCCCAACCTCCTATTCCTTCTCAACCTCTACCGCAAAAACAACCTCCCCCTCCGAGTCAAGTGTATTCATAGCAAAGCATGACCGATCCTTGAAATTCTAAGAAAAGAGGAAAGGAAACCAAAATAAACCAGCGTAAGGTAATCAAGGGTGCCAAGGGAACCAACCAAACACTAAAAAATAACAACAATGCAATCAGCCCATGCAAGATAGGCCTCTTTGTACAAACAAGCCTTGTTCTTGTTGTGGTATCCATGGCCATTATACACACGATTGTCCCAATTTACCCCAAATGCATCAGTTGTGGGAAGCACAAGCAGTATCTAGAGGACAACGAGCCATGGATTTAGCTCCTCCAAATACTATGCCTATTCAACTGACTCTTTTTACTGATCCTTTCCCTCAACAAGGATGTGTGGCTACCCAACCCCCTCAAGGTTAGGTTGTCCCTGAACCCTCATATTTTGGTACCTATGATTACCAAATTCTCATCATGAATTTTGAAGTGGTTCATATTGCTGATGTCAACCTTCAAACTCGGTCATGCCAATATGGCAAGCCACCTGCTTTGTTTGCAATTGAGTCTCAAAACAAAGTTTCCACAGAGTTTAGTTCGACACTGAATGCCCATTTACAAATCCTTCAACCATGAGCAGAGGTCCTTCCCAAGATCCTCAAAGGGCCATTATGTCGAACTGCTGCTTCTGCCAAAGCTTCCCATAATTACAACATAATAGATGACTTGGCACAATCTCCTGTTGCCATGTCAACAATGGAAGTCCTCCAGTCATGCCCTTCAAAACATAAAGCTCTATTATCTGCTCTTGGCACTGTGGATCCTTTAGATGATCTTTTGATCATCTTTGATGTTGACAAGTCATAACATCCCCCCTTACCTTCATTTGTCACCTTCCAAATACCAGTCAAGATTCGTAATTCCCATGTCTCGCGATGTATCGTTGACGAGGGTGCATCCACCTACGTGATGTCTACCTATTCTTGGAATAAACTTGGATCACCTAAGTTAGCCCCATCCACCATCACTTTGCATGTTTGGGATGGTCACTCTTCTCAACCCCTTAGCATTTATCGCAATTGTAATGTCACTCTTGCGGGAATTGAAATTAAATTCATTGATGCTCCCTTGGATCACAACATCATTTTGAGTCATAGTTACACCTATGCAATGTCTGCTGTTGCATCTGCAGTTCACCATAAGATGTGATTTCCTCACAATGGAAATATCGTTACCATTGATTAGTTTCCATATTACGAACTGAAGTCTCATATCTCCCCCAAGTCTATCATATCTTCGGTGGACAATAAACAAGTTGTCGCACCTCTTACCAGTGTTTCACTTGGAGTCTATAAATATTCCACCTTACTTGGTGCATTCCCTGGTCCCCCTCCTCTTATCGCAGATCCTATCTCCTTGAATGTTTGCATGATGTAATGGTCTTGGAATAGCCACAAGAAGTTCGGTTCAACCACCCAACATCCTACGCCTCTGAAACCTGCTGGTGGTCACTCAATGAAGCCTGTAGGGCCTTCTTTTCAAGTACCTTCTCCCTCTGTTGCTGTCTCTTCCACTCTTTTTCAACTAGGAATGGCTCCCCCTAGCCTTAACTAGTTTGGAGCCATTCCTCCAAGACAATACCCCTCCAGTCAGATACCATTTCTTGCTCCCCCTTTTGGAGTCTTTCGATACCTGTTATGGCTACGTTGAGCCTTCAAAATTTTACCCTAGGGATCCTAGTATGGTACATTGATCCCCCAGCTGTAACCCTACCTGGTCAGATCAAACCTTATACCGCTTTGACCCCAGTCCAACCGATCACCATGATTCCTAACTTTGCTTGAGTTCCTCAGCCACCTCAACAATAATCTACTCTTGTTGTGAAAGCATCTGGCGATGGGGGAAAAGCCAGAAAGAAGAACCTAAGGATAAGGCTGCCCAAACAAATATTGCTCCTCCTAAGCCTCCAAAGAAGTCACCTTTGTGTGCTTTGTGTGATGTTGTTGGGCATGCTACCCAAAATTATCTTGAACTTCCTCTTCTCAAACATCTGGTCAATGAAACATTTCCTGAATCTGATATCCTGGAGGTCCATGTTACCTTACCTGATTCGGCTAAGAAACTAAAAACATTGTGCACTAATCACCCTTGTGATTTTTTTTATCTTTATGGCTACTATTGTCACCTTTGTTCTTGTCTCAACAATTTTTGCGACACCCTTGAGTCTGTTCGCAGAATCGAGGCTGAACGTAGTGGATCCTGTACTCCTCTACTCATGCAGCCAGATCATCCCAAACTGAAGGAAATTTCTTCACCTATTGTGATACCTCCCCCTAATGTCGAGATGATGGAGCTGTCGACCATTATGATATATATGTCATCATCCATGAGATCCTTAGTGGAAAACCCATCTGGGGCATTCCCTTATGTTTCGACTCTACCTCCTTCGACGATGACCTTGGGCTCAAAATCGGTAGATATTTGATCTACTAGTTTTTCGTCTACCCTCCATAGCAATGTGTATGTGAGCCATATATCTCATGATGATGCATCAGGTAGCCCTGCCACATCATGTGGTATTTCTTATACTAGTCCCCCCATATTTCATTCTGATGAAATATTATGGAAGCAATGACCACCCCTGAATTTCCTTGGGATGATATGCACCACCATGCGTACCTCTTTCTGCAATAGTTCCATGACCATTATGTTGTTGAATCTAAATACTTCATCTCAGATGAGGTCGATCGGCTTAGAAATCCAATTCCTACACCCAATTATTTCAACGAAGAAAACATTCCCTTGGGGTCACATTGCACCTTAGATGAAAGTGAGGCTTACACCAAGCTACTCAAATAATTTTGTAATGTTTCTGCCAGGTCCTATTCAGAGAGGCCCGAACATGATCATGCCATTGTCGAACACCATATCGACACATGGCTCAATGCCTACCTTGTCTGCAAAAAGTTGAGACAAATTTCTCAACGAGAGGCTCTCAAAATAAAAATCTATAAGATGAAGGAGGATGGATGTTCCTATCCCATTCTCATGAAAACATGCACCATTCATGTCTATATGGAATTTCGTGACCTGATTTTTTTTTTCCCCAAGGCAACTTCCCTACACCATGTATTGACCATATATTTAACAAGTGTAAGGGGCATAGAAATTTTACCCATAACATCTCCCATGCGTGTTTTATTTCTGGCATGCATTCAGGTTTCTTGCATTGTCCATCATCTTCTCCTTTGTTGTCTTGTGATGACTTTAAGACGGATCCTTCATCCACACCGTACATTGGTTATGCAGACGGTGAAAGTTGCTACTCACAGAATCTAGCCTTAAAAGCCTGAGCCATTTTTACCCCCATACATTTTTTAGTCCTTTCCATAGTGTATGTATTGGATCTGCCACCAATAATTAGGCCAAATATGATGCAGTGATAAGTTTGTTAGTTGATTCCCTTGACCATCCCACCCTTCATCTTCATGTTTGTTTATATTCCTTACTGCTTTTCAGACAATTGAATGGCATTTATCTTGCGTATAACCACGTCATTTTTAGAATATATTTAGGAATGAAACTCTTAATGCTTGAATTTGAAACCATTACATTCAATCATGTACCTAGAGCCCAAAATCACTATGTAGAGAGCATTGTAAAAAATATTCTAGATTGGAAATTATCACATGAATTTAACACAAAATAATAAATAAATGATGAGCCATATACTCGTTATATATAAAAATATGCATATCCATAATATGTGTTCAAAAAATTATAAAATTTTTGGAGTCCTCTACTCTAATACATGCCCATAGCATGTTACAAAAATCAAAACCGAGGGCACCTTATGCCCCTACATCTAATCACTATCTTGAGGGTCCTGAGCCAATGCCTTGGCTCTTGCAGCTCGCAGATCCCGCATACCCTACTCGACCATCGCCATGCATCACATGACCCCTCGCCACTCTAAGGGTAGGCCGACACATTCCTTAATGTAGCGATCATCTATATCATGCCAGCTGCACTCTTATACCCCGATCATCAATAGCTCACATATACGACGGACTTCCTCCAATAGTGCCTCTAAATCTTCACTGTCAGCTCCTATAGCTATATTAGACTCTATAGCCCTTGGCGTTGCGGGTTGTCCCATATACCCGACCGATTTCACCGGTGCTATATCTGGATACCAAAAGTAATGAATAAGTACCATATACATCATTATAAAAATTTAAATGCATCATAAACTATACCAACTTGTCACTTACCATATTGTCCCCATGCTTGGCTAGGTGGAAGTGGAAAATCTGGGTCCCCCTGATAGTTCATCCCACTGTATGTATAGTCGTCTATATACAACAACATTTGGTCCCAATGTGCGAAGAACTCAGATCGGAACACTCGTCTGACTCCCCTGCCTCCTCCTCTCTGCAATAGCTTCCCCCAGTAGTGCATCCTATGCTCTCGCAGACACCCATCCTGGATCTGCACATGAGGTCGAAGCGTAGGGATATTCTCAAAGAAGAGTGAGCATAACAATGTACCAAAAGCCCATTCATGGTTCACTTGTTGCTTGCATAGTGACAACTATTATTTCAATAACAATAGAATCAGCTCGTCCCACCCATATTAGGTCACGCTCAACACACTCTCCACACGCATCATATACCTTCCAGTGAGGTGGTGGAAGAACTGGTTTCCTAAGATCCGCAACATTTCTACAGCAACAACCCGAGTCTCTAGTCTCTCTAGATATCTAATTGGTGTAGCCATGACCTTGACACGAACATCTGGTCGACAATGGCATGCCACAAACTCATAAATATTCCGCCCATGTGGTAATACTGGCTGAATTTTTCCCACCATCCCCAATGGTGGGAGATCAATCAGGAAATAGATGTCATGAACAATCAGCTCGATCTAGTTCCCCTACACTATAAAGACCTCTAGGTCCGAGCTCTAATAGCTTACTATCTTGGATAACAAGGGCTCTCCCGCCCTCATCAATGGGTTCTAAACCAACTTGAGAACCCCATATCTCACTAGTGCACCTCAAAAAACCTGATCCCCTTGGATCTCAAATCGAAGTGCCTCAAAGTATCTCTCTCTCTAGTTGATATTTAACTCTACCATACCTACACAAAACTAGAAATTTGTCAGTCAGAGGAAGGAAAAACTACATACAAACTATTAAGAAATTTCAGCCCTGTACCTATGAGGTCAGAGTTTTTCCTTTGAAACCTGCTACCCAGGTCACAGAATAGGCCCCAGAATGTACAAGTCGGCTGTGGGGAGGGGCAAAGTGTTTTTCGCGGGCTCTGGGCACCTAATTTGAAATTCTAAACTATTGAAATTGAAAAGTATGGTTTGGCCACCTACCTGCACCTCACGAATCTTGATTTTGATGGTCAATTTGTCTGCTATGAATGTCATAGAATTAGGGCCTTTTCTTCCTCTCCACATCCACCACAACTACAATTGCAAATAAATCAAATTGGAGGGAAATCACCCTATTAAAAGATAAGCCCTAATTTTTCTTTCACCAATTGCGACTAGATCATAGCTCCATTTGACAAACCATCAGTACCGTTGGAAAAATCTCACCGAGCTCTAAAATGTGTATTCATTTGTTTTTGGTGATTTGATACTTCATTCAGAGGCCTTTTTTCCAAGAAGGGTCACTTTGTCGTCTCTCAAAATCGAATTTCTGCACTTGCGCCACTAGTACTTGGGGCACCAATTAGCCTTCATAGTTGTCGATGCGTGTTCCAATTTTCATCATCAGTAACCATCTTTTGATCATTTTTTTATGGTCCCCACTGGGCCTATTCTGTGTGGCAGCATCATCGAGTATCCCTTGATTAGAGCATTTGAGTTAAGTCATCACCACATTCATGGTGTCTGTCTCGAGTCCCTTTGCCTCCTGTTACAATATTCCATCCATTAATGCCTTATCCCTCTCTCATGTAGCCCATTTTTACCTCCAATCCCACTGTCCCCCATCCCCTCAGGAATTGAATAAGTCATTGCCAGGTCTTCCATGCTTTTTATGCTCTGACAAGGGAAGTCATCCATTTTCTACTCAGTATCCCCCATTCCATCATCATCCATGGTGTCAGTCCATCAGTCGCTCTACTATGATCTCTCATGCCTTAGTTGAGGATTCCTTATTTCCTCACATATGGCGGACCTCCTTCTGTCGACATCAACACATTCATTCCAGAAGACAAGTCTAGAGGGCAGTGTATCTTGGTTCCAGATTCCATTATTTTTTAGTGTCCCAGATTAGGAAAAGGAACTCCTCATTGAACTTTGAATTGATTGTTTCTTATCCACACCACTTCAACATTATCGAGATTCGTAGACTTGATAGTTCGGTGATCCAGAAGATTGATCCAATGATTCTTAGGTGTGTGTGAGAGGTTTCAAACCTCATGAGGGGGTGGCCCTTCAGGTAGCCCCCCACATGCAGGATGACTCCATTTTCTTCTACAACCTTAGATGCAGCTCCACAGATTTTATGGGTTTGGCCCCAGCCACTTGTAGCGCCTATAGGATGCATGTATCACTTAGATGAACCATTCATATTTTCAGAGCCCTTTCCTATTTATCAGGGCTTTTCTGGTTGTTATTATATCTCATTTACTCAGATATTATTGTATTCAGTTATGGCTGTTGTCCCAGGCGCAGTATGTATGTGAGATCCATTATATTTTTTTTCTGGTCCATGTTTACGCTAACATATCATGTACTTCGTAGCTCAGTCTCATATATCTGGGCACACCATTATTATTTGTACTTTGTCATTTCGGTGGGCATAGGTATGCCTCCCTTGCCTCCTTAATAATAGGTACCCAAACATTAAAGGAGACTTATCTCATTTGTAGGTCTCGCACCCTCAGGGTTATTATTCTCTCTTACTTCACTTCACCAATGTATCTCTCTCTCTATGACTCCCCTTCGGTGTCTAGTGATTGTGTTCTTCCAACGTACTTTGGTCATACGATTAGCTCCTAACGCTCACACGTTGGGGGGCAATCTGTTACACCAATTTTTGGTCATCTAACCATTTACAATTAGATGGATCGAAATACACCATGTCAGAACAATTTTACAATAGTAAAATTTCTTTCACTATAAGAAATAATTTAATAAACCATAGTTTATTAAGTTATTTCTGGTCCAAGTAGGAAACCCCATGAGGAATAATTAAATAAATCCTTATTTATTTTATTTCCTCTAGGAATAATTAATTAAACCATTTTTTAAATAATATTCCTGGTCATATTTAACCCAATTAATGAGAAAAAATTAGATAAATTATTATTTATCTTATTATTCTCTAGGAATAATTAATTAAATCATTATTTAATTAATGTTCCTTGTTAAATTTGACTAAATCATTTAGGAATAATAAAATAAATCATTATTTGTTAAATTATTCCTTAACCCCATCCTTGAAATAATAAATAAATAATTTATTTGTTTATTATTTCTAAATAAAGGGATTTAACCAATTTAAATTCCTTTTCCCTCCAATAAAATATAATAAAATATTCCAAGTAGTTAGATCTAGATCTTGGTTAATAATATTTTATTATACACCATTATCAAGGATAACTCAATATTTTGTTATAAATAGGAGGGTTTTCCATTCATTTCTTACCTTTGATCCTCTTATCATTGTCATACTTTGATTATTTTTATTTTCTTTTTTCTTATTGAGCCCCCTTTGAGTTCTACACGTCTTGGGTTTTCTACACCATTAAGAGAGATAAACTCTGAAGCTAAAGCATTGTGGATAGCCCAGAACCCATCCCATTGAGGGGGACTAGTAACATCATTCTTTGTTCCCTTCCCAGGTGTTAATATAATATAAAAATTCTTTATAAATCTTGTCTTTTCCATTGGATACTGGATAAACTCTTATTTAATTTTACTATTTAGCTGCTTTATTTGCATAGATCTATTTTTTTTTGCATTTTTTTCGACTGTCTATTGCAGATCTAAAGAAGTTAGACAACCATATTTGTTGTTAGGGTTGTTTTTCATGTGTAGCCAAAGTGATCCCTTTTTGTACACTTGCGTTAAGAATTAATTCTAACAATGATTTTGTTTTGATGATAGTCAAGAGAAAATGGTACAAACTGGCGATAGTAAATGATTTATGGCATATGATGGATTGGTTGATACAGGAAGCAATATACAGTGAGTCCCTTGAACAATAGAAGGCACAAAAAATAGGGTACTAGGCAGCTTAGGCTTATGAACACCAAAGAGTGTTAGGTGTCACCAATGCAGGGACATTGTCATACAAAGGCTAAACTCATAAAATGGTAGCGTTCAGCTAATTGCGAGTTATTTTTCTGAGGAGTGCCACGTTCAAGGTTTTGCTGCTAAATCGTCTTTCAAAGTATAAAAGAATGAGTCTCTACTTTGCCCAAAATTTTCCCCATCTGATTAGGTTTAATGAGTCCAGAAGGGTAAACTCGATGATATTTTCATATTTAGGGAGTCTGAAAAACATCATAAAATACAACTCCAAGGAGGTACCTTATTCATGGTTGATGACCAGGTGTGAAGAAGGGATAATAGTATGCCTAACAGAGTTCCTTTTTCGTAAGTTACTCCATTGAATCTGGATAAAGTGATAAACCTATGTTCAATTGGCGTCTACCTCATTTTGTTATGAGTACAAGGAGATGAAGTTAACTCAATATTCTTCATGAATTTTTAATGAGTTAGATGAAGAAAAACTCGATCCTGTTCGTGAAATTTTAACGAGTCCAACAAAGAAAAACTCGATGTCTTTTTCGGTTTTTAACAAGCTATAAAAACATGGAAAATAATGGCTCATAGTTCTTCATCTTGGTAGTTTAACAAGCCCAAAGAAGGAAAATCAGTATTTTTTCAGTTTTACGAGTTAGAAAAAGTCCCTAAAAATAAAGCTCGTTCTGGGTCAGGCATGGTCAAATCTGCATAGAAAAACTGAAAATTCATCAGAGCATCGATAAAACAACAGTTTCATAAAAAATAGCAGAAATTTACCAATTTCACTGACTATTTGAGTGAGTCGTACCTCCAGAATGTCTATAAGAAGGATATAGACCTTCATTTTCCCTTTTTGTGTTCCGTGAAAGAGCTCTGGAGTGTGAAAAAGGGTGAAACTTATGCTGCTCATTGTGGACTATCCGAGAAAGTGCTTTTGATTTCGTCTATTCTAGGTAAGAGCTTAATCCTTCATATAGAATTTCATTAGTGTTTTCAATGCTTTTACTAATCAAAATTTGAGTTCTAGGCAAGCCCTAGAATTTTTGGGTGGGTAACGCGGGTGCCCAGTGGTAGGGCCACGTTAAATGCACTGCCCATTATGGCAGAGTGTGTTAGCATGCTCTACTTTGCACATAGCCCCACATTAGCTGACCCAAATAGTTTTTAAACTTGATTTTCCCAAGTTTGTAATGATTTGGCCAAAAACTGATCCATGAAAAAATTGATTTTTTTAGGTAAAAATATATTACCATGAGTATCTGGCATGAACGAGAGCTTGAAAGAGAGGAACGAGAAATGGTTACTGATCTGGCATGTTTTTTAGTTCCACAGAGGTGTAGATTGAAAAAATATGGTAGACTTGAAATGATGAAAGGGAAGGAGGACCTTCTGAGTTGGATTATCCAATGATGGGATGAACAACATCATGTATTTCGCATCGGGGGTCATGATATTATGATGGAAAAGGAAGATATATACTTTCTGATTGGCCTATCATGTAGAGGGAAAAGGCCCAATTTGATAGGATCGATAGCTGATCCCCGAACCACCATGGGGTTAATCAAGGCTCACTGTATTAACAACACTGTGTTGGTGAGTACCTAGATACCTATAGCATGGATAGCCTCTAGACCAATGAGATCATTTCTCTAGATGATCATACACTTGGAAGGAGCCAAGAGTCAACATCTATCCATGAAGGCCCATATAATACTAGCACTAGATTGTTTACAACTTAAGATATTCGATTGGTGCGAAGGTGTTGTCTGTCGTGTTCGAGAAGAGTTGAAAGCCTACAAGACCCAGTCCCAAAGAGCATTCGAGTATGGCACATTGATTGTCTCATTCATAATAGAGAGAGTGCCCTCTATGAGGCCTCTAATGATCATGGATGCTACGGGACCACGAGAGGCTAGACAAGGTCGATGGTCCGCCTTGATGCCTCAGACTAGAGAGGGTCCACTGCACCATTTCTTTGATGATGCATTATTTGAGTGGCTTAACGGCTAGATCCTAATGATTGAAGATTATCTCTATGCTGAGATGAACCTCACAGGAGATCCGGAGTTGAGATTGCCACCTAGCACTCAGTGGGGGCCAACAGGTAAGATGAGAAATCAGCTACTCATGTATCTCTTGTCTTTTGAATATTTATGCATTTTTTTTTTAATGGGTGAAAAAGAGTTTTGACATGAAGTGATTTTCTTGACACATATGTGGCATGTGTACGACTTTATAGAGCCCCTCACTATGCATGGTGAGGAATGTATCTACCTAGGGCCAGAGCAACACCAAAGGCTGCGAAAAATGCCAAAGAGGGCGATGACACACAAATATTGCACGAGGTTGTTAGGAACCTTGGAGGATTGAGCATGGGTGTGCCGCCTCTTCCCATGAGGGAGATCTCGGTTCATCTAGAGTGACACATAGTGGATGTTCCAAATAGATTCTTGGTGCCTATGAGGAGGTTTAGCTAGAGCAGTTATCTTCTATCATGAGCAGTAGGATCAACAGGAGTAGATATAGATGTATAGATGTCAGAGCGAGGCTTAGCAGAGTCAATTTTGTATAAAACACCCAAGTTTTGAAGAGTTTTTTGGTGTAACAGACTGGACACGACATATATATATATATATATATATATATATATATATATACATATTTTGGAGATTTTAATCATTTTTATGTAATTTTTATGATGAAAAATGTACACTCATGTATGAATATTTCTATTGTAAATGTGACAAATGATAATCCAATACATAATTTTCTAATGAATCAGCTAATGCATTAGATTCTCTAGGAAAGTGATCAAAAGTAGAAAATTGAAATTGACGTTCTAGAAGTCGTAACCTCAAGTAATAACGTAATACCTAAAGTAATAACGTAATAAGACAGGATGTCAGATGCGATAAAAATTGTTCAAATGCATAACCACTAGCTGGGAATCTAGCCAGACCACCAGATTGGAGATGTTATGAGATGCAACTTCAATGAGGAGTTGGATAACTGACATATACTCGAGAATATTGTTGGTGGCATCTCCATGGAAGATTCCCTCAAAACCAAGTAGTTTTGACTCAGGTTTATAGAGGACCCAAGTAGTTGATGCAATGTGTAGTGTGTGATGACTGGCACCATCATCATATCCCACGTATGGAAAGGATGATGAAGACATATGTATAAAAGAAGAGATTCTATATGAGAAAAAAATACTCAAAAACAAAAAAAATTCTAGACACACCAAAAGAAGACAAAACTTATATACATAAAATTACAAATCAAATAATTCAGAACCAATTATTGTACATTCTTACTGGGCATTACAAAGCAAATGCCCAGTAAGACACTAGGAGGAATACTTCTTCAGATAGAGCCCATTGCAGGCCTCAATGAGTGGGATTCCATTACAGTGCTGAAGTTCATAGGCCCCTTTAGAAAGGACCTTCATGACAACATATGGAATGAGCCATAACGATTGAAGCAATCCTGCCCCCAAAAGGTTGTGTTTTTTTATCATAGAGTAGAACAAGATCGCCCTCTTGGAAAGAACAAGACTTGACAGATTTGTCGTATTGAGTTTTAACTCAATGCTTGTGGGCTTCGAGGGCTAGAATGGCATCTTGAATAGTTTCATCCAACTAATTAAGCAAGAGCAAGCATTCTTCTTCAGCAGTAGTGTCGGGTAGGAGTTGAACGACCAATTTAACTGATGGAATCTCACACTCAATTCGAAGAACTGCTTCTAGCCTGTATGCTAACTAGAATAGTGCAAATCCTATAGCAATCTTCATTGACATTCGGTATGCCCATAATGTGAAGTATAGATTTTGATTCCATGTGGTTTTATGATTGTTGACTAACTGAAGAATCATGGCCTTGAGGATTCCATTTACGGATTCAATTTGACTGTTAGCTTGCGGATACTAGGACGAAGACTGATCTTGTTGAAAATCGAGCATGGAAGTTAACTCCATCATCATTTGGTTCTGAAAGTGTGAACCATGATCCGTGACAATTAAGCAGGGTACACTAAAAAAACAAATAACTTGATTGAACAAGAAAATACCATCAGTTCTCCGTCAGCCTGGAAAGTGGGAATGGCTTCAACTCATTTCATGAAATAGTTGACTGCAACTACGATGTAGTTGTGTCCATCAGTGGAAGTGCGATTACATGTTACGAAATATATTCCCCATTTAGCAAAAGGACAAACATAGATGACCAAATGTAGAGGGGAAGGGTGAGCGAGCATTTTCTTCGTAGAAATTTCACATGGATGGCACCTCTGGACATGATCTCTCAGATAGCTTCGTCCGTAGGTAGGACTTCATCGAGGAGATCCTTAAAAGGAACAATTTTGGGCAAGAGGGTGGTACCATTGGTCGAAACCAAAGCAGTGGAGGGTTCAAATGCTGATTGGATGGCTTGATAGGCAAACTCAGCCGATGATAGTGGCATCTAATCTCTGTAGGAATCAATTTCTAAAGGTGTCGGTAGGATCCAAGGGTCAATAGAGCCATTCAAGATGGTGGATATCATTGAAACCGTGTGTGGAATCTCGGATGGTGGGAGAGGAAAGAAACCCTTAAGGGAAGATTCCTTCAGAAGACCAGTAACGACACTGACGTAAGAGTCAGGAACTCCTCCTACTAAGGGCACAATGCTGCTAGGTTATGTGGAATAATCCAGGGTTAAAAAGGATAGCTATTCCAATGTAACTAGCTTCCCATCCAAAGGAAAAAGGATGAGTCAGAAAACCAAAGAGAGAATGGTATTCATCGCATAAGACCAACTCTGACTCAAAAGGAGATTATAGTTGAGATGATGATCTATCACTTCAATGTCCATAGTTATCATTTTCACACTAAGTGTAATGGGATAGCTAGCAAGTTAGCCTTTTGGGCGGAAGCTATGACCATCAAATTATTTAAAGGAATTCGATGGTGGAGGAAAATGATCTGAAAATGGAATGTACTTGTTTAATTATGCAAGGTATCCATTTTCCAATATATTTCAAATGATCTGAAATTGTGAGAATAAACTATTTCCCATACAGAGATGGACTGTAGGGGCATTCACTGGACATGTCACCTCTAAAGAGAGGATGAGTTCCAGAGGCTACCTGGCCCTCTACAGACTCTATCTAAGGAAATAAGATATAAACACTAATAACAAGATCAATGAAAGTCTTTTGTTTCTGAATTCAAAGTGTTCATTGATCTGTTTTAAATGTGAATAAGCAAGAATAGAAGTTCTGCAATTTGTGTGAAGAGGTTTGATGGAAAAATAACAAGTTTTGATTACTGTATAAACTTGTTTATGGAAAGCATGCTTATGAAATTTCACTGTTTAAACTATCAAAATCTGGAAATAAACAGCCATAATACACAGATGAACAGCAGATGTTTTTTTAAGCGGTTCACCCCTCTTCTGGGCTACCTCCGCTGGTCCAAAAGCCTCTAATTAGGCTCAGTCCTTTTTTGATTAAATGCTTCAAATGAAATTACATCTGTATAAACTTCTCCAATGAGAAAATAGACTGCTAAAACAGACTCAGAACATCCAAATCAGTAGAAATAGACTACAAATTCACCTCCATTGGAGGAAGGTAGCCCAATGCAGCAATCTTTCCCCTTGGCCCTGATGGCTTCTCTGTCAAAAGCGCTGTAAAATTTGCAGATACAATGCCCTGATGGCTCTGCAGACACCTCCAACAGCTCCCGAATGCTCTCTACACTCAAAATAAAAATAAAAAATTCGTCTTCAAAGGCCTTCCCAATCAAAAGTTATGGCACATTTAGTGAACTGCCTGTTACTCCTTAGGAAACTCCACTAAATGTGGAGGAAGTACAGTTAGCTCCACCAAATAAGGCGGAAGCGCTCAAAATGGCGGAAGCCGCCAAAAACTCCCGCACGGTTAGCATGGCATTAAAGTTTATGGTAGTCGGCGTTCATATGGCGGAGTTTACCGTTTGAATAGATTGTTAACGGTTTGTATTTAATAAACAACGTTATATTAAACCACCATAACATATGTTTAATACACAACCCATAATATAACGTATCCAACCTTTGTTGACCGTTACAAATATGGCCCACGTGCCAAGTTAACCTCCGCTCCAACATATGTGTTAAAACCCACGTTGGTTTGCCACGTGCCTTGACACGTAAACCAAACCCACCATATGTTAAATAAACATGTGCCCATTACGACACTTTAGAATAGTGGGTTTGGAGCCCTTTAATGAAATTTCGAATTTAATAACATATGTGGTATAATAGTTTAGTTTTCATAAGGTTTAATTTTATTTTATTTTTTAATTAAATTAATTAATATATATATTAAATAATATAATATATGATTAATTAAAAACCATATAATATATTAATAAATATATAATTTAATTAATTAATTAAACCTTAATGAAAATAAAAATTCCCACATAATATTAAAAAAATTCTTTCAAAATTGAAGGTTATTGGGCGTTTTCAAACTGCAACAACTTCTTCATACGGAGACCATTTTTCGAACCGTTCGCGGCGCCGGAATCAGGAAGACGAGCACTATCCAGTCGATCTATTTCGGAGCTATTCTGAGCACTTTCATTTTTAAGCATTTTTCTTCAAGAGACTTGATCTCCTGATCACACCTCCCAAATGGGAAGCTTTTGGACCCTCAAAAGCTTTCTGACTACTGAAACTGATGATGTGGAGACTGATTCTCCACTCTTCCACCTTTGAACAACTGAAATCTACCCAATTTCATCAACTGAAGCTTTTGAGAAAATGACAACCTGTCTCTGGAATCAACTGATCTACCATTGCTAAGATTGACGGAGTCATGACGCAAATGATTAAAATTTGCAGAACAGCAATAGTACTTTGCAGAAAATAAACTTTCTCTACAATGATCAAACTTCCAGAAAGACTTAAAACAACCTTCACCTTGCAAACTGTGCCCATGGCGAATTGTACCATTCTGAAACCAAATTTTTCCCATGCTGAATTTTGTGTCCTTCTTGCTTGCACTGCTTTGCTTTGACACTTCATTCAATGCATTGGCTGACCCAAAAGGTGATTCATGCAACACAACATCATCTTCTTTCAAAGACGAACTGTTATCAAACTGAGACAAATTATTAGCAACATCATAAGAAGGCAAATGCTCAAAATCTTGTCGTTTCAACATCAACAAAGTTAGACTTTGACTTGCATTAACCAATCTTTTCAATTGACCTGCATGTAGTAAAGAAGATTCCATCTTCTTCTTGTGAGCTCTCACAATGTACTCTTTACCATCTTTGAACAAGTGATACTTGTTTTCATGGCGATGAAAGATGGCCTTCCTGTCAAACAAATAAGGACTCCCCAAAACCATACCTGAGATGTCAAGCGGCACCACATCAAGTTCCACGATGTCAACAAAGTGTGCAGTTATTGCAAAGCGCAATATGCACTTCCTTGAAACCTGCAAATTGGCATCCTTGCAAATCCATCCAAGTGGATAAGGCTTCGGATGTGGAATGGTCTCAAGTTTCAGCTGCTTGACCAAATCTTCAGAAATAAGATTAGCTTGTGACCCACTGTCAAATAGTGTGTCAATTTTGGTATGGTGAGAAATTACCCTCACATGGAAAAGCTCTATTCTCCTCTTTTCATCAAGAGTATCTTTGTGACAATTCAAAGAGCTAGAACTAGGAATTGTGTCTTGCACCACTTCTTTCCCTTTAGTGTTCTTTAAAACCATGCCTATGCTTTTTGTCTCATCTCCTGAGTCTAACCCTAAGTCTTGCTCAACTGTTGCAACAATTTTCTCCTTTTCTTTGGGCTTGTTTTTGTTCTTGAACTTTTCTGGTTTCAGTTCAGGATGAAGTTTCCAACAATGATCTTCATCATGACTAGTCTTAGAACAGTTCTTGCAAAAGAACTTTCCTTTGTCCTTTCTTGAATTAGCAACTCTTTTCTTTCCCTTGTTTTTAAAAGTACTATCCTCATCAAAAGCATCAAAAGCATTCTTAGCAGATTTCTTTGAAGCGCTAAAACTCGCCAACTACCAAAATTTCTGATCAATAGATCCCAATGTGATGAAATCTATCAAAATCACACAAACCCATGCTTATCAATTTAATGTTAATTTAGGTGTTTTGTAATCTCTAGGCTTGCAATTGATTTGCAATTATTTCAGATTTAATACCAAGGATTTCCCATTATGCATGAGTTAGGTTGATATGACAGTTAATAGCGTTTGAAGTGATTTCAGCTTATCCTTTTTGGTTTTCTTTTAAATGGGGTAATTCCAATAACTTAAGCATAAAAGGATGTTAAGGCTAATTAAAGCGCGAAGAAAATCTTCCACCCCATCATTGTTAGTCATACAACAAGAGGAAAACAACAAAATGGCTCCCCTAATATCAGATACTACATCAACCCATAGATTGGTTCTCCAAGTTGGGAAGGAATCTATTAGTTGTTCGAAAACAAGAAACTCCAAGGTATTTTCGATAGAAAAGATGTGGCCGATGATATTTTATCCAATGATTCAGAATCATGGACGGATACTGCTAATTCATTTCTTCACAGAATTGTTGCTCATCCTAAGATGCTGCCATATACCGATTTAGTGAAATAGGTGTTGGATAATGTATATATCAGAGATAGGAAATTTTCTACTAGAAGTATAATTTCATTGGTTCTCTTAAGCCATCAGACTTGAAGAATATGTATAAACTGCCAGAACCTAGAAGAGATATGATGCCCAATTTGTTCAAGAGTTAATGCAGGAGAATGTCCATCCTGCGAATGTAATTAAATAATGGATAAATGATCCTAACCAACATAAGAACGATGATAAGCATATGTATTCAGTCATCTCTCTTAAAATCTCATTTTCTCATATAGCTGCAATGATGTGTCATCTCTTTAGATCTGTAAATACGACCAATTTTAAAGATAATTAGACACCCTTGATAGAAGTAGCCTCTGACGACTGTATTCTAGATTGGGCTAATATTTTTTTTGATAATTTTATAATATTTATTACAACCTATAGAGAAAATCGAAATTCCCCACCCAATCCAGCCCCTCCTTTTTATATGAGTTCTTATATCTTAGACGCAGTCTTTTTTTCCTTTGAATTTTCATCATTAGGATGGAAATGGACCAAATAAGTTGAAACCCCCATCTACGTATAGTTATATTTCTTGTGAGAATCAAAATATCACTCTCATATGTGCAGAATATGCAATGACATAATGTTCCCAATGTTCCAAGTCATTTTCGAAAGAAAAATCCCTAGAGTCACCCCTAAAGCCAATACAAGTATTAAGTCTGTAGGTAGGTGTTTTGGTGAAGAGAAATTTACATACATCCATGTTTTTGGATGTTATGCCCATCCTCATTTCCTACCCTTGTATATCCCGAAAAAATTGTTGGCCAAATAAATTGCTTGTCAAACAGTTGGTAATGGTTTGACAAAAGCCATGAAAGATGCCAAAAAGACCGTTTGGCCAATTTTTCCTTTTTCTTGTGGTTCATATGCCCTAGAAAATTTCAAGAATGTATGCCTTGAAATTGATCGATTAAAACCTTTCAATTTTCCAGTGTTACCCAATAGAAATTATGATTCATATGGTATTGCTAGGTAGATAATAAATTAGTTCAAGTTGCGAGCACTTCCAAGCGACCCTGATAGATTTGATGATATGTTCAAATCAAATCCCGAATTTTCAATAGTTCAGCAAAAGGCAACTGAAAGTTTCAGCCCTCAAGATTTTTTAAGATTCAAAGTCTCTCGAGAATAGAGAAATTACCATTTTCCAGATTATTTGTTTCACAGACCAACACCGAAGGGAGAACATGTTAAATAGTTTCAATGGCTTCTCAGGTATCAGTACCAATTCACGAAGCAGAAATCGGAAATTTTCAACAAGATGATAAATTCACCCAAAATTGGGAAGATTTTAAGAAAGCACTGTTTAAAACTAATACTCCTGCCACTCAGAGTGCCATTTAGTTAAAAACCATTCCTATTGTGGGTGCTACAAGTTCCGTAACTCATACAGATGAGCTAGGGGTGCAACATGTTTCTGCTGATATAGACAACTCTAAAGATCAGGAAGAAATCAGGGAGACCTCATTTACTGTAGAGGTTTCCAAAATTGTTCTTGAGGTAAGCCAGATCCAAGGACACAATGATAGAGAGGAGAAACTAGAAGATACATCAATTGAAGATATGGAAATCATCTCGACTTTCCCGACTACTGAAATAGTCCTAAAAATTGAAGAAATACCTCCATTGGACGTATTTTATAGTCCAATACACAAAGTTGTCATGACCAGGACAAAGAATAGTCGAAATATGGAAGATTATCTAGAATTTCCTATAGATGCAACACTAATGCAAGTAATTTGGAAATAAAATCAATCAGCTCCAGGGAATGAAATTAACAGATTATATCAATTTTCAGGTGCTTATGCAAATGCAATCATTTCAGAAGGAAAAAAAAGTTGAATCATTAACTATAAAAAAGGATCAGAAAATTTATCAAATGGAGCAAGTTTTCTTTGATGAAAGGAAAAGGGCCGAGCAAGAGCTGAAATCAAGCATTAATAATCTACAAAAAGAGTTTGAAGGTCTCAAACTCAAACTCGAAAACACGATTGACTAAAAATATCAAATAATTCATCAATTGCAGCACGGGATTGAAAATCTCCAGGAAAAGCCCGAAATTAATGAAGTAAAGAAAGAAGCAACACAGTTGGAAGCATTACTGGTAACAAAACAAGAAATTTTGTATCAGAAGTATAATCAAATTCAAGAGAAAGTTAATACCAGTGATCAATCACTCAGATTTATAATCTGAGAACTTATTATGAAGATATTAATGATAGGGTGTCAAAATATATAGATTGGCAAGACACTGCATAGTGTAGAGCAGACGATCTCCGTCATCTTGAAGAATCAATTAAAGATATAATATTTGGAGATTGGGATATTAAAATGAAGAGCGTTGAATTACCTATTATCACAACTAAGAATTTATCTTCCAGCATCTATGAGTATATAAAAGATTCTCTTCTGCAAGCCAACCTGATTCAAGAAGCACCAAAAGAAACCATGCCAAATATCAGTTTCCTAAAGCAATCTTGGCAAGAGACATCAAATAGAAAATCTCTTGACATAGAAAATCTGACGAGGTTAAATATGGAGATTTACTAGTACTTGTTGATTAAGCCTCGTAACCAATCGGTAATGTTTAGGTGCTTCTCCAACATAGCAACTCAACTTCTTCCAGCACTAAATGATGCAATATTCATAGGACAAAGGAGAGTGCAGCCGATTCATCCCCCACAGCTTGAACATATGATCTAAGCATGCCAGCTCAAAGAACAACTAGAGAATGAATCCAGGAAACAATCATGAGACTATTACAACTTATGCATTTTATTTTCCTAATTTTTAGTTTTATAGTTTAGAGTAATATTAGAGACTTATTTTACAAGTCATGTATTTTTGTAATATTAATTAATATTTAAACCCCTTTCATTCATTTAGAAAGGGATCCAGAATTTTGAGAAGAATGCTTTTGGAACTTACAATATTGTTTAAACGAAAGTTATCTAATTGAAATTCTGAACACTGAAGCTATCTTTTGAGATCTAAAGCTATGGTGCAACAGGTACTATTATCTGTGTCTTGATTGTTTTATGTTTCTAAAATTTTGGCAAACTTATTTATGTCTATTAGTTTTATTCTGATAAGCATTTAAGTGATATATGTTCTTATTACTATTAATATAATATATTGAGCAATATGTTGTTAGATGCGAGACTTAGAGATTTTTAATGTGATTAATGTTATTCATCAACTAAATGAATTAAATTGATTTAGTTTTATTAAATGTGCTTATATTCATTAAGTATGCAATGATCTATATTATTTCATGCTTGTGAAATTCTACTCCATAATCATATAAATGAATCCAATCCCGGGAAGTAGTTAGATTTAGTTTTAATTTATGTTATCATTAGAATAAATCACCCAGCTAGTGTTGATTTTATTTCTTTTGTTATATAAAATCTCTTTATATAGGAAACTAGTCCCTTTATCCCTAGTTAGACCCACCATTTCAATGAAAAAGGAGTTGTTTTAAGCTCTCGACTGGGTGGAATCCCCAATGTTGAGGAAGTCACTTTCCAGCCTTCAACTTTTTTTGGCGCTAGAAGGAGGGCCATCCGACTATGTATGGCATATAAAGCTAAAGCTCAATCGAAAAGCCAAATTAAGATTCAATCCCCCTCCAAAGATCCTACAACTTCTAGATTTCGTTCATTATCTCCAGGTCATAAGTCTAAAGTTGTTACAACCATCTCTTCCATCTCCTGAAACATTGCCTCGTAGAACTTCTTCAAATTATAATCCTGAGTCTCCCGAAGTTCAGTCTTTGATTGAGAAGTTAGAACAAATAAGCATATCTCTAGAAAAGTCTATTAATTCTGAAATTTCTGAAGAAAGTGTTACATCCATATTTCGAGGTACTGGTTTATTAGCCCGATCACAAAGTGAAAAACTTGGGATATCTCCTTTTGAGTTTCCTATTAATTCTCATCGTAAAAAAGATACTACATCAACATCTCAATTTGGTATCAGCGAGATCACAACATCTTCATCTCCATTTACCTATACCTTCTCTTCTCATCAACCCATATCTTCTCATATACCCATTTCTACTCAAACAATTACAGCTGCTATAAGTAGTATTAATCCAGTAGTAAGTTCTTCTCCATCCACATCTTCTACTGTACCTACTATCTCATCTTCGCAAAGAATAAGTCAAGTAAAGGCCAACTTACCACGGGTCAATCTTAGTGTTGTTCAAATGGAAAATTTACATCCTCTCCTGAATCATCCAGAAAAATGGTTACCAAAGTATCATCCTCATGATGGTCTTCCTGTTGAAGAACATCTCAATAATTTTATGTTAGCTATGAATCTCAACGGTGTTGAACATGAAGATGTTGTAGTTAGATTATTTCCATATACTTTCCGAGGGTCTGCAGGATCCTCATATTTTTCCCTCCCTGTAGACTCAATAGGATCTTGGAACACTTTTCAAGAACAATTTCTTGCCAAATTTGGTGATGATAGGACAATTGCGTCATTGATCAATGATCTTTCTAATTTAAAAGCTAATACAGGAGAAACGATCAAAGACTTCAACTCCATATTTAACAAGTTATTGAAAAAAATTCCAGTTGCCTCTAAGCCTATATTGGATGTACAAATAGATTGGTACATATCTTCCCTTCCTTCTAATATATCAATTTTTGTAGATAGAGCTAATAAAGTCACCCTTGTAGAAAACATGAAAGAAGCCTTGTCCGTTGAAAGAAGAATTGTTGCTTTAGAAAAGAAAACATAGCTTCAAGATAAAATATCTAAAAGGGTAACATTCAAAGATGAGTTGAAGAAGAAAAATCCTAAATATCCTTTTGATCTTGAGGGACTATAAAAATTTCTCAAAACCATGTCCAACGAAATGGTCAAAATCAAAAAACAAGTTGCTGAAACCTCTACCAGGAAACCCTTTAGATCATTTAGAAAAAATCAATCGTTTGTCTCTCAGCCTCCCAATGTTATTTCTAATGTTGACTCTGAACAAGAAGGAGGAAGAAACCATAGTTTCTGTCAATGAGTCCCAAGATGAAGAAGTTGTTGAATTACATGGATTATGGGATTTTTTTTTTACATTCCTTTAATGATGAAATGGAAGTTGAAGCCATGCATGTTAGCACAATAAGTAAAAATTCTGTAGAACCAAAAAAATCAACACAAAAATAGAAAATCCCAACCTATCAATAAAAAACCTCTAGTCAAATAATCTCAGCAAGTCATCATTGATTCCCCACCAATCAAATATACACCCAATCCTCAATCTGAAACTTTAGTAGTATCCAATACTATTGAATATAATATAATCGAGGATATGAAGAATATTAAAGCCAATATTTCTCTTTATGAAGTTAGCAAATTAAAGAAACAACATAAAATTTTATTGAAAGAGCTGAATGCAGTCACAACATCTCCGCTTCCTTCAACTATTATAGCTAAAGATGCTAATGGAATAGGGCAACCTCCAATTGAAAATTCAAACAAAATTAATGCTTCAGATTCTATTTTGATTGGCGATAGACATAATTATCATACTCATCCTTTTCTCTTAACCTATGAAATCTACAATAGAAATGTTCATAAATTTTTAATCAATTATGGGTGATATGAAATGACTGTATTAGTTTTGATGTGCTAAGTGTATTTCAGTTTTAAAAAGATGTGCATAATCAATTCATTAGTTTTCATAAGGTTTAAGGAGTTTGTCCATGAATTGTAGATGATTTTTAGTGAATTAGAAGCATACAACAAGCTTAAATAACACTGAACAACAATGTAAAAATAGAGAAATAAGTTACCACATGATTTCTACACAGCAGGCATGATGAAGCGGTTCACCCCTCCTGGGCTACATCTGCTGGTCCAGCTCCCAATGGCTTGTCCATCTTTCATTATGCTCAAAAAATTTCTATTACATGTATTTAAAGTGCTCTAATGGTTGTTTTGTTTACACCAATGGCTCCATAATTCTTCAATTAGTCAAAAATGACTCTTCATTCACTTAGAATGGTCGAAAATTGGGCCTCCTAAACTTTTTCCCAGTTTCACCTAGGAAAGCTCCACTAAAAGTGGAGAAATCCACTTAATTGGAGTTAAAAATGGCATACTTGCAAAAAATGGCACTCCCTCTAACTTACAGCTGAAACTGACTCTAGTATTAAATGTTAGCGGTTGGGTGGTGGCCACATGCACACCCCCAAACCATGGGTTACATAACCGTCGGTGGAACTCACACATAAAACTGTGATTGAAGAGTTGAATTGTGAGTTGAGCTGTTGGGTTTGCAATAAACCACATAGTTGGAGTTGACATCGTCGGTAGCATGTGACATATGTTTTGGAACCACTGGTGGGTTGGGACCACTGGCAGTTACCAACCCCCTTACACCATTTCAACAAACGTTAATACAAACCCAGATTACAATATCGTTAAGAAACATTGCGTAGCTCAGATGGTAAACCATGCACATGCGCAGCAGTAGGTCTGGGGGTCGATTCCTACAAACCCTCACAAAATTTTGGAATGCGGTTTCAGAGCCACGTGGCAGCCTCAGGGCTGACCACATGGCAACTTTTGATTGGCTCCTCCAAACACGTACAACCAATAAAAAACCATACACTTGTCAATCTGCAATTGTTCCTGAGAAAGGAATATTTTGAGGAAAATTCTCTTTTTGTTGACTATACATCCCACTCTGCTGACTGTGCATCCCAGTCAAACCTGGTCAAACTATTGCAATTTTACCTATTTGGCATTTCAATTAGAACGTGATATCTTCCTCATATGACATTGGTTTTTCGAACTGTTTACGGTGCCATAATCAAGAAGATGAGATCTACGCAACCATCCTAGTTTCAATCCTGTAAATTTGAATTTTGAGCAAAATTTATGAACTCCTGATCATTCCTCCCCATTGGGAAGCTTTTGGACCCCAAAAGACTTGATTACCTGTTCAATATATGAGGGTACAACTCCCTCACCTTTCCAACCTCCATCCATTTTTCCTTGATTGGTTTAGTGCCTTTGAGCCCAACTCGAAGGTAGTCAACACTTCCCCTCTTTGATGCTCTTATCCTCATGTCAAGAATTGTATCTTCTTTGAGCTCATTTAGAAATTCTGGCGAGAAATATTCAATAGAAGGTAGCTGAAAATTACTTCCTTGATCATTGATCAAAGGTAGATCATACACGCATAAGTTTTCAACGTTAAAAACTGAATACATTTGCATGTAAGAAGGAAAGTCAAGTTGGAATGCATTATGATCAAAAAAATTTATGATCTTAAAAGGACCATAGTGAATGGGTTTGAGCTTTTTACCTTCCCCCTACATCGTTTCTTTTCTAATGTGCAACCATACCTCATCTCCGTCTTGAAACTTGTGATCAACCCGGTGTTTTTCATGCCTCTCTTTGTATTTTCTTTGACTTTTCTCAAGATGTTCTTGAACTTGTTGATGTATCATCTGAATTTTCTCAATGAAATTTCAAGCCTTATCAATATCGCTATAGCCATCAATTGCAATATCCTTCCCAAAGATGAATTCTAATGGCAATTTTGGCAAATACCCAAAGCATGCTTTAAAAGGTGAGGTTTGTGTTGAAGAGTGCTTTTCCCGATTGTAAGCGTGTTGAATATAATGCAGTTTTTCACCCCACAACTTAGGATGTTTGTTGCAATATCCTCTCAATAGATGCACAACAGTTTTGTTCACCACTTCAGTTTGTCCATCTGTTTGTGGATGAAAAGTGATACTCTTTTTCAACTTGTGTCCATCATTCTCCATATATTTGACCACAAATTCCCAATGAACTTGGAATCCCTGTCACTAAAAATAGAAGTGGGCAATCCAAAATGAACCCAAACATTTTGAGAATAAATTTTAGCAATTTTTTCAGCAATAATGGTCTTCTTACATGACATAAGTATACACATCTTACTGAATCTATCCACAACTACAAAAAGATAATCATGTTTCTTTCTTGACATCGGTAGACCTCCAACAAAGTCCATGGAGATGCTCTCCCATGGCCTTGATGGTACCATTAGTGGTGTGTACAATCCAAGCTTCCTATTACTAGGCTTACTTGTTGCACACATAGAACAACCTCTTATAAAAAGTGACACACTATCTATCATGTGAGGCCAATAACAATACCTCTGTAGATGCACCATTTTTTTTCTTACCCCAAAGTGCCCAAAAATAAGAGAAGAATGAGATTCTCTCATGACACTTAGCATCTCTCCTTGTGTAATACATAGTGTTCCCAAATGAAACAAAAAATTGTTATGCATGTGGTAATCTTTTTCTTCAACTTGATTCCGTTCTCTCAAACTAGCATACACATCTTGGAAATCAATGTCCTGTGCATATTGTTCTATGTAACTCTCATGTACAACATAATCATTTTTGAGTAAATTAGAAGCACTAATGATTGGTCTCAAAAGAATATTTTCAAATTTATTGAATATACCTTTTTTGTACCTTATAACCAAGTGAAATTGTTGAAGAAATCCCATCCACCTGAAATGTCTTGATTGCTGCAATTTTGTTTGCAACTGCAAGTACTGTAATGGTTGGTGATCGGTATGTACAATAGTCTCTTTACCCATCAATTAGTGTTTCCACTTCTTGACACTTTGTACTAATGCATATAGTTATTTGTCATATGTAGGATAATTAGTCACAACACCATTAAAATTTTTTGAATGAAAGGTGATAGGCTTACCATGCTACAAAAGTACTGCACCCATGGCATAATCACTAGCATTGGTTTGAATCTAGAATGGCTATCTCAAATTTGGTAATGCAAGAACTGGAGCTGAACTGATCTTGTCTTTTAAAGCTTAGAAAGCTTTCTATTGTTTTCCTCCCCATTGGAAGCCTTTCTTCACACTTGTCACTGCATGCATAGGAGCTGTGATGGAATAAAAGCTAGCAATAAACTTCCTCCAATGCTGAGCTACACCTAAGAAAATTCTTACCTCAGTTACTGTTTTGGGCGTGGGCCAATTCAAAATGGCCTCCAATTTAGAAGGATCAATCCTCAATTCTCCTCCTCCGACAATATGTCCCTAATATACCAAAAAAGTCTTTCCAAACTCACACTTTGACATCTTAAGAAACAATTTCTCTTTCTTCAAAATATCAAGCACTCTATTCACATGCAAGACATTATCTTCTCTTGTTTTTCTGAAAATAAAAATGTCATCTAAGTACACAATAAAAAAATTCATCAAGGAATGGTCGCAAAACACTATCCATAACTCTCATGAAATTTTTTGATGCATTACATAAACTAAAAGGCATAACTAGCCACTCAAAGGGTCCTTGTTTGGTTTTGAATGTAGTTTTCCATATATCACTTTCTGCAATTATTACTTGATGATATCCACTTCGTAAAACTAACTTAGTGAAAAAATTTGATTCATTCAGCTGATCAAGAAAATAATATATTCTTGGGAGTGGGTAACAATTTTTTACCGTAATCTTGTTCAAAGCTTGAAAATCTACACACATGCACCAAGTCCCATCTTTATTTGGTATCAATACTATGGGGGAATCGCATGATGAGGTGCTTGGCCTTATGATTCCTTTATCCAACATATCTTTGATTTGCCTCTTTATTTCAGCATTCTCTATTATCGACATGCGATACATACCGATGTTTGGAAGAGGACAATCTTGCTACAACTAAATCTCATGTTGAATTTCCCTTTTTGGAGGCAATCCTGTTGGCTCTTGAAACATCTCATGATGTCCGTTAACCACATCATATAAATCTGATTTCAACTTAGGATAACATCCCTCAAATGTTTCATGATTAATATCAGCTTTAGGCTTAACCATAATAATAACAAAATTATTACTTGAATTTTCCAACCTCTTTACCTGTCTAGAAATTACTAAAGCAATGTTTGTCTTCTTGCAATGTGCTCTAACAATAAACTCCTTGCCATATTTGAATACATAATACTTGTTCTCATGGTGATAGAAGATCACTTTCATGTCATACATGTAAGGAATCCCTAATACAATACCAATTATGTCAAGTGGAACCACATCTAATTCAACTGTATCAACAAAGCTTGCAGTGATTGCAAACCTTAATATACATTTCTTTGAAACATGTAGATTTGCGTCCTTACAATTCCAACCCAATGGATATGGTTTTGGATGTGGTATTGTCTCAAGGTTAAGTTTATTGACCAAATCTTCAGAGATTAATTTTGCTTGTGACCCACTGTTAAACAATGTGTCAATCTTGGTATGCTTGGATATGAACCTCACATCAAACAATTCTATTCTTTCTTCTTCATTTGGAGTATTTATGTGACAGTTTGATGTACTGGTATTGAGTTTAGTTTTAATTTATTTTCCCTTCATGTTCTTCAATCCCATGGCTGTAATTTTAGATTCATCACTTGAATCAGATCCTAAATCATGTTGAGCAGTAGTAGTAGTTTTTTGTTTCCCTTTGTTATTGGGTTTCTTTGGCTTCAATTCAGGATGTAATTTCCAAAAATGAGTTTCATCATGGCCTTCTTTTGACCAATGTTTACAAAACACTTTTTCTCCCTCTTTCTTAACATATGCATTCTTTTTTCTTTTACCTTTTGAGTTATTTTCCTTGGCTTTACCCTTAAAAGGTTTCTTTCTACCCTCTTCAGAAATGTTCTTCCCTCTAGCTTCTAGATGTGTGGCCTGAACACAAACTTCATATAGACTGGTGGGGTTAAACATGAGAATATTATGTTTTAGGTATATATGTAAGCCTCTTGTATAACTTAACAAAGTGTCTTGACTCTACAAATCCACCCCTAATAAGAGAGATCTTCTCCTAAATTCTTGGGTGTATTCTTGCACATTTTCTCCCTTTAATTGCCTAAAGTTCTTCTAGTTCATGATGGTTCTCTGCATATGAGATAATGGATAAAATTGTTGTTTAATAGCAGTAATAAAATCTGAATATGATAGAATAATCTTACCATGTTTCTTGATTTCCTCCTTTGTCTTGGCTTCCCACCAAACAAGAGCTACATCTTCCATTCTCAAAGAAGCTAATTGAATTTTTGTATCATCATCTTGAAGGTTCTATATTCTTAGATAGACCTCCAATTGTCTAATCCAATTATCTATCTTGTTTGCATTTACTTCACCATCAAACATAGGAAATTCTAACTTAACATCAAGTTTTAAAAAAGGATTTTTACCAGTGCTCTTGGACTTGTGTGGCTGATGTACTGAAGAATAAGTAGAGGATGATAATGTTGATGAAGATTAGGGTGAAGACGGTGGCTCTCCATTGCCTCCATTTCCTCCAATTACCTTCTTTGACTTGTCTTCATCATGTTGACCTCCTCAAGATCCTTGTGCTTCCTTGTGAAGTTTGGATCCTTCTCCTTCTAGTATCTCATTCCTTTCTTGATAAAGGATTCTAACCATCTCATTCATGTCAATAAATTCTTTCCTGAACACTCTTTCTTCCTCTTTAGGATCAAATTCTTCATGGATTTTTCCTTCCTCATGAGGCATGCTTAGTGGAGCTTCTACTTCTTTAGGAGGTGAACTAGGTGGTGGAGATTGTGGCAATATTTCTCTCCTTTTCTTTGGCTCACTTTGAGACCCTTCTATTTCCACCAATTTGCCTTCTCCTCTTTTGAGCTTGAGCCTTGTAAGCATCTAAAACTTGCAAACAGTTAAACAATTATTTGCACTAAACAACACCAGAGAATAAACTCTAGCTCTGATACCATCTGATCTGAAATGATTGTATTAGTTTTTTTGTGCCAATTGTCTTTTAGTTTTAAAAAGATGTGTATAATCAGTTCATTAGTTTGCATAAGGTTTAAGGAGTTTGTACATGAATTATAGATGATTTTTAGTGAATTATAAGAGTAAGAAAAGCTTAAATAAAACTGAACAATAGTTTAAAATAGAGAAATAAGTCACCACATGATTTCTACATAGAAGGCATGATGAAGCAGTTCACCCCTCCTGGGCTACATCTGCTAGTCCAGCTCCCAATGGCTTGTCCATATTTCATTATGCTCAAAATTTTTCTATTACATGTATTTAAAATTCTCTAATGTCTTTTTTCTCTGCACCAATGGCTCCAGAATTCTCCAATTAGTAAAAAATGACTATTCATTCACTGAGAATGGTCAAAAATTGGGCCTCCTACACTTTTTCCCAGTTTCACCTAGGAAAGCTCCACTAAAAGTGGATAACTCCACTTAACTGGAGTTTAAAATGCCACACCCACCAAAAATGGCATGCCCTATAACTTACCACCGTAACTGATTGAAATATTAAATGTTAGTGGTTGGGTGGTGGCCACATGCACACCCCCAAACTATGGGTCGGCGGAAATCATGCATAAAACTGCAGTTGAAAAGTTGAACTACGGATTGAGCTATTGGGTTTGCAATAAACTGCGCGGTTGGAGTTGACATCATTGGTAGCATGTGAAATATGTTGTGGACTGACGGGTTGGGACCGTCAGTAGTTCCCAACCCCCATACGCCATTTCATCAAACATTAATACAAACCCGACTTGCAATATGGTTAAGGAAAATTGCGTAGGTCGGATGGTAAACCATGCACGTGCCCAGCGAGAGGTTTGAGGGTTTATTCCTACGGACCATAAAAAATTTTGGAATGTGGTTTCAGAGGTTGTGGTGGCCTCATGGATGGCCACGTGGAAGCTTTTGATTGGCTCCTCCAAACCCATACAACCAATAAAAACCTGACACTTGTCTATCCACAATTGGTCCTAAGAAAGGAATATTCCAAGGAATATTTTATTTTTGCTTACTGTACATTCCACTCTGTTGACTATGCATCCCAGTCAAACCTAGTCAAATTTTCACAATTTTACTTGTTGGGAATTTTGATCAGAATGCAATATTTTCCTCATACGGCATCAGTTTTTTGAACTTTTCACGGAGCTAAAATCGGGAAGACGAGATATATGAAACCATCCTAGTTTCAACCCAATCCTGTAATTTTGAATTTTGAGAAAAAATTATGAACTCCTGATCATTGGGGCTTCGTCCAATATAATGCCATATTAAATTTACGAAAAATTAATTATCACACCCTAGAAGTCATCAATTTGTATAGTTCAATTGGATATAACAAAGGTTAAGGTCTTAGGAAGGATCAACTCGATAAGTATTAGATTGTCATCAAACCCAAAAGTTGTTGAGATTATCGATATACTGATTGTATACATCCCTGAATTTTACGGTTTAGTTCTTAGCTGAGACTGGTTTGAAAAATTACATGGATATTTTGCAATAGACTGGTATCACATGTGGCTTCCATATAATGGAAAGCCAAATCGAATAAGATTCGACCATGAAAAACATATGAAGTACTCAGTTAGAGGCTTTGGGGAAGAAAATGAGGCTATAACATTTAACAATAACATTTTGGGAAATTAATTTGCAGATTCATTCTTAGGGAATTTTAACGCACAAAGTTCACCTTTTCCATTCAATTATATTAACTCACAATTAGAAAATTTTTCTCAAACTGATTCCATTAGATGCTTCAATTTTGAAGAAGAAACTATAGTCCAATCTCCATTTTGGAAACTTTATTTTGATGGATCAAGGTCCAATGATGGTGCAGGAGTAGGACATGTACTTATTAGCCCAAAAGGTGAGAAAATCATGCTAGCATGTAGGTTATAATTTGAATGCACTAACAATATTGCTAAATATGAGGCATTGGTTCAAGGTCTCAAAAAAGAAATTAGTCTTGATATAAAATATATTCAGGTGTTTGGAGATTTAGAGATTGTTATAAGACAAGTATGAAATAATATTCACTTTCACTCAATTCACTTGAAACATTACCAATCCTTGGTTCAAGACCTCACATAACATTTTATATGTAATATCCCAAAATGGGAATCACAGCAGTGCCTGCTGAAATAACGCACTCCGGGGAAATATGTGCACAAAAATGAGTTTGTAGCCCTTGGATCCCTTAGATCAATAGATCCAGGGTCTAGATCCAAAAGGGGAGAAAAAAAAATCAAACTAGGTGTGGTAAACAGATCTCCCACCACCTAGTCTAGCTGAAAAACCCCCTATGAGAGGGGTTGCAGCTATGTACCACAAACTACTTCAGAAATAACACAGTTTTGGTGAGCATGAGTAGGAGGCCATAAAATAAGAACAAAATTTGAATATAAAGTATAAAATAAGATTTATATTGATTATCTTACATTATACAACAGAATATAGGAGACAAGAAAGAAGGAAATCTTTAGAAAAGAAGCCTGCAACACATATATATACTACAAAATAGATTAACAACATTATTTTATGGAGTTGTAGCAGCTAAATGTTACACTTCCGATCTAGAGCAGATCTGTGTACAAAATATCAGATCCATTTCATATCTATACACTAGAAAGGCTCTATTAGAAGATCCCCTTGGGGTTTTGACCAAATCATGCAATACAAAGAGTAGATCTGAGTTTTAAGTAGTAGATTTGTAATATTATTCAGAAATTTCTAAAGATGACTTTACATTAGAACATATCAGATATATACAGAACATGGATCAGAAAGATAATCCATGGATCACCAAAGTGAAAGGCAAAGCCCAACACCAGAGATCTGTCATAAAAAATGGGATCAAAACACCCTGCAAAACCTCCACTAAAAATAACGCAGTCCCTGAAGGGAAACTACGCTATAGCTTGAATAACTGAGTTGGACTATTGCCAAGATACGAATCTGAAGCTCCACAGCTGATGCACTCTTCCAGGAGGTTAAAAGACACACTCACTGAGAAGAGGCACTAGTGCAATCTAGATCTGAGCACATCTAGTGTTTCCACTTGCTGTAGCTTAAAACATCAACCAAACCGTCACTGGATATGTGTTACAGTTGGAAATAGAGCTTGGTCAAATGCCTGATAGTGGATAAAATAAACAAGACTCCTCCAAGAATCCTCAATGGAAGAGGTGAAATCCCTGCATAGGAACTCCCAAGTGCTAAGCATCATTATTCTCAGCTGAACAACAGAGAATGGTATTTGTCTAAACAAAAAAGATACTCAGAAATATAGACAATGAACAACCTTCTCTTGCTGCCTCCCCCTCCATTTTATAATATGAAAGCCTTGGAAAACCCTAAACCACCTTAATGAATTAACTCCATTCACATGAGGGGCCTCCATCTAGAACTGTGCTGTCCCTTCATGAGGTGCATTGTATCTAGACAGCACTGGAGATTTGGTCAAGTTTGACCCAGTCTCATAGCTCAAACCCCTTTCACACCTGCAAGTGATTTGTTTACATGGCCCAGATTTATCCTTGTTCATATGGGCATTGATTTATTCATTATTTTAAGGAGTTTTACATGTCCTCCTTTATTCATTTATTCCTACAACAAAAAATGAGACAAAAATGTATATTCCTCTTAGCTTAGGCTAAGTAGGAATATTATATTCCTCCCCTCCAAAATGTTGCTTTTCCTCAAGCAAATAATAGGGTGAGAGTTGTAGAAATTCCCCTCCTCCTTTGATGACACCATCAAGGATCAAGTCCTCATCATAAGCCAAGTGTTCATCAAGCCAATACATCATGAATTGTTCCTCTAGGTTCATCATAAGATGTACATAGTCCATCCCACAAGGAGTGAAAAATTCAACAAAAATAAGCATGGCTGGAGAAATTATTCCTCTAAAACATGTAGCATGAGGTACAAGGAGAAGTTCCATTCCATGTGGTACATGCAAACTGCCCATCCTCCCTCCATACAATCCCATAAACAGTACAACTATATCATCCATGTATGGAAGAAAAACTACATATATGCAAGCAAAAATCTGAGCTTGAGGAGGTGGGTCAAAATCCCACATGTGATGCCAATGCAGTGCATCTCCTGCCTGCATTAGATAAAGGTGTGGCAAGTGGCATTCCCACCACACATTTGCTGCATGAGTCATCTTAACATAGCTGAAGATGGCAGATATGTTTGGTGCCTTTGGGAAGCACCCATCATGAAAATGAATCTCCCTTTGCACAACAAGGGAGTGGCCAAGTTCATAATTTCTATTGGCCCACCAAGAACCATGAGATACACATGATATCTCACTCCCCTTAGGAGTCATATCCTACAAAAACATGATAAAATAATGTGATAAATCATAAAATAAAACTTTCTCTGCATGATCAAATCCTTTACCATCATAGTTCCTCATACACATGGAGTTGTGCATGGGCATTCCCCCTCTCTCAACAGAAGGAAGAAATGGAAGAAATGACTCTTGCATAGATTCCATTGGCTGTCCAAAATCCACATAGCTCATGCACTATTGAAAGTGCTAATGTAGTTCCTCTCTCAAGCCTTCCCAATCAAAGCTCCTCATGATCAGGGTGTATATCTTCATTGACTGCGTATGACTGAGAAAGAACTCTTTGTGTGCCCCTTGTAGTATATTCTACTTGAGCTTGGAAGCTATAGCCAAGAAGACCCTACCATGATGATAGATGACTCCCCCTTGGACTAAGTAGCCCTCTTATTGCTGCATGTCATCTAGTATCATACCTGTGTGGATATCTTTGGAATAATCTACAAGCAGTTGAGATTTCCAGTATAGATCTACACTGTTCAAATAATGACAGTGCTAATGATACATCCATGGAAGTGCCTGTCATGTTGTTGATCTCTTCTTTGACATATCTCATGTCAAATATGTGTGTTGGAAGTTCGATCCTCCCATTCTTCACCTCCCATAGCCCATATCCAGAAATGAGAGGGGGTGATCGTGATGCAGGGAGAAGATCCTCCTCACTCTTGAGTTGTCCCAAACCCCCCAGCACTATAGCTTGGTTTCCCATTGCTCCAATCCCTCCTAGATCTGAATTTGGAGCAACACTTTGTGTGGTCTCCCCCACAAGATCTGAATCTGGTGGCCTCCCAGGTGGTTTTCCACTAGACAGGAATGTCCCACGCAGGATTCTCATGAACATAAGAGAAGGGACTATGAGATCCTTTCTTCCACTACGCAAATCCATCTCTGTTGTTTGTGTGGAAGTGCTAGGTGAAGGGTAAGTATGCATGCCTTGGATCATTTGAGGTTTAACACTCTTCATGTCCACCCATTCCATTTGTAAAGCCCTCCAATTAGTGGTGACCTTCCCCAACGTAATCAACCATTGGACACCCAAAATGATATTGGTGTCTTGTATGTCAACTACAAAAAAGTGATCCACCAAAGTGTAGGACCCCATAGTAACTTTAAGTGATGGGACATAGTGCATGAATTGCATTGTCCTATCTCCTAGGACCAAAACGGAGATTCCCTCAAAAGTGTTAGTGGGTATTGCCCTCCTCTGCACATGATGAACATCAATAAAGTTGTGGGTTTCCCCGCTGTCAATCAGTACAGAAACCCTCTGATTCATGATTGACCCTTGTACTCTTAAGGTCAAGTACTTAGGTACTCCTCTCAGAGATGCGAGTTCCTCCTATTGGAGCAAAGGCTCCATTCCCATCTCCATATGGTGTTGGATCTCCCTCAACATAGTCAGCGCTGTGACCTCCTCTTGGTTCATCATCTTCTTCTTCCTCTTCAAACTCTGAGAAGACTTTTATGTATTGTGCTTTCCCAGTAGCACATCTATGTCCAAGTTCCCATGACTCTTGGCAAGTGAAACATAGTTTCTTCTTCCTCAGCTCCCTCCTGACTTCAGTATCAAGAGGCTTCTTGAATGAGCTCTCCTTGGAAGGAGCAACTTTCTCTTCCTTCCCTTTAGAAAGTTAAGGGGCCTTGTTCTGAAAAGTTGCCTTTGCTTTTGGCAAGGCATCTTGGAGGTCTTTAGCCATCTCAATGGAATCATGCAGAGTGGTGGGCTTGGTAGATTTAACCAACCCATGCAAAGGTTCATCCAAGCCATCGATGAACATGTACACCCTCCTTGCTGTAGATAGATCAGGAACCATAACAGATAATCTTAGAAACTCAGAGATATAAGATTCTGCATTACCTAACTACTTCAACTTTTCAAGGCTCATGAAAGGTGCTTCTGGATCCTTTCTGTCAAACCTCTCCACCAGTATTCTAGTGAAATCAGAATAGGCAGTCACATTGGAATGGACCAATGTATATAACCCATGGAACCACCAATTGTGCGCTTCACTTTCAAAGTGCAGCACTGCAATCTTGATGGCTTCAATCTCAGGGACTTTGTTCAACTGAAAGTAGATATCTAGCTTTTCTACCCATGCCTTGGCAAAACTAGTGGATGACCCATCAAACTTGGGCAAAAACTATCTGCCCATAGAGTGATGTCTATCATGATTCTGAAAGAATCCACCATCTCTATACTGGTGCCTTGGTCTTATTTTGTCCTTGAGGTGAAAAAAATCTTGAAAACTCAAATGGTCCCCAAATCTATGATTCTGAGATTCATATTCCTAAAATTATTCTTCAAGGGATGTTTTCTCTTGAGGCCCTTCATTCTCCACGGCCAAAAAGGTAGGCATAGTAGAGCGTTGTGGAGCTTGTGGAGATTGTGGATGGTTCACTGGTTGATCATTCCAATGGCGAGACATGCTAGATCTTTCTCCAAGATGAAATCTCCCTAGAGATTCCTTCACCCTATCCATTCTCATCTCTTTGATCTCTCTAGAAAGATCTTGCATGGATACCAAAATATTTATTGCAAACTCTTCTCCTTCTTTATCACTTCCAGTTTTAGGGGCTTTACCCTTTTCTTGATCCTCAGTGGTGTAATAAGATTTATTGTGGCTTCTATTCTGATACCTCTTCTCCCTCTCAGTAAGAGGCTCATCTTTTTTTTAATGCATGTTGGATTTGGCTCTTCAATGGATGCATAGGTTGTGCCAATAAAGGAGCTCTGATACCACTGTAATATCCCAAAATGGGAATCACAACAGTGTCTGCTGAAATAATGCACTCCTAGGAAATCTGTGAATAGAAATTAGTTTTTAGCCCTTGGATCCCTTAGATCAGTAGATCTGGGGTCTATATCCAAAAGTGGAGCAAAAAAAAATCAAACTAGGTGTGGTAAATAGATCTCCCACCACCTAGTCTAGCTGAAAGACCCCCTATGAGAGGGGATGCAGCTATGTACCACAAACTACTTCAAAAATAACGCAGTCTTGGTGAGCATGAGCAGGAGGCCATCAAATAAGAACAATCTTTGAATATACAGTAGAAAATTAGATTTATATTGATGCTCTTACATTATACAACAGAATATAGGAGACAAGAAAGAAGGAAATCTTCAGAAAAGAAGGCTGCAACACATATATCTATACTGAAAAATAGATTAACAACGTTATTTTATGGAGTTGCAGTCGCTGAATGTTACACTTCAGATATAGAGCAGATCTATGTACAAAATATTAGATCCATTTCAGATCTGTACACTAGAAAGGCTCTATTACAAGATCCCCTTGGGGCTTTGACCAAATCATGTAATACAAAGAGTAGATCTGATTTTTAAGTAGCAGATCTGTAATATTGTTCAAAAATTTCTGAAGATGAATTTACATTAGAACAGATCAGATCTATATAGAACATGGATCAGAAATCTAATCCATGAATCACCAAGTGAAAGGCAAAGCCCAGAACTAGAGATCTCCCATAAAAAATGGGATCAAAACACCCTACAAAACCTCCACTGAAAATAATGCAGTCCCTGAAGGGAAATTGTGTTGTAGCTTGAATAACTGAGTTGGCCTGATGCCAAGATACAAATATGAATCTCCACAGCTAATGCACTCTTCCAGGAGGTTAAAAGACACACTCACTGAGAAGAGGCATTAGTACAATCTAGATCTGAGCAGATCTAGTGTTTCCACTTGCTGCAGCTTACAAAGGAAACCAAACCCTCACTGTATCTGCATTACAGTTGGAAGTAGAGCTTGGCCAAATGCCTGATAGTGGATAAAATTAGCAAGACTCCTCCAAGAATCCTCAATGTAAGAGGTGAAATCCCTGCATAGGAACTCCCAAGTGCTAAGCAGCACTATTCTCAGCTGAACATCAGAGAATGGTATTTGTCTAAACAGAAAAGATACTCAGAAATATAGAAAATGAACAACCTTCTCTTGCTGCCTCCCCATCTATTTTATAAGATGAAAGCCTTGGGAAACCCTAAACCACCTTGATGAATTAGCTCCATTCACATGAGGGGCCTCCATCTAGAATTGTGTTGTCCCTTCATGAGGTGCATTGTATCTAGACAACGCTAGAGATTTGGTCAAGGTTGACCCAGTCTCATAGATCAAACCCTTTCACACCTACAAGTGATTTTTTTACTTGGCCCATATTTATCCTTGTTCATATGGGCATTAATTTATTCATTCTTTTTAGGAGTTTTACATGTCCTCCTTTATTCATTTATTCTTGCAACAAAAAATGAGACAAAAATGTATATTCCTCTTAGCTTAGGCTAAGTAGGAATATTACATTATAGCATTCAATATCTCTCCTATTCTTAGATCACAAAATTCCAACACTGACCTTTTAGTTAATGTTTCCTCCAAGCTTATTCCATCAACGAATTTTAGTCCTGACAAATTCTCTATTGAATTAATTTTCCAACCGTCTATACCAGACAATGTTACTAGTTGGTGAGTTTTTAAAGATGATACTAATATTTTAAGTTTTCTTACTTCTCAGGAATCATATGATGATCAAATTGTGGATGAAGATGAATATGATAATCAAATCAAGCAACAAACTGATAAAAATATTTTTCCAAAATATATGGTGAAGCTTGAAGATTTATATGATTTGAAAGACAGATTCAAGAAAGTCAACAATTTTAAACTACATATGTTGGTCTGAGGGGTATTGACACAGGTTCAGATTTGAGTTTAACCAAAAAACCCCTGTAATACTGGCCCTTTCCGCAATGACCTACTTGTGTAAGTCAAGGTCTCACCTGAAGTAGTATGGGAGGGTGCTAGAACCTAGTTTCTGCACCCTGAGAGAGAGAGTTTAATGATGTGGGTACCTTTAGATCTAAACAAGCATGCGCTGGGGAAGACCTAACCAGAAACCCTTAATAATATATTTAACAGAATGACTTGCGTGAAGCCCGTAAATCATAAGATAATCCATTAACAGGAGCAATATGACCAAACATCACCAAATCTATGCATTCATTTCTCCTTAAACCATCACATCCACATGCACAACCAATTAGCTACTAGTATTAAACATCACAAAAATAATAGAGTAAATAACATGCAGCGTAACATATCACAAAGACGATTGATATCAGAAGAACATCATTCTATTCATTAACACTTCAGATTCGTACAATCTCTTCACTAGCCCGTGCACACAGCCAGCAGGTTCCGCACACAGCAGGACTTAGGGTCTCCATGCACACAACCAGTAGAAGCCCTTATCTAGAAAAATCTACAAAAAAGTATCACAGATCCAATATTCTCTTTCATACTTAACCAAAAATTACTTCTAGACTCAATATATTCATCTATTTATACTATTTTATCCTGTTCTATCCTATGGTCCAAAAACCGTGGTTTGTGGCCCCTTGGTCTACCCTTTGACCCATTACAATTCATTAGGGTTTTCAAATTACCCCAAATCTCCTGTGTCAGACTAAACTATTATAAAATATTACAAAAATATATCCAAAATTGCATTCAAGGGACCCTACTCCAACAAGCCCCCAACATAATCTTCTGACTCGTCCCGAGTCACAACAACAGTGGGGTCTTTATCTTGGTTTGGATTTGTTCAAGGGAAGTGGAAAATGGTCGGAGGACTCCCTCACTCTATATAGTTTCATTTTGTGCAATCTCGACCAAATTCTGGGAAGTTGGCCCCTTAGTAGCTGCAGTGACACTATACAATGTATGATTCAGCTATTTGATTGTCGTGTCCAGGTCCTGATAAATTTCAGACGCTTCATCTGCCCAGGACTTCAGATGATCACTGAGAATTTGATTCTTATGAAGGAGCACCTTAATTTCATCCCACAGAGCATGAATGGTGTGAAGGTGCGCGAGTCGCTTACCAAAAACAAGGGTTGGCATGGTGACTTTGAGCTGATGAAATTCCTATTCTTTTTGATGCAGAGCCTAATTGAATTGTCGGAGAAGTGGGTCTCATTGCATGGTTGAACACAACTCCATAGAAATTTCCATCAACTCGGAGCCCTTGGAGATGTTTACAGAAATACTTCCAGTCGCTTCCTTAACTAGCGCAGCTCACTGGGCTCGCATCTCTGGAGGGGTTTTAGGCTACAACTTGGCCTGCAGCACAGTAATTTGTTTCTCAGGGCCTGCTTTAACAATCTACACTTTGGTCTTGGACACATTTAATGTAGCCACCAAGCTCTTAATTTTTTCCTGGGGAGTAACAAAGGTAGGAATGACTTCAGTCACTTCTCCACATAATCGGTCGATTACATGCTCTAGCTTTTCTCATTGCGTGACTATCGTGTTTTGTACTGCCTATGCTTGGGCAGATTCGGCAGCCTTGGTTACAATTTTCTACTCTTCCTCGCTCAATTTTTGCTGCACACGCACTTCTCTTCTTTGTCAAATATGAACAAGTGGAGAGCATCTAGTTGCCCACTCGTTATCCTTGCAAGGTCGAGGCCGACCTATGCACATGCTCAGACTTGTGTGCACAAAGCTGGTGGCTCTATAGTCAAGGCTATGCCAGGGAAGGGGAAAATCCTTCTTTCTATTGCTGCGAGCATGGCTGTGGCCGGCAGGCTCGCTTGAATCGGTGTAATATTCGAAAATTAGCATGCAACTAATTGGAATATTGATTTTTTCTGATTTCACTTAGGAGATGAATAAATGGGCAAGGAGGCCCATAAATTTCAGAAATATGAATAAAACCCCTCATAATGTGAAAAGGGATCATCATAGGAGCTATATTTCATGCCCTCATGTGTGAAAAAGGGGCATTTGCATGTGGACAAGGTCAAGTTTGACCAAGTCAACAACGTTGGGATAGGAGGTGGAGATCATCTTTAGAGACAATGCAGAGATAGTGGGAGGAAGATTCATTGGTGGAGGAAACCCTAATGAGTGGGACCCAAGGTGATAGGGCTTCCATTTGTATAAAAGGAGGGAAAGGCAGCCATATGAAGACATTTTATGGATTATTGATTTTATGGTCTGTATGACTTTATGCTTTCTCCAACTGTTTAGTTGAGATTGTTGTGCTGTTTAGCACAAGGTTTTCCTGTTTAGGAATTCCCTCTCCTTTCAAGAGAGGCCTCTTAAGGGATATTTCTCTTCATTTCTCCACATCTAGGCTTCAGGCCAAGCCACCTCCTTCAGCTACATCATTATTTCTGTCAAAGTATAATGTTGTGTTACCAGGTGCTGCAGTGGAGGTTTCACAACACCACTTTCGGAGATTGTTTTTCAGAGGAGGGAGCTTCTATTCCTTTGAGAGATCAGTGAGGAATATTCTAGAGAAAATTTCATATCTTGGCACTTGGCCAACCCATTTTCTTTCACCTACAACATAGTATCCCTCAGTGACTGCGTTATTTTCAAAAATCATTTGCAGTGAGAGTTTGCAGATTGTTTGGAGGGTGAGATCTTTAGTGTTAGGATCATCCTTTCACTTGGAAGATCCATTGGAGGAGGTTTTTTCAACTTGTGCATCATCTTCAGCCATATCCATCTAGTTCTTGAGTTGTAGCTACCACTCAGTCTTAGGACTGAAACTCCGACATTTTGCCATTTTTGTATATTTCAGGAAATCCTTCTAGGATTGTCTTGAAATTGTGTTTGGGAGCTTAGATCTTCAATCCCAACATTGTATGAGCCATCTATTTGTAGATGCATGTTATTTTACATTCCCATGTAGTAGTGTACCATCTATGACTGTGATGTACATGTTCATGAACATTCTGCAATATAGCAGCATTTCACTTTTGGCATATGTATTCATGGGAGGCTTGTTTGCCTTGATTATTTGAGTTGTATTGCATGAATTTGCTGCTGATTTACATAATAAAATGGCTCCATGGTTTCCATACATTTTGGTATGATATTATTCACTGCAATTTCCAGTTTTGTGTTCATGTATTACTGCATCCCCATTTTGGGATATTACAGTGGTATCCGAGCATAATCTTGTCTCAACCCGTGGAATCTCAACCAATATGCTATCAAGAAGACAAGAAAAAGAAAATATGAATAGAAAAGAGAAAAAGAAGAATCCATTCTTTGGAGGAAGAAAGGAGGAGAGACTTTCAAAATTTCTTTCTCAAACTTTGCGGAGCATTCATGGAGATCTTAAGAAGATGAGAAAGGAGATGTGTAGAGAATATCCAAGAGAGTTTGAATATGAAGCAAGATCTATATTTTCATATGATGAGTGTGAGCATGTAGCCACACACTATGATGCTCAATGCAGTCATATGCCCAGATTTTCCATGAGAGATATGGAAGAAGAAGGAATGACTAGGAGGGAAACTCTTAGTGATTTTCTGCAAGAGTATGAATCTCAAACTTAGAGGTTTAGAGATCATATTAATTTTCCAGATTTTTTCAAGATCAAGGTCAAGAGAAGCAAGCATCATGATAGGGGTAGATTCCTTCTACCTACTTTTGATGGTTCATCTACATGTTCAGCTAGAGCTTGGGTGGAGGAGTTAGACTCCTATTTGCAGCAACATTACATTTCTGAAGATGAGGCCATCAAAGTTGCAGTGCTGCATTTTGAGGTAAGGCCTATGCATGGTGGATATTTGAGTCTTTTTCTTTGGAAAATGAAAATACTTCTTCTTATGCAAGGTTCACTAAGACATTAGTGGAAATATTTGATGGAAAACTTTCTGCAACACATATGATGAAGTTAAACAAACCTAAGAAAAAAAAAATCTTGCATGTGATGGAGGAAACCATAAAATCAACTCCACTTCAAAAAACCATTGAGGAGGCCGATATCTTGAATCATACCTTGCTAGAGGAAAGACCTCTATCTTATATTCTTGAGAAAGAGGGTATGGAGATCCCTTTTTCAAAAGATGATCCAGTCATTGGGAGGTTTTCCATACATATTGATGAGGATGAGGGCAACAACGTTGTCATGTCTAGAGTTTATCTAGCACCTCATGCAGAGGAGGAGGGAGCTCTTGCTCCAACAAGAGGGATTCTTGCATCATTGCAAGGAATTCCCCAGGATACCATATGTGGAGATCAAGGCACAACTCATGATCTACATGTGCCATTGATGATAGGGTGTGAAATTATGGAGATAAAATGAGGAAGTAGGGAGGGTGACCAACATTATGTGATGAGGGGCACACACCCCTATCTATTTCAGGAGGTTAATGCACACGAGAGGGAGATTGGATTGTGTAGTGAGGGCAAGGAAAAGTTTTTCTATCCATATATACACTCTACTCTTGATGATGATGTCTCATTGGATGGAGAAATTTCACTAGGGAGACCAACATATCAGCAAATGATGAGGGATGCTTCACATTTGGAGGCATTACTCATTGATTTTAGAGGAGTGGAAGCCTTGGGAGAGCTTGGTATAGCATTGGGAGTCTTGGGTAGACTCAAGGAGAGAAGGAGAATTCTCTCAACATCATCACTACCCACTCTCATTTCAGATTCTGCGTTGTGGCAGGAGCAGTAGGGGAAGGATATCAACCTTCCAACTTGCATCTTTAGCATGAGAGATGTCAAAGAGGAGGATAGCCATATGACAGATGTTCTTTGTGATAGATCATCAGTGTTTTCACTATGGAGGATAGATCCATATTGGAAATCCAAGTTATTGGTGGATTACTCCAAGGATCTTTCTACTTGTATGATATTGGATGACCAGTTGCATGAGGAGGGATATTCAGCCAGAGATGGCGTCATCTACTATCATAGTAGGATCTTCTTATCTAGAGCTTCCAAGCTCAAGGAGAAGTTGCTACAAGCAGCTCAGGAAGATTTCCTTTTCAGCCACACTCATTCTATGAGAGAATACCACACCATCATGGAGGGGTATTTTTGGGAAGGCTTTGAGGTGGAGATATATCAGCATATGAGGAGATGCATGGATCATATGGAGATGGAGGAAATACATAACACTTTGGAAGAGTTAGCACAACCACCTCTTTTCTCTTTGAGGATGAGAGGAGACTCATCTATGAGCCACTCCATTTGCATGACAAAACATATGGTAAGGGTACTATTTGTTTGCATAATGATTTGTATAATGTATATGTGCAACCCTTATGTGCGGAATATTGCTCAAGGAAGGAGCATTCTTCCTTCTAGAATTCATGGTCTACTTGAGGCCATAAGAAGTATTGGCGATGGCCACTCCCTAGGAGGACTTGGGGAGATTGTATCTTTTTTATATCATGCTCACTTTGCACCATACACCATACACTTTCTCCAAACTTGTGAGGAGATTGGGGCAGCAAGCAAGTGGTGGGGAGGCCACCCATCATTTCATTTTCTATTGTAGTTGAGAGTCAAACTGCATTGGTTGCATTTGAGGGGCCATTGTCCTTCTCTCTTGCTACATATGGTAGCAAGTATGATTCTCATTATGGTTCCTTATGTTGTTGTTGTTCTCATTTTTATTGGGAGCATGATTGGGGGAGAGACACATTGGATGGATGTGTCCTTTGGGGAAGAAGATTCCCACACTTTTTGCATTACATGCTATAATGGGAGCATGGGAGATGATATGGCCACTACAGTAAAACATTTGTTCCTTTATGAGGTGGACCATAGGATTTATTGGATGCCATATGATGATCAAGTACTATTCATCATATATAGTATGGTTTGGGCCAGCTTGATTCACAACGTTGGAGAGGAGATCTTTGGAGATCTAGTCTTCATATTGCCACTTGAGGGAAACATTATTGTAGCCCAAGATCAACAGATACTCTACACTTATCATAAGTGGGGAGGAGGATAGCGTGGGGTAGTCTACTTTGTCTAACATGTTCAGATTTTCAGCCCACCCACTTTGCAGGAGCCAAAGGTGGAGGAGGATTTGCATGAGTTACCATTTTGGAGGGTGGCTCATTTTGTATGGATGATAGCTTGGGGATGTAGGATCCAAATGGAAATGATGGTTCCCGCTACATTTTAGATCCCATTCCTCAAAGGGACCTCTGGACAACACCTTATTTCCTTCTCGAGTACTCTACTTGTTCATGGTGACAACTATTTAGCTAACTTGCATGCTTGGGAGGGGAAATATGGAGACTCATTGATGAGACAACATCTCATTACTTGGAGGAGTTTATCATATGAGGATGCTACAGTAGGAGGAGGGAAGAATTCTCAGTTATATCCTTACAGTTTCTTGAGGACAAGCAACATTTGGGAGGGGAGAACTGTAATATTCCAAAATTAGCATGCAGCTAATTGGAATATTGAATTTTGCTGATTTCACTTGGGAGATGAATAAATGGGTAAGGAGGCCCATAGATTTCATAAATATGAATAAAATCCCTCATAGTGTGAAAATGGATCATCATAGGAGTTGGATTTCACACCCTCATGTGTGAAAAGGGGGCATTTGCATGTGGACAAGGTCAAGTTTGACCAAGTCAACAACGCTGGGATAGGAGGTGGAGATCATCTTTAGAGACATCGCAGAGATAGTGGGAGGAATATTCCTTGGTGGAGAAAACCCTAATGAGTGGGACCCAAGGTGAGAGGGCTTCCATTTGTATAAAATGTGGGCAAGTCAGCCATATGAAGACATGTTATGGATTATTGATTTTATGGTCTGTATGACTTTGTGCTTTCTCCAACTGTTTAGTTGAGATTGTGGTGTTGTTTAGCACAAGGTTTTCCTGTTTAGGAATTCCTTATCCTTTCAAGAGAGGCCTCTTGAAGGAGCTTGCTCTTCATTTCTCCACATCTAGGCTTCAAGCCAAGCCACCTCCTTCAGCTACAGCGTTATTTATGCTGAAGTATAACATTGTGTTGCAGGGTGTTGCAATGGAGGTTTCACAACACCACTTCTGGAGCTTGTTTTTTAGAGGAGGGAGCTTATATTCCTTTGAGAGATCATTAAGGAAGATTATAGAGAATATTTCAAATCTTTCCACTTGGCCTACACATTTTCTATCTCCTACAGCACAGTCCCTCTCCTTGACTGCGTTATTTTCAGTGTGCATTTGCAGTGAATGTTGGAGGGTGAGATCTTTAGTGATTGGATCAACCTTTAACCTGAAGGATCCATTGGATGAGATTAACTCATCACATGTTCTATCTATAGCTATCTCCATCCAGATCTTGAGTTATAGCTGCTACTCAGTCCTAGGATTGCAACTCCAACATTTTTGCATTTTTGCATATTTCAGCCAATCCTTCCAGGATTGTCTTGAAATTGTGTTTGGGACCTTATATATTCACTCCCAACATTGTATGAGTTGTATATTTACATATCCATGTATTGAAATACTGCAATAGTAGTTGTCTCTAATAAAAATATGCTGTTATAGCCTTGGGTATTTTTTGTGTAGCAGTGATCTTCATTTTCCATGTACATGTTCTCTTGAGGCTTGTTTTGCCTGGCTTTAGTGATTATTTCCTCAAGGATTTGTATACATTTTCTGATATCATATTAATATGATGGATATTGGGATATTCTTTCATTTTATGTGTTGATGTATCACTGCTCTTCCATTATTGTGTTCATGTATTGTTGAATCCCCATTTTGGGATATTACAATCGGCCTTACCTGGTTCACGCTTGCTTGTAGTGAATCAGCCTTTAACTACAATACCTATAAATTAGACTGTAAGGCCTCCACTGCAGCCTTGTGTTGATCTTCTAGGGCTTTCCATCTATCTTATGATGTGGTGGCAACTGCGTTTGTAATGTTATCCAAGTCCTCCTGAGTCAAGCTAACCTCCGCTTCTTCATTGGACTTGTCACCCTCTTTTTTCTTCTGCTGACCTTTGGCAAGCTCGTCAGTGCACTTTTTTGCCCATGGGGGATCTACACCCTCCCCACCTACTCCTTTGGTTTCAATATGATGCTGGAGTTCCTGCTTCGTGCCCTTGGTGGTGTCTTTGAGGGTCTCCTTGGTGGTCTCTTTCTCACTGGAGCATAGCTCAGTTTCCTTCACTATGCTTGGTGGAATGGTATCTATCGGTGTTTCATCTTTACTAGATGTGCCTGCTATGATCGGAGCAGTGGATTTAAGGCCTATCTTCCATAGAGTTGGCCAGGTTGTGATGACTTGGTCAAATTTTTCCTCGGGGATCGTGTACAGTAGATTGTACCAGGCTGGGTCCTTGCATGCCCGGGTTTGCACATTGTGCATGGTAACATGAAATTCAATGATGCACTTATATTTGTCATAGACTGCAGGTGATAGTCTTGGCTTGAAGTGTATCACTTCTGCCAGCGCACCTTTAAACACTACCCAAAATAATTTGTTTTCCTTGACGTGCTGTGGGTCCTTGGAGTCCCACAAATTCATGTAGCGTGCTCCTTCTCATATACGAAACTCAAGTTCAGGGAGAACCACATCCCTAGGCATCTCCCACATGACTAGGGCGATAAAAAATAACAACCAAGAGTAGCAAAAGGGATTACCCTGGTCTTGCGCTGCACGCATGTTATCAAGAAACTCCTCACACAAGTGATATGACCAGTTATAACAACTCCCCTTGTTTCACTTCCCTGCTAGCTGAATGACATATGAAAAAACAACTGATGGCCAACACTTTCACATCAGCTTGCAACCAAGCAAAAGAGTGCCCATGCGCACCCTGGGGTAAGTGATGATTTCGACCAGGAACCCTCTTTTGTCACAGTCCACCTTGTATTTCTCCCTGACATCGTCAGCTACCTTTTGCTGATTCTTCTTAACAAACCCTTTCATGGGATGGGGCCCCTTCATGGGTAGGCCAGTGATCCTGTGGATCAGTGCAACATCAAGAGGGATGCGGCCTTGAATCCATAAACTACCATAGTGGATTAACAAGAGCAGCTGCCGAACGACCAAACTAGTGACAAAGTATCACCCGAAGTAGAGGATGCGCAACAGGCTCAAGATCCCTAAGGCCTACAGCCCTCTTGGCCAAGGCATTGGATCCACCTTTGGTACATAATCAACAGAACCCACCCTAGATATAACTCTGGGTCCAGATCAGGAAAGGTGTCTTCATTAGCCAGATCGTAGTCATCAAATTTAATGGGAAGAATGCTTCCAAATATTTCTCAAATCAGTGGAACCTCTTCCGAGATTAAAGGCACCTGGAGATACTCTCGGATGACATCTACATTTTTAGGCATGTGCACCATCAGCTTGCGTGGCTTAACATAAGTTGATAACCATGAAAGTGGAGCTACCAGTAGGGCCTCCTCTTGGGCCATCATGGGGCGCTTTGAGGGATTGGGCGAGCGCATGTGGGGCACCCGCCAGGGGGAGTGCATGATCCTCGGGGAGGTGTGTGACCTAGCCGAAGCCCACTTCGTGGATTTTCCCTTTCCCTTTTCATTTCCTTCATCTTTTCCTTTTCCCTTCCCCTTTCCTTTTCCTTTAGCTGGCGTGGACACAACCTCTTCGATTTCAGGGGTCACTTCAAAAACATCTTCAGACCCTAGTTCAGTGGAGGCCGTAATGGGTGACAATTTTGTGGGGTTAGTGGTAGTCATCCTTGTCCACCATACAAACTTAGGATTTTTGTTGTCAAAAAGGGTACCTCGCCCAGACATACAGATTGCGTGGTCACAAGAAACACAAAAATCATAGTAAGGTATAAAACATGAAATATTCAAAGAGAAAAGGAATCAATTAAGACCTTCTCCCCTCATTTTATAGGCCACCATAGGTAAAAATGGTCGGATTATCATTAAATGTGACTTACCATCAAATAAATGGTAAAAAATCGTCCGAGATCGCTGCATTAAATTCCAAATACCCACTCCATCCAAGGGTAAAATCATTTTTTCACCCAGATTTACTATTCCAACAGCTAGTTTCTCTAGCTATGCACTACCCCTGCACCTCAGTTGCACCTTCCTGCATGTCCTTACTTGTGCACTACCGTTGCGCTTGTAGCGCACCTGTCTGCACCTTCTCCTCATAGTGTACACAGATCCTCCAATTTTGATGCTCTGGCTATATAGTCATTTGGTAGGCACTGGATTGTCCCTGTAGAGTTTTAGACGACTGCCGTTAATGTACCCAGGAAGGTAGTCTCCATGGAGCATGGCCAAGCGCAATGCACCACTATCAATGATTTCATTTAATATATATGGTCCCAACCAATGCTTATGGAACTTCCTTAGGTGTTGCGAAAATTGACTATCATAGAGAAAAACCAACTCTTCTTCCTTAAACACCTTCTACCAGATGTGCTGATCATGCCAAGTTTGTTCACATGCCTTCTGTACTTGATGATAAAAGTTAGAAATGAACTGATCTTCTTCCAAGGTAAGCAACTGCACCATGCGTTCCTCCATGATATCAGTTTCCACCATATTTGTAAAGGCCGCAATGCGCAAGCTTGGGATAATGTATTCCATGGGCATGATGACCTCTTGTCCATAGACCATCCTAAAAGGAGTCTTCCCTGTTAGCTTCTTGCATGTAGTCCTATAGGCCCATAACACTAAAGGGATGTGCGTGTCCCAGTCATTTCGATTAGCATTAAAGATCTTAGTAAGTGCATTCTCCAAAATTTTATTGAAATCCTCTACTGCGCCATTGTCTTGTGGGTGGTACGGGGTACTTTTCATATGATGGATCTGAAATTATTCTGTCAAAGCTTCAATAGTTTCATTAAAAAAATGAATACCTCTATCGCTCATTAAGAACTTCAGGCAGTTGAACATGGTCAGAATATGCTCGAAGATGAAGTGTGCTACAGTATCTGCAGTACAATCCTTACAGCCTTGGCCTCCACCCATCTAGTCACATAATCAGTGGCAGTAATTATATAATGTGCACAAGTCTTCTTTCTCGGGGGATTGATTGGTCCTACAATGTTTATGGCCCATTTTTCAAATGCCTAAAAAGCCATCTGTGGTTGCAGGGAAATTTCATCTCTACAGGAAGGCTTCCTAGTTCGTTGACATGCATCATAGGCTCGGAAAACGCATGTGCATCACTACACAATGTGAGCCACCACAACCCGACCCGCAACACCTTATGCATAGTGGATTTCCTTGTGTAGTGGCCTCCACCCACCCCTCCATGGGCCTCAGCAAAGATATCTTGTCTCTCATGTTCTAATACATACCTCTGCAATACCTCATATGCTCCCAACTTATATAATTGACCAGCAATTAGAGTGAAATCAGCTGTGCGGGCCACCAAATCCTTCTTCTATTGTATCGAATAGTCTGTAGGTGCCATCCCAGTGGTCAAGAAGTGAATAATGTTTGAAAAGTGCTCATAAACCACCTTGATAGCAAAAAGTTGTGCATCGTGTAATCCTTCTTCCAGACTAGTTGAATCTTCTCCATTTTCAATTCGAGACAAGTGATCAGGTCCTGCATTCAGTCTCCCAAGATTCACACTAATCTTAAATTCATACTCCTGAAACAACAAAAACCATCTACAAATCTTCCCCCCCATCACAGGCTTATTGACCAAGTATTTTAAAGCTGAATGGTCAGTGAACATCTTAAAGTTTCCTCCCAATAGATAATTCTTGTATTTCTACAAAGCATACACCATTTCCAGTCCTTCTCCTTTAGTAGTATAATAGTTGTGCTCTACACTAGAGAGTTTACCACTAGTAAAAGAAAATGGATGATCAATGTATCCTTCTCCTAGATGCACTAAGACAACCCCAAGAGCTATTCCTGATGCATCCACATGCACATGAAAGACCTTAGCCCAATATGGAAATATGAGAATAGGTGTAGTGACCATATTTTCCTTTAGCAGCTCAAAACTTTTCTGGCACTCCTCATCCGTGAAAAATGACACATCCTTCTTTAGCAGCTTTTCCATTGGTGCAATGATCAAGGCGTACCCTTGAATGAACTTTCTGTAGTAACCTGTATGCCCTAAGATGCAACGCATCTGTTTATCATTTGTGGGGAATACTAAATTGAAGATGACCACAATCTTGGCTGGGTCAACCATCAATCCCTACCGACATACGATGTGGCCCAAGAAAATTCCAAAAGGTACGCAAAAGATACAATTTTTCAGGTTCAGTAAAATTTGGTGTTTTTTGCAGCCATCCAACATCATGCACATGTTCGAGACATTCTTATTTACCAATCCGAATATTGTCCAATCATAAAAATAGAACTCTAGAAACTTATGGATAAATTCTTTGAATACAGATACAAATACACGCCAGAAAATGGCCGGAGCATTCTTCAATCCGAATGGCATGGAGGTGTACTAGAAGGAGCCCCATTCGATTGCAAAGGTTGTCTTACTGTGGTCTTTAGGTGCAATTCTGATCTGATAGTACCCTGAAAATCCATTCGTGAATGAGTATGCTTCTTTACCTCCCTCATTATCCAATATTTCATCAGAGAATGGTGTAGGGAAGGGATCATGTATGCAGACATTGTTCAACTTGCGTAGGTCTACGTGGATCCTTATTTCCCCTTTGGTTTTATTTTCTTGGACTACCATTGGGCTTTTGATCCAGGTGGATATCGGTGGCCACCCACCTATTCCATTTGGACCAGCACCATCAATTCTTGCAGATTTTCACATTCAGCACAACTTACTATTTTTAGCAGGTTTTCGGGTCCTCCACTCTCGGAGCCGTTTTGGGGGCTTAATGATCTAGGTGGATATTGGTGGCCACCCACCTATTCCATTTGAACCCCCATCTTCAGTTCTTTCAATTTTCAAGTTGCAACAAAAATTACTATTTTTAGCAATTTTTCGGGTCCTGAACTTCCGGAGCCGTTTTGAGGCCCTAAACGACGTTTTTTGGGCATCGTTTTACTAGCGAATTTGATGGAATCAAATTCGTCCTGAAAGTTGTAGTCCTCGGATAGATCTTTCTAACGAGCTATTGAGCACGTCAAACGGAGATCGGATGCCAAAGTTATGCCCCGGGAAGTTGAACCACCAATTTACCCAAACGGGCGCCCACAGTTTTGGCGCCTCATCTCCTATGGTTAGGTTTTTGGACGTTTCGGATTCTACATTGTTTCTCAACAATAAATAGGCCCTCGAGCCTCATTGTAAATACGCTCGCAGGTCCGTAGCCACCACATCTTTTCTCGCATCTTCGCTATCAAGACCCTAGCTATTTTATTTCATTATGTCTCAGAAGACTTTTGTTATTTGACATTAATGAAATGAAGTGTTATTTCCGCCGCATCTCTCGTATTATACAGGCCAGACCCTCACAGTGTGCTCCCCCGCATAAAATCCGGATCGTTGGTATCAGAGCGGGACCGCTCTTTCTTTGTTTTTCTTTGCATGTCCCCAACGCGGTCGTGTGCATAAGGAGTTAGCTCGATCCTGCTGAACCCTTGCAAGATCAGCCTCGCAAACCCCGACGACCTCCCATGGCGGAAGAAAAGAAAGACGAGGGAGCAGGAGATCCTATCAAAATACTGCTCGAGGAGGCTCTCGAGAAACAAAGGAACGTGATGATGGATAACTTTGCTCAAATCCTTCAACGACTGCCCACATATGGCGCATCTGCATCCAACAGCCACTCGGGAGGCGCCACTCCCTTCAAGGTACAGGTAAACTTTGACATTCCTATATTTGAAGGAAAAATAGATGCAGACGCTGTAGACAGATGGTTAAATTTGTTGGAAGGGTATTTTTCGGTCCATGACTTCTCTGACCGAGAAAAGATTATTTTTGCACTCCTCAAAGCCGCCCCCCATGTCAAAGACTGGTGGGAAACCTACCGTGAGCAAGAGGGCGAAGGAGAACCCTCTCTGTTCTCGGCCACACCCACTTGGAATTCGTTCCGAGATGGCATCAAGGAACAATATTACCCCATGGGGAGCTATGAGGACAAATACATCCAATGGACCACGCTGCGGCAACAAAAGGATCAAGATGTGCACGAACTGACGAATCTGTTCCATACCCCACGCACAAAGTTGGGTATTAAAGATTCAGAGAGACATTTGGTGCTCAAGTACCGCGGCTGTCTGCACAAACACATTTAGGAGGAAATGGAGTTCCTCGACATTACATCGCTTGGCACGGCATATCGCTATGCTGCCAAGATCGAGCAGAAATTTAAGCAGAAAAAGCGAGACTTTGGATCTGCGAATCCGAAAGGTGCCCTCGAACCGAAGAACAAGGGGCAAGGCCAAAGCAATGCGACTCAGAACAACACCACAAATCCAAAGAAGGACACAGGGAAGTGGTGTGAATTTCATAACAGCCCCACTCACAGCACAAACGAGTGTCGGGCCAAACAGTCTTTGGTGGCTGAACTAAAGGCATCCGAATCAGATGCATTTTCTGATCCTGAGTTAGAACCAGACAAAGGCAATGACAAAGGGAAGAAGATCATTGATGCGGATCCCAGTGCCATTGTTGCCACCACCAAGATCTAGAAGGAGGGTCCAGAGGATCCAGAGGAGGGGGAGCGCCTCTGGGCCGGCATGGGTGAAGTGCCTCTACCAGCTTTCTTGTCGATAGCGGAAGCCAAAAGAACCTCATTTCAGCAGACGTCGTGAAGAGGCTCTGCCTACCAACCATAGCACACCCGCAGCCATATACCATCGGGTGGCTCCACCCAGGGAGAGATCTCCGCATCCGCCAGCAGTGCCGCCTTCCATACAGTATCAAGCCATTCACGGATGAGGTATTGTGTGATGTTGCTCCTCTTGATGTAGTTGATGTATTATTGGGCCAACCATACTTGTGGAGGCGACATGCTGTGTATGAGTCTAGGCCTCGTGCTGTTATTATTACTTTGGGAAATAACTTGTACAGGATACCAGAGGTAGTACTGCCTCTTGTCATCTCTTTGACTACCGCAAAACAACGCAGTAAGATTGTTTCCTGCATCAGAAATTCATTTTACGACTCGCTTCACAGAGAAAGAAAAATATTGTGGTCACAACCTCGAAACAGGGCTCCCTTGCACGGCTACAGCAGATGGACAAAGTCATGAAGGAATACGAGGAAGTTTTCCCCTCACTCATAGAGGTTCCTCTACATTGTCAGGACAAGCACTCCATTGATTTGACTCCCAATGCACCACCGCCTGATGTTGCCATACATCTTGCAACTACACATACATAATCCAAACATGTACTTTCTGAGGCTAATAAAGAAACCAAATTTACTAAATGCATCCAGCATGTCCACCCGCAGGTCCGTGACATCTTCAACACATCTAATACTCAGCTCAACAGAATTTTCCTCATCTCATGGAGGATCTCAATGCAATGGGGACCATTGCTTCCTAAGGAGGGAGGAATGATCCAGGTGGATATCGGTGGCCACCTACCTATTCCATTTGGACCAAAGACCATCAATTCTTTACATTTTCACATTCAAAGACAACTTACTATTTTTAGCAGTGCTCGGGTCCTCCACTCTCGAGCCGTTTTGGGCTTAACATCCAGGGATATTGTACACCCACCCATTCCACTTGGCCCCCCACCATTGTCTCTTTCAGCTTTTTCGCCTGCATAACTTACTATTTTTAGCAGTTTTTCGGGTCCTGAACTTCCGGAGCCGTTTTGAGGCCCTAAACGATGTTTTTTGGGTATGAAAGCGCCAGCAAATTTTCTGATAAAATTCGTCCCGATAGCTGTAGTCCCCCTGACAGATCTTTCTAACGAGCTATCGAACGCGTCAAACGGAGATCGGGTGCCAAAGTTATGCCCCCGGGAAGTTGAACCACCACCTATTCCAAACGGCGCCTACGTCCCGCGCTTCATCTCCTAGGGTTAGGTTTTTGGGATGTTTAGGGTTCTCCATTGTTTCTCAATAATAAATAGGCCCTCGCGCCTCATTGTAAAGCAGTTCAGAGGTCCGTAGCCACCACATCTCTTCTCAGAGATTCGCTACCAGCACCCTAGCTATTTTATTTCCATTATGTCTGTAAGCATCTTTCTGTTATTTGATATTAATGAAATGAAGTGTTATTTCCGCTGCATCTCTGTATTTATGGTTATGTGTTTATTCTCTTGCGTTCCTGCATAAAATCCGGATCATGGTATCGCAGCGGACCGGCTTTCTTTCTTTGTTTTTCTTTTTGCATGTCCCCAACGCGTCAGGGTATAAGGAGAGTTAGGGCTCGATCTCGGTGAACCCTTGCAAGATCGCCCTCGCACCCCGATGACCTCCCATGGCGGAAGAAAAGAAAGACGAGGGAGCAGGAGATCCTATCAAAATACTGCTCGAGGAGGCCCTCGAGAAACAAAGGAATGCGATGATGGATAACTTTGCTCAAATCCTTCAACGACCGCCCACATATGGCACATCTGCATCCAACAGCCACTCTGGAGGCGCCACTCCCTTCAAGGTACAGGTAAACTTTGAAATTCCTATATTTGAAGGAAAAATAGATGCAGACACCATAGACAGATGGTTAAATTTGCTGGAAGGGTATTTCTCAGTCCATGACTTCTCTGACCGAGAAAAGATTATTTTTGCACTCCTCAAAGCCGCCCCCCATGTCAAAGACTGGTGGGAAACCTACCGTGAGCAAGAGGGCGAAGGGGAACCCTCTCTGTTCTCGACCACACCCACTTGGAATTCGTTCCGAGACAGCATCAAGGAACAATATTACCCCGTGGGGAGCTATGAGGACAAATACATCCAATGGACCACGCTGCGGCAACAAAAGGATCAAGATGTGCACGAACTGACGAATCTGTTCCATACCCTGCGCACAAAGTTGGGTATTAAAGATTCAAAGAGACATTTGGTGCTCAAGTACCGTGGCTGTCTGCACAAACACATTCAGGAGGAAATGGAGTTCCTCGACATTACATCGCTTGGCAAGGCATATCGCTATGCCGCCAAGATCGAGCAGAAATTTAAGCAGAAGAAGCGAGACTTTGGATCTGCGAATCCGAAAGGTGCCCCCGAATCGAAGAACAAGGGGCAAGGCCAAAGCAATGCGACTCAGAACAACACCACAAATCCAAAGAAGGACACAAGGAAGTGGTGTGAATTTCATAACAGCCCCACTCACAGCACAAACGAGTGTCGGGCCAAACGGTCTTTGGTGGCTGAACTAAAGGCACCCGAATCAGATGCATTTTCTGATCCTGAGTTAGAACCAGACAAAGGCAATGACAAAGGGAAGCAGATCATTGATGCGGATCCTAGTGCCATTGTTGCCACCACCAAGATCCAAAAGGAGGGTCCAGAGGATCCAGAGGAGGGGGAGTGCCTCTTCCAGTCGCAGATGTGGGTGAAGGGTTTTGCGCTGCATTTTCTCGTCGATAGCGGAAGCCAAAAGAACCTCATTTCAGCAGAGGTCGTGAAGCGGCTCGGCCTACCAACCATAGCACACCCACAGTCGTATACTATCGGGTGGCTCCACCCAGGGAGAGATCTTCGCATCCACCAGCAGTTCCGCCTTCCATACAGTATCAAGCCATTCACGGATGAGGTATTGTGTGATGTTGCTCCTCTTGATGTAGCTGATGTATTATTGGGCCAACCATACTTGTGGAGGTGACATGCTGTGTATGAGTCTAGGCCTCGTGTTGTTATTATTACTTTGGGAAATAACTTGTACAGGATACCGGAGGTAGTACCGCCTCCTGCCATCTCTTTGACTACTGCAAAACAACGCAGTAAGATTGTTTCCCAGACCAGGAAATTCATTTTCCTTACGACTCGCTCACAGGGAAAGAAGAATATTGTGGCCACAACCTCGAAACAGGGCTCCTTTTCACGGCTGCAGCAGACGGACAAAGTCATGGAGGAATACGATGACAATTTCTCCTCACTCATAGAGGTTCCTCTACACTGTCAAGACAAGCACTCCATTGATCTGACTCCCAATGCACCACCACCTGATGTTTCCATACATCCTGCAACTACACATACAGAATCCAAACATGTACTGTATGAGGCTGATAAAGAAACCAAATTTACTAAACGCATCCAGCATGTCCACCCGCAGGTCCATGACATCTTCAACACATCTAATACTCAGTGCAATAGAATTTTCCTCATCTCATGGAGGATCTCAACGCAATGGGGACCATTGCTTCCTAAGGAGGGAGGAATGATCCAGGTGGATATCGGTGGCCACCCACCTATTCTATTTGGACCAGCACCATCAATTCTTGCTGATTTTCACATTCAGCACAGCTTACTATTTTTAGCAGGTTTTCGGGTCCTCCACTTTCGGAGCCGTTTTGGGGGCTTAATGATCCAGGTGGATATTGGTGGCCACCCACCTATTCCATTTGAACCCCCATCTTCAGTTCTTTCAATTTTCAAGTTGCAACAAAACTTACTATTTTTAGCAGTTTTTCGAGTCCCGAACTTCCGGAGCCGTTTTGAGGCCCTAAACAACGTTTTTTGGTTATGAAAGCGCCAGCGAATTTTCCGATAAAATTCGTCCCGACAGTTGTAGTCCTCGGATAGATCTTTCTAACGAGCTATTGAACGCGTAAAACGGAGATCGGGTGCCAAAGTTATGCCCCCGGGAAGTTGAACCACCAATTTACCCAAACGGGCGCCCACAGTTTTGGCGCCTCATCTCCTACGGTTAGTTTTTTGGACGTTTCAGATTCTACATTGTTTCTCAACAATAAATAGGCCCTCGAGCCTCATTGTAACACAGTTCAGAGGTCTGTAGCCATCACATCTCTTCTCAGAGATTCGCTACCAGCACCCTAGCTATTTTATTTCCATTATGCCTGTAAGCATATTTCTGTTATTTGATATTAATGAAATGAAGCATTATTTCCGCCGCATCTCTCCGTATTTATGGTTATGTGTTTATTCCTTGGGTTGCGTTCCCCGCATAAAACCGATCGTTGGTATCGTAGCGGATCGTTCTTTCTTTGTTTTTCTTTGCATGTCCCCAACGCTATTGCATAAGGAGTTAGGCTCGATCTCGGTTGAACCCTTGCAAGATCACCTCTGCAACCCCGAATACCCCATGGCGGAAGAAAAGAAAGACGAGGGAGCAGGAGATCCTATCAAAATATCAAGCCGAGGAGGCTTCCGTAAACAAAGGAACGGATGATGGACAACTTTGCTCAAATCCTTCAACGACCGCCCACATATGGCGCATCCGCATCCAACAACACTGAGGCGCCACTCCTCAAGGCATGTAAACTTTGACATTCCTATATTTGAAGGAAAAATAGATGCAAAGAGGCCGTACGTATGGTTAAATTTGTTGAAGGTATTTCTGGCCCATGACTTCTCTCGACCGAGAAAAGATTATTTTTGCACTCCTCAAAGCCGCCCCCCATGTCAAAGACTGGTGGGAAACCTACCGTGAGAAAGAGGGTGAAGGGGAACCCTCTCTGCTCTCGGCCACACCCACTTGGAATTCGTTCCGAGATGGCATCAAGGAACAATATTACCCCGTGGGGAGCTATGAGGACAAATACATCCAATGGACCACACTGCGGCAACAAAAGGATCAAGATGTGCATGAACTGACGAATATGTTCCATACCCTGCGCACAAAGTTGGGTATTAAAGATTCAGAGAGACATTTGGTGCTCAAGTACCGCGGCTGTCTGCACAAACACATTCAGGAGGAAATGGAGTTCCTCGACATTACATCGCTTGGCACGGCATATTGCTATGCCGCCAAGATCGAGCAGAAATTTAAGCAGAAGAAGCGAGACTTTGGATCTGCGAATCCGAAAGGTGCCCCCGAATCGAAGAACAAGGGGCAAGGCCAAAGCAACGCGACTCAGAACAACACCACAAATCCAAAGAAGGACACAGGGAAGTGGTGTGAATTTCATAACAGCCCCACTCACAACACAAACGAGTGTCGGGCCAAACAGTCTTTGGTGGCTGAACTAAAGGCACCCGAATCAGATGCATTTTCTGATCCTGAGTTAGAACCAGACAAAGGCAATGACAAAGGGAAGCAGATCATTGATGCGGATCCCAGTGCTATTGTTGCCACCACCAAGATCCAGAAGGAGGGTCCAGAGGATCCAGAGGAGGGGGAGCGCCTCTTCCAGTCGCAGATGTGGGTGAAGGGTTCTCCGCTGCAGCTTCTCGTCGATAGCGGAAGCCAAAAGAACCTCATTTCAGCAGACGTCGTGAAGCGGCTCGGCCTACCAACCATAGCACACCCGCAACCGTATACCATTGGGTGGCTCCACCTAGGGAGAGATCTCCGCATCCGCCAGCAGTGTCGACTTCCATACAGTATCAAGCCATTCACGGATGAGGTATTGTGTGATGTTGCTCCTCTTGATGTAGCTGATGTATTATTGGGCCAACCATACTTATGGAGACGACATGCTGTGTATGAGTCTAGGCGTCGTGCTGTTATTATTACTTTGGGAAATAACTTGTACAGGATACCGGAGGTAGTACCGCCTCCTGCCATCTCTTTGACTACTGCAAAACAACGCAGTAAGATTGTTTCCCAGACCAAGAAATTCATTTTCCTTACGACTCGCTCACAGGGAAAGAAGAATATTGTGGCCACAACCTCGAAACAGGGCTCCCTTTCACGGCTGCAGCAGATGGAAAATGTCATGGAGGAATACGATGACAATTTCTCCTCACTCATAGAGGTTCCTCTACACTGTCAGGACAAGCACTCCATTGATCTGACTCCCAATGCACCACCACATGATGTTGCCATACATCCTGCAACTACACATACAGAATCCAAACATGTACTGTATGAGGCCGATAAAGAAACCAAATTTACTAAACGCATCCAGCATGCCCACCCGCAGGTCCATGACATCTCCAACACATATAATACTCAGTTCAACAGAATTTGCCTCATCTCATGGAGGATCTCAACGCAATGGGGACCATTTCTTCCTAAGGAGGGAGGAATGATCCAGGTGGATATCTGTGGCCACCCACCTATTCCATTTGGACCAGCACCATCAATTCTTGCAGATTTTCACATTCAGCACAACTTACTATTTTTAGCAGGTTTTCGGGTCCTCCACTCTCGGAGCCGTTTTGGGGGCTTAATGATCCAGGGGGATATTGGTGGCCACCCACCTATTCCATTTGAACCCCCATCTTCAGTTCTTTCAATTTTCAAGTTGCAACAAAACTTACTATTTTTAGCAGTTTTTCGGGTCCCGAACTTCCGGAGCCGTTTTGAGGCCCTAAACGACGTTTTTTGGGTATGAAAGCGCCAGCGAAGTTGCTAATCAAATTCGTCCCGACAGTTGTAGTCCTCAGATAGATATTTCTAACGAGCTATTGAGCGCGTAAAACGGAGATCGGGTGCCAAAGTTATGCCCCCGGGAAGTTGAACCACCAATTTACCCAAACGGGCGCCCACAGTTTTGGCGCCTCATCTCCTACGGTTAGGTTTTTGGACGTTTCAAATTCTACATTGTTCCTCAACAATAAATAGGCCCTCGAGCCTCATTGTAACACAGTTCAGAGGTCTGTAGCCACCACATCTCTTCTCAGAGATTCGCTACCAGCACCCTAGCTATTTTATTTCCATTATGTCTGTAAGCATCTTTCTGTTATTTGATATTAATGAAATGAAGTGTTATTTCCGCTGCATCTCCGTATTTATGGTTATGTGTTTATTCTGTTGCGTTCCTGCATAAAATCCGGATCGTTGGTATCAGAGCCGTGGATCGTCTTTTCTTTTGTTTTTCTTTGCATGTCCCCAACGCGGTCGTGGTATAAGGAGTTAGGGCTCGACTGCTGAACCCTTGCAAGACCGGCCTCGCAAACCCCGACGACCTCCCATGGCGGAAGAAAAGAAAGACGAGGGAGCAGGAGATCCTATCAAAATACCCGCTCGAGGAGGCTCTCGTGAAACAAAGGAACGGATGATGGACAACTTTACCAAATCCTTCAACGATCGCCCACAAGGGCGTATCCGCATCCAACAAACTCTGGAGGTGCCACTCCCTTCAAGGTACAGGTAAACTTTGACATTCCTATATTTGAAGGAAAAATAGATGCAGGCGCCGTAGACAGATGGTTAAATTTGCTGGAAGGGTATTTCTCGGTCCATGACTTCTCTGACCGAGAAAAGATTATTTTTGCACTCCTCAAAGCTGCCCCCATGTCAAAGACTGGTGGGAAACCTACCGTGAGCAAGAGGGCGAAGGGGAACCCTCTCTGTTCTCTGCCACACCCACTTGGAATTCGTTCCGAGATGGCATCAAGGAACAATATTACCCCGTGGGGAGCTATGAGGACAAATACATCCAATGGACCACGCTGCGGCAACAAAAGGATCAAGATGTGCACGAACTGACGAATATGTTCCATACCCTGCGCACAAAGTTGGGTATTAAAGATTCAGAGAGACATTTGGTGCTCAAGTACCGCGGCTGTCTGCAAAAACACATTCAGGAGGAAATGGAGTTCCTCGACATTACATCGCTTGGCACGGCATATCGCTATGCCGCCAAGATCGAGCATAAATTTAAGAAGAAGAAGCGAGACTTTGGATCTGCGAATCCGAAAGGTGCCCCCGAATCGAAGAACAAGGGGCAAGGCCAAAGCAATGCGACTCAGAACAACACCACAAATCCAAAGAAGGTCACAGGGAAGTGGTGTGAATTTCATAACAGCCCCACTCACAGCACAAACGAGTGTCGGGCCAAACAATCTTTGGTGGCCGAATTAAAAGGCACCCGAATCAGATGCAGCTCGATCCCGAGTTAGAACCGTACAAAGGTAATGACAAAGGGAAGCAGATCATTGATGCGGATCCCAAAGGCTATTGTTGCTGCCCACCAAGATAATTTATGAGGGTCCGCAGGATCCAAGAGGGAGGGGGGAGCGCCTCTTCCGGGGCCGCAGAGCGGGTGAAGGGTTCTCCGCCGCAGCTTTTGTCGATACGGGAAGCCAAAATAACCTCATTTCAGCAGACGTCGTGAAGCGGCTCGGCCTACCAACCATAGGACACCCGCGCTAGTATACCATTGGGTACCCACATTAGGAGAGATCTCCGGCATCCGCCACAGTTGCCGACTTCCATACAAACATCAAGCCATTTACTTGATGAGGCACAAAAGATGCTGTTCTCTTGATGTAGCCGATGTATTATTGGGCCAACCATACTTATGGAGACGACATGCTGTGTATGAGTCTAGGCCTCGTGCTGTTATTATTACTTTGGGAAATAACTTGCACAGGATACCGGAGGTAGTACCGCCTCCTGCCATCTCTTTGACTACTGCAAAACAACGCAGTAAGATTGTTTCCCAGACCAGGAAATTCATTTTCCTTACGACTCGCTAACAGGGAAAGAAGAATATTGTGGCCACAACCTCGAAACAGGGCTCCCTTTCACGGCTGCAGCAGATGGACAAAGTCATGGAGGAATACGATGACAATTTCTCCCCACTCATAGAGGTTCCTCTACACTGTCAGGACAAGCACTCCATTGATCTGACTCCCAATGCACCACCACCTGATGTTTCCATACATCCTACAACTACACATACAGAATCCAAACATGTACTGTATGAGGCTGATAAAGAAACCAAATTTACTAAACGCATCCAGCATGTCCACCCGCAGGTCCATGACATCTTCAACACATCTAATACTCAGTTCAACAGAATTTGCCTCATCTCATGGAGGATCTCAACGCAATGGGGACCATTGCTTCCCAAGGAGGGAGGAATGATCCAGGTGGATATCGGTGGCCACCCACCTATTCCATTTGGACCAGCACCATCAATTCTTGCAGCTTTTCACATTCAGCACAACTTACTATTTTTAGCAGGTTTTCGGGTCCTCCACTCTCGGAGCCGTTTTGGGGGCTTAATGATCCAGGAGGATATTGGTGGCCACCCACCTATTCCACTTGGCCCCCCACCATTGTCTCTTTCAGTTTTTCAGTTTCGGCATAACTTACTATTTTTAGCAGTTTTTCGGGTCCCGAACTTCCGGAGCCGTTTTGAGGCCCTAAACAACGTTTTTGGGTATGAAAGCGCCAGTGAATTTTCTGATAAAATTTGTCCCGACAGCTGTAGTCCTCGGATAGAGCTTTCTAATGATGTATCATGTGCGTCAAACGGAGATAGTATGCCAAAGTACCCCCCCGGAAGTTGAACCACCAATTTACCTCCAAACGGCGCCCGCGCTTTTGGCGCCTCATCTCCTACGGTTAGGTTTTTCGGACGTTTCTCAAATTCTACATTGCTCAACAATAAATAGGCCCTCGAGCCCTCCTCACTATAACACAGTTTCCAGGTCTGGGCCACACATTTTTCTTAGATTTCCATGCCAGCACCTATTTTTATTTTATTTCACTGTGATCAGAGCATCTTTTTATTATTTGATATTAGCTGAAATGAAGTTTTATTTCACTACATCCGTATTTAAAATTGTGTGTTGTCTGCTGCGTTCACATAAACTGATCAGTGGTATCAGAGAGGGACTGCTCTTTCTTTGTTTTTTTTTGCATGTCCCCAACGCGGTCAGGGTATAAGGAGTTAGGGCTCGATCTGGTTGAACCCTTGCAAGATCAGCCTCGCAAACCCCGACGACCTCCCATGGCGGAAGAAAAGAAAGACGAGGGAGCAGGAGATCCTATCAAAATACCGCTCGAGGAGGCTCTCGAGAAACAAAGGAACGTGATGATGGATAACTTTGCTCAAATCCTTCAACGACTGCCCACATATGGCGCATCCGCATCCAACAGCCACTCTGGAGGCGCCACTCCCTTCAAGGTACAGGTAAACTTTGACATTCCTATATTTGAAGGAAAAATAGATGCAGACGCTGTAGACAGATGGTTAAATTTGTTGGAAGGGTATTTCTCAGTCCATGACTTCTCTGACCGAGAAAAGATTATTTTTGCACTCCTCAAAGCCGCCCCCATGTCAAAGACTGGTGGGAAACCTACCGTGAGCAAGAGGGCGAAGGGGAACCCTCTCTGTTCTCGACCACACCCACTTGGAATTCGTTCCGAGACGGCATCAAGGAACAATATTACTCCGTGGGGAGCTATGAGGACAAATACATCCAATGGACCACGCTGCGGCAACAAAAGGATCAAGATGTGCACGAACTGACGAATCTGTTCCATACCCTGCGCACAAAGTTGGGTATTAAAGATTCGGAGAGACATTTGGTGCTCAAGTACCGCGGCTGTCTGCACAAACACATTCAGGAGGAAATGGAGTTCCTCGACATTACATCGCTTGGCACGGCATATCGCTATGCCGCCAAGATCGAGCAGAAATTTAAGCAAAAGAAGCGAGACTTTGGATCTGTGAATCCGAAAGGTGCCCCCGAACCGAAGAACAAGGGGCAAGGCCAAAGCAATGCGACTCTGAACAATACCACAAATCCAAAGAAGGACACAGGGAAGTGGTGTGAATTTCATAACAGCCCCACTCACAGCACAAACGAGTGTCGGGCCAAACAATTTTGGGTGGCGTAACTAAAGGCACCCGAATCGCATGCATTTTTCGATCCCCGAGTTAGAACCGCACAAAGGTAATGACAACAGGAAGCAAAGATTTGGCTGATGGATCCCGTGCCATTGTTGCCACCACGAGGATCCAGATGAGGGTCCAGAGGATCCGCATCAATGAGAGCGCCTCTTCCAAGCCGGCAGATGTGGGTGAAGGGTTCTCCACGTGCTTTCGTCGATATGTCAAAAAAGAACCTCATTTCGACAGACGTCGTGAAGCGGTTCCTACGACCAACCATAGGACACCCGCAACCGTATACCATTGGGTGGCTCCACCCGTGGAGAGATCTCCGCATCCGCCAAATAGCAGCCGACTTCCATAATTAAAAGTTTATTTACTGATGAGGTATTGTGTGATGTTGCTCCTCTTGATGTAGCTGATGTATTATTGGGCCAACCATACTTATGGAGACGACATGCTGTATATGAGTCTAGGCCTCGTGCTGTTATTATTACTTTGGGAAATAACTTGTACAAGATACCGGAGGTAGTACCGCCTCCTGCCATCTCTTTGACTAATGCAAAACAACGCAGTAAGATTGTTTCCCAGACCAGGAAATTCATCTTCCTTACGACTCGCTCACAGGGAAAGAAGGATATTGTGGCCACAACCTTGAAACAGGGCTCCCTTTCACGGCTGCAGCAGATGGACAAAGTCATGGAGGAATACGATGACAATTTCTCCTCACTCATAGAGGTTCCTCTACACTGTCAGGACAAGCACTCCATTGATCCGACTCCCAATGCACCACCACCCGATGTTTCCATACATCCTGCAACTACACATACAGAATCCAAACATGTACTGTATGAGGCTGATAAAGAAACCAAATTTACTAAACGCATCCAGCATGTCCACCCGCAGGTCCATGACATCTTCAACACATCTAATACTCAGTACAATAGAATTTTCCTCATCTCATGGAGGATCTCAACGCAATGGGGACCATTGCTTCCTAAGGAGGGAGGAATGATCCAGGTGGATATCGGTGGCCACCCACCTATTCCATTTGGACCAGCACCATCAATTCTGGCAGATTTTCACATTCAGCACAACTTACTATTTTTAGCAGGTTTTCGGGTCCTCCACTCTCGGAGCCGTTTTGGGGGCTTAATGATCCAGGTGGATATTGGTGGCCACCCACCTATTCCATTTGAACCCCCACCATTGTCTCTTTCAGTTTTTCAGTTTCCGCATAACTTACTATTTTTAGCAGTTTTTCGGGTCCTGAACTTCCGGAGCCGTTTTGAGGCCCTAAACGACGTTTTTTGGGTATGAAAGCGCCAACGAATTTTCTGATAAAATTAGTCCCGACAGCTGTAGTCCTCGGATAGAGCTTTCTAACGAGCTATTGAACGCGTCAAACGGAGATCGTGTGCCAAAGTTATGCTCCCCGTGAAGTTGAACCACCAATTTGTTTCCAAACGGCGCCATGCTTTGGCGCCTCATCTCCTACGTGACGTTTCAAATTCTACATTGTTTCTCAACAATAAATAGGCCCTCGAGCCTCATTGTAACACGTTCGAGGTCTCAGAACCACCACATCTCTTTCGCAGATTCGCTACCAAGACCCTAGCTATTTTATTTCCATTATGTCTCGTAAGCATCTTTTCCGTTATTTGATATTAATGAAATGAAGTGTTATTTCCGCCGCATCTCTCGTATTTATGGTTATGTGTTTATCTGCTATGCGTCTCGCATAAAATCTGACTGGTATCGGGAGCTGGATCGCTTCTTTCTTTGTTTTTCTTTGCATGTCCCCAACGCGGTCAGGGTATAAGGAGTTAGGGCTCGATCTGGTTGAACCCTTGCAAGATCAGCCTCGCAAACCCCGACGACCTCCCATGGCGAAAGAAAAGAAAGACGAGGGAGCAGGAGATCCTATCAAAATACTGCTCGAGGAGGCTCTCGAGAAACAAAGGAACGTGATGATGGATAACTTTGCTCAAATCCTTCAACGACTGCCCACATAGGGCGCATCTGCATCCAACAGCCACTCTGGAGGCGCCACTCCCTTCAAGGTACATGTAAACTTTGACATTCCTATATTTGAAGGAAAAATAGATGCAGACGCTGTAGACAGATGGTTAAATTTGTTGGAAGGGTATTTCTCGGTCCATGACTTCTCTGACCGAGAAAAAGATTATTTTTGCACTCCTCAAAGCTGCCCCCCATGTCAAAGACTGGTGGGAAACCTACCGTGAGCAAGAGGGCGAAGGGGAACCCTCTCTGTTCTCGGCCACACCCACTTGGAATTCGTTCCGAGACGGCATCAAGGAACAATATTACCCTGTGGGGAGATATGAGGACAAATACATCCAATGGACCACGCTGCGGCAACAAAAGGATCAAGATGTGCACGAACTGACGAATCTGTTCCACACCCTACGCACAAAGTTGGGTATTAAAGATTCAGAGAGACATTTGGTGCTCAAGTACCGCGGCTGTCTGCACAAACACATTCAGGAGGAAATGGAGTTCCTTGACATTACATCGCTTGGCACGGCATATCGCTATGCCGCCAAGATCGAGCAGAAATTTAAGCAAAAGAAGCGAGACTTTGGATCTGCGAATCCGAAAGGTGCCCCCGAACCGAAGAACAAGGGGCAAGGCCAAAGCAATGTGACTCAGAACAATACCACAAATCCAAAGAAGGACACAGGCAAGTGGTGTGAATTTCATAACAGCCCCACTCACAGCACAAACGAGTGTCGGGCCAAACAATCTTTGGTGGCTGAACTAAAGGCACCCGAATCAGATGCATTTTCTGATCCTGAGTTAGAACCAGACAAAGGTAATGACAAAGGGAAGCAGATCATTGATGCAGATCCCAGTGCCATTGTTGCCACCACCAAGATCCAGAAGGAGGGTCCAGAGGATCCAGAGCAGGGGGAGCGCCTCTTCCAGTCGCAGATGTGGGTGAAGGGTTCTCCGCTGCAGTTTCTTGTCGATAGCGGAAGCCAAAAGAACCTCATTTCAGCAGACGTCGTGAAGCGGCTCGGCCTACCAACCATAACACACCCGCAACCGTATACCATCGGGTGGCTCCACCCAGGGAGAGATCTCCGCATCCGCCAGCAGTGCCGACTTCCATACAGTATCAAGCCATTCACGGATGAGGTATTGTGTGATGTTGCTCCTCTTGATGTAGCTGATGTATTATTGGGCCAACCATACTTATGGAGACGACATGCTGTGTATGAGTCTAGGCCTCGTGCTGTTATTGTTACTTTGGGAAATAACTTGTACAGGATACCGGAGGTAGTACCGCCTCCTGCCATCTCTTTGACTACTGCAAAACAACGCAGTAAGATTGTTTCCCAGACTAGGAAATTCATTTTCCTTACGACTCACTCACAGGGAAAGAAGAATATTGTGGCCACAACCTCGAAACAGGGCTCCCTTTCACGGCTGCAGCAGATGGACAAAGTCATGGAGGAATACGATGACAATTTCTCCTCACTCATAGAGGTTCCTCTACACTGTCAGGACAAGCACTCCATTGATCCGACTCCCAATGCACCACCACCTGATGTTTCCATACATCCTGCAACTACACATACAGAATCCAAACATGTATTGTATGAGGCTGATAAAGAAACCAAATTTACTAAACGCATCCAGCATGTCCACCCGCAGGTCCATGGCATCTTCAACACATCTAATACTCAGTTCAATAGAATTTTCCTCATTTCATGGAGGATCTCAACGCAATGGAGACCATTGCTTCCTAAGGAGGGAGGAATGATCCAGGTGGATATCGGTGGCCACCCACCTATTCCATTTGGACCAGCACCATCAATTCTTGCAGATTTTCACATTCAGCACAACTTACTATTTTTAGCAAGTTTTCGGGTCCTCCACTCTCGGAGCCGTTTTGGGGGCTTAATGATCCAGGTGGATATTGGTGGCCACCCACCTATTCCACTTGGCCCCCCACCATTGTCTCTTTCAGTTTTTCAGTTTCTGCATAACTTACTATTTTTAGCAGTTTTTCGGGTCCTGAACTTCCGGAGCCGTTTTGAGGCCCTAAACGACGTTTTTTGGGTATGAAAGCGCCAGCAAATTTTTTGATAAAATTCGTCTCGACAGCTGTAGTCCTCGGATAGATCTTTCTAACGAGCTATTGAACGCGTCAAACGGAGATCGGGTGCCAAAGTTATGCCCCCGGGAAGTTGAACCACCAATTTACCCAAACGGGCGCCCACAGTTTTGGCGCCTCATCTCCTACGGTTAGGTTTTTTGACGTTTCAAATTCTACATTGTTTCTCAACAATAAATAGGCCCTCGAGCCTCATTGTAACACAGTTCAGAGGTCTGTAGCCACCACATCTCTTCTCAGAGATTCGCTACCAGCACCCTAGCTATTTTATTTCCATTATGTCTGTAAGCATCTCTCTGTTATTTGATATTAATGAAATGAAGTGTTATCTCCTCTGCATCTCTGTATTTATGGTTATGTGTTTATTCGTTGCGTCTCGCATAAAATCCGTATCATAGGCTAAGCTAGAGTTTTCTACGCTTGGCTAGGCTACGTTCAAGTAGGATACACTAGGCTAGGGTACAATAGTCTAGGCTAGGCTATGTAGGATGGGTAGGCTAGGCTAGGAAAAGATCAAGTAGGCTACGTTAGGCTAGGCTATAGTAAGATATAGCAGGCTCGGTTATAATAAGATATACTAGGCTAGGCTAGAGCAGGATAGAGTAGGCTAGGCTAGAGTAAGATGGAGTAGGTTAGGCTAAGCTATAGAAGGCTATAGTAGGCTAAAGTAGTCTAGGATAGAGTAATCTAGAGTAGGCTAGGCTATGATAGGCTAGGTTATGACAAGTAGGCAAGGCTAGGCTAGGTTCGAGTACGATAGGCTAGAGTAGGCTAGAGTAGACTAGGATAGAGTAGGCTAGGCTAGGCTAGGCAAGAGTAGGCTAAACTAGAGTAGGGTATACTAGAATAGGCTAGAATAGGCAACGTTAACCTAGAGTATGCTATGCTAGAGTAGACTAGGCTAGGCAAGGCTAGAGTAGAGTAGAGTAGGCAAGGCTAGGCTAGGCCATAGTAGAGTGGAGTAGAGTAGGATAGGCTAGGCTAGAGTAGGCTAGGCTAGATTAGGATAAGCTAGGCTAGGCTAGGTTGGTCTAGAGCAGAGTAGGTTGGGATAGGTTGGTCTAGGCTAGAGTAGGTTAGGCTAGGCTACATTAGCCTAGAGTAGGCTAGGCTAGGTGAGACTAGGCTACGTTAGCCTAGAGTATGCTAGGCTAGGAAAGGTTAGAGTAAGGTAGAGTAGGTTAGGCTAGGCTAGCTCATAGTAGAGTAGCCTAGAGTAGGCTAGGATAGAGTATGTCAGGCTATGCTAGAGTAGGCTAGTCTAGAGTAAGCTAGCCTAGGCTAGAGTAGGATAGACTAGTCTAGGCTAGGATGGTCTAGAGTCGAGTAGGCTAGGCTAGAGTAGGTTAGGATACGCTGGTCCACAGAAGAGTAAGCTAGGCTAGAGTAGGCTAAGCCACGCTAGTGTGAGCTAGTGTATGTTGGGCTAGGCTAGAGTAGGCTAGAGTAGTCTATGCTAGGCTAGGCTAGTCTAAGCTAAATTAGGCTAGCCTAGATTAGGCTAGCTGAGAGTAGGAAAGGCTAGGCTAGGCTATAAAATGCTATGTAGGCTAGGATAGCTTAGGTTAGAGTAGGCTAGAATAGGCTATAGTAGGCTAGGCTAGGCTAGACTAGGCTAATGTAGGCAAGGTTATGCTAGAGTAGCCTAATGTAGGCTAGGTTATGCTAGAGTAGGCTAGAGTAGGCTAAAGTGGAGTAGGCTAGAGTAGGCTAGGTTAGGCTAGAGTAGGCTATGGTAGAGTAAGCTGGGCTAGGCTAGGCTAGGCTCGAGTAGGCTCGACTAGGCTAGGTTTGAGTAGGCTCAGCTAGGCTAGGCTCGAGTAGGCTAGGCTAGAGTAGGTTAGGTTAGGCTAGAATATGCTAGGCTAGTTCTAAGTAGGCTAGATTAGGCTAGAGTAGGCTAGGCTTGGCATGAGTAGGCTAGGATAAAGTAGGTTAGGCTATAGTAGTCTAGAGTAGGCTAGGATAAAATAGGTCTAGAGATGGCTAGATTAGAGAAGGCAAGAGTAGGCTTGAGTAGGTTAGGATAGAGTAGGCTAGGCGAGAATAGGTTAGGTTAGAGTATGATAGGCTAGGCTAGGATACACTAGGTTAGGCTAGGCTAGGCTTTAATAGCATACGCTAGTCTAGGCTAGGTTTGGCTAAGCCAAAGTAGGCTATGCTATGTAAGGTAGAGTAGCATAGGCTAGTCTATGCTAGGTTTGGCTAAGCTAAATTATGTTATGCGGCTATAGTAGGCTAGCCAGCAGTAGGCTATATTGGGCTAGGCTATGTTAGGTTAGGCTAGAATAGGCTAGGCTAGGCTATGTTAGGCTAGGGTTGAGTAGTCTACTAGGGTAGGCTAGGGTAGGCTAGTTTAGGCTAGGTGGGAGTAGAGTAAAGTAGGGTAGAGTAAACTACGATAGGGTAGGCTAGAGTAGGCTAGTCTAGGCTAGGTGGGAGTAGAGTAAAGTAGGGTAGAGTAAACTAGGATAGGGTAGGCTAGGATACAATAGGCTACGATAGGGTATGGTAGCCTAGGATAGAGTAGGCTACTCTACGATAGAGTAGGCTAGGCTAGGGTAGGATAACATAGAGTAGGATAGATTATGATAGGCTAGGCAAGGCTAGGCTAGAGTAGGTTAGGCTAGTACTTCATTAGGCTAGGTTTTGGTAATCCACAATAGGCTAGATTAGGCTAAGTTAGGCTGAGCTAGCATAGGGTAGGCTATGGTGGTCTAGGATATGCTACGGCAGAGTAGGTTAGGTTAGGATAGGATAGGCTAGGGAAAGGAAAATTTTAGGGCCTAATATTCATAGGTGGGCTAATTTTATAGGCTTTTTCCAAAAATGTCATTTGTTAATTTCCATATTTTCTAAAAATGATTCGCCCAAATTTTATAGTATAGTTTTTTTTTGCCTTAAAAATTTCCAAAATTTGTTTTATACTAATATAAAGTCATTATAAATCTATATATTTTTACAAATATATCACCAAACATTTTAGAAATTGAATATTAGGGACAAGTAAAATTTTCTTTGATATGAAATTTAAGATATACTTCCATCCTTAAAATTTTCCTTGGGTTGGGGTAGACTACTCTATAGTAGGCTAAAGTATTCTAGGATAGAGTAAACTAGAGTAGGCTACGCTATGATAGGCTAGGTTATGATGAGTAGGCAAGGCTAGGTTAGGCTCGAGTACGATAGCGTAGAGTAGGCTAGAGTAGATACGGATAGAGTAGGCGAGGCTAGGCTAGGCAAGAGTAGGCTAAACTAGAATAGGCTAGACTAGGAAAGATTAGCCTAGAGCAAGCTATGCTATGATAGAATAGTTTAAGAAAGGCAAGAGTAGAGTAGAGCAAGCTAGGCTAGACTAGGCTAGGCCATAGTAGAGAAGGCTAGAGTAGGCTAGGCTAGGGTAGATTAGGCTAGGCTAGGTTGGTCCAAAGCAGAGTAGGCTAGGCTAGAGTAGGCTAGGATAGAATAGCATAGGCTATGTTATGTTAGCCTAATGTAGGCTAGGATAGAGTAGACTAGGCTAGGATAGGCAAGGTTACAGTAGAGTACAGTAGGCTAGGCTATGCTATGTCATAGTAGAGTAGCCTAGAGTGGGCTAGGATAGAGTAGCTGGGGCTACACTAGAGTAGGCTAGGCTAGAGTAGGCTAGCCTAAGCTAGAGTGGGATAGGCTAGTCTCGTTTAGGTTGGTCTAGAGCCGAGTAGGCTAGTCTAGCCTAGGCTAGGTTGTTCCACAAAAGAATAGGCTATGCTAGAGTAGGCTAGTCTAGGCTACAGTATGTTGGGGTAGGCTATTGTAGGTTCAGCTAGGCTAGAGTATGCTAGAGTAGGCTAGAGTAGGCTATGCTAGGTTAGGCTAGTCAAAGCTAAATTAGGTTAGCCTAGATTAGGCTAGGCAAGGCTAGGCTAGAGTAGGCTGGGCTAGACAAGGCTAAAGTAGGTTAGGATAGCTTAGGCTAGAGTATTCTAGAGTAGGTTATAGTTGGCTAGTCAAGGCTAGACAAGGCTAATGTAGTTTACAGTAGGCTAGGTTAGGCTAGAGTGGAGTAGGATAGAGTGGGCTAGAGTGGAGTAGGCTAGAGTAAGCTAGGTTAGGCTACAATAGGCTATGGTAGAGTAGGCAAGGCTAGGCTAGGCTAGAGTAGGTTAGGCTAGGCTACATATTAGTAGGCTAGATGAGGCTAGTCTAGAGTAGGCTAAAGTAGGCTAGGGTAGGCATGAGTGGGCTAGCCTAAACTAGGTTAGGCTAGAGTAGTTTAGAGTAGGTTAGGTTGGAGTACGCTAGGCTAGACTAGGATAATCTAGGTCTAGAGTAGGCTTCAGTAGGTGAGGATAGAGTAGGCTAGGCTGGAGTAGGTTAGGTTAGATTATGATAGGCTAGGCTAGGATAGAGTAGGCTAGGCTTGAGTAGGCAAGGCTAGGCTAGGCTTGAGTAGGCTAGGCTAGAGTAGGTTAAGCTAGGCTAGGTATGAGTAGGCTAGATGAAGCTAGTCTAGAGTAGGCTAAAGTAGTCTAGGCTAGGCATGAGTAGGCTAGGCTAAAATAGGTTAGGCTAGAGTAGGTTAGGCTGAAGTAGGCTAGGCTAGACTAGGATAATCTAGGTCTAGATTTGGCTAGAGTAGAGGAGGCTAAAGTAGGCTTGAGTAGGCGCGGATAGAGTACGATAGGCTAGAGTAGGTTAGGTTAGAGTATGGTAGGCTAGGCTAGGGTAGGCTAGATTAGGCTAGGGTAGGCTAGCTTAGGCTAGGCTAGGCTGGAGTAGCGTATGCTAGTCTAAGCTAGGTTTGGCTAGGCTAAAGTAGGCTACGTTATGTAGGCTAGAGTAGGCTAGGCTACAGTAGGCTAGATTAGGCTAGGCTATGTCAGGATATGCTAGAGTAAGCTAAGCTAGGCCAGGTTAGGCTAGGGTAGAGTAGTCTACATTAGGGTAGGCTAGGCGAGAGTAGAGTACAGTAGGGTAGAGTAAAATATGATAGGGTAGGCTAGGATATGATAGGCTAGGATAGGGTATGGTAGCCTAGGATAGAGTAGCCTAGGGTAGGGTAGGATAAAATAGAGTAGGTTAGAGTATGATAGGCTAGACATGCATAGAGTAGGCTACGCTAGGCTAGAGTAGGTTAGGCTAGGAATCGACTAGGCTAGGTTTTGGTAAGCGATGGTAGGCTAGATTAGGCTAGCATAGCGTAGGGTAGGGTAGTCTAGGATATGCTACGATAAAGCAGGTTAGGTTAGGATAGGATAGGCTAGGGAAAGGAAAATTTTATGCCCTAATATTCACAGGTGGGCTAATTTTTAAGGCCTTTTCCAAAAATGTTAATTGTTAATTTCTATTTTTTCAAAAAATGATTCCCCCAAAATTTATAGTATAATTTTTTTTTTACCTTAAAAATTTCCAGATTTGGTTTATGCAAATCTATATATTTTTACAAACATATCACCAAACATTTTAGAATTTGAATATTAGGGACTAGTAAAATTCACCAAGATTTATATAATTTAAGATATACTTCCATCCTTAACATTTTCCCTCGGCTACGATAGAGTAGGTTATGTTAGGTTAGGCTAGGCTAGGATATGATACAATAGATTAGGTTAGTCTACGGTAGGTTAGGGTTGACTAGACTAGGTTAGTCTATGGTAGTCGAGGCTATTCTAAGCTAAATTATGCTAGCCTAGATTAGGCTAGGTGAGAGTATGCAAGGCTAGGCTAGACTAGGCTAGACTAGGATAGACTAGGCTAGACAAGGCTAAATTAGGCTATGATAGGTTAGGCTATAGTAGGCTAGAGTAGGCTATAATATGCTAGGGTAGGCTAGACTAGGCTACCAGTAGTCTAGGGTAGGCTAGGTTAGGCTAGACTAGCAAGAGTAGGCTACAGTGAAGTAGGCTGGAGTAGGCTATGTTAGGCTAGAGTAGGTTATGGTAGTGTAAGCTAGGCTAGGCTATGCTCGAGTAGGCATGACTAAGCTAGGCTTGAGTAGGCTAAGCTAGGCTACACTCTAGTAGGATAAGCTAGGCTAGGCTAGGTCTGAGTAGGCTATATTAGTCTAGTCTAGAGTAGGCTACAGTAGGCTAGGCTGGGCATGAGTAGGTTACGCTAGAGTAGTCTAGAGTAGGCTAGGCTAGACTAGGCTAGACTAGGTTAGGCTAAACTAGGGCTAGAATTGGCTAGAGTAGAGTAGGCTAGAGTATGATAGAGTAGGCTAGGATAGAGTCGGCTAGGCTAGAGTAGGTTAGGTTAGAGTATGATAGGATAGGCTAGGATAGGCTACATTAGGATATGCTAGGCTACATTAGGCTAGGCTAGGCTAGGCTAGAGTAGAATAGGCTAGTCTAGGCTAGGTTTGTCTAAGCCAAAGTAGGCTATGCTATGCGAGGCTACAATAGGCTAGCCTACAGTAGGCTAGATTAGGCTAGCCTAGGTTAGGCTACACTAGGATACACTAGGGTAGAGTAGTCTAGGCTAGGGTAGGCTATAGTAGGCTAGGCTAGGCTAGGTGAGAGTAGAGTGGAGTAAGGTAGAGTAAACTATGATAGGGTAGGCTAGGCTAGGTGATGGTAGGCTAGGAGATGATAGGATAGAATAGGATAGGGCGGCCTAGGGTAGATTAGGCTAGGCTACGATATAGTAGGCTAGGTTAGTGTGGGATAAAATAGAGTAGGGTAGTGTAGGCTAGGATAGGGAGTTGAAACTTGTTACAGACGATCCAAGTTTTGCACAAGCCTTCACCAATGTTGGTTGCATGATATTCTGTCAAACGCTGCAGGAGTACCATGTTCAAGTATTTAAATATTTTAGTGTCAAATTTGTTGGAAAAATTTCAAAGGCTGGCATACTAAGTTTTATAGTTTCCCCTGAGACTATTGCTCAAGCGAAAAAAAATTGAGGTTAGTAGAAGAATGGTTCAAGGCTGCCAAGTTTAAACTGTAGAATTGTGATGAATTCCTAAAATAAGAGCATGTAGGAGTGGATCTGACCTCAGGTATACCTTGGATCTGCCTTAAACAGATTTACTCAAAGATGTTTATGGTAATCTAGAAATATTTCACATGTGAGGGTATATTTCACATGATCTACCTGTATCATTTAAAGATATTACTCCACTTCACAAGTAAAAAACTCCTATATCTTCCATTTTTCCTTTTCAAAAGCTTAGGTGAGATGTCTAACAAAGTGCAAGCTAGACCTATGAGTAGTTACTCATGTATATTTCATCATGGATTAATTAAGTTGTTGGGAATCGAATAATTAAAGAGATTGAATAGGGACTCGACTACCTTTTTGTTTTTAAGTTGCTAGGATGTGGATGTGGTTACTCCAAAGAAGACACCCAAGTCAAAGACAAGCACTCCCAAAAAATATAAAGAACCCATAGATAAAGAAGAGGTTGGAACTGAAGAAGAAGTGAAGCATATAGTAGCACCCTTGGAGGTAGAAATTGAACATTTTTAGGAAACAATCGCACCTTAAACAACATCTTCAAGAAAAAAATTCATATCTGACAAAAGGACTCATAGAATAATTAGCATGAGTCAGGCAGAAGGAAAGGGTAAAATTGAAGACATTATGAAGGCTATTGACATTGAAGAAACCCTCGTGGTAAATCTTATGGAGATTAAAGCAGCCAAAATGAATAAGAAGGGTCTCACTACAAAAAAAATGATTTCTCCGATGAGGTTATATGTTTTTTCTTCAAGCCTAGAAAACCTTTTACTAGGTAACAACTCTCAAAAGGTGTTAAGTCTGGTAAGATGCATAAGGATAAAGAAAAGAGGAAGAAACCCATGGTGGAAGAGATTATTGAATTGTCCCCAACAGAAGTAGAAATAACCAAGTCATAGAAAGGAAAAGGGAAAATCCAAGAGAAATATGAAGTGGACCTTCTTAAACAAGAACTTAAAGAATTAAGATGTGAGGCCCTAGAAACCAATATGGAGTTGGAGGATTTCAAACAAGAAACAATGGAGCTATCAGATTTTAAGAAAGAAATCAACAAGAAAATCAATTTTTATGATGAAGTGGCAAAAATATCTAAGAAAATTCTTAAAAAATCACTAACCTTGCATAGAATTATGAAGCACACCGTGAAGAGAAATAGGTGGCTATAGGAGGAGAGAATAAAGCTGCAAAATCAAGTTAAAGAGCTAGAAATTCAAATGGATATGGTGCAGACAGAGCTAAAGAAGAAAGACTTCAAAATGATAGTGGTGCATGAAATTGTTTAATATTAACCTACTGCCTATTCAGGAGGGTAAGACATGTTTTAAGCCAAATTTACCTTGTGATTCTTCCTCTCATCATTTCACACAACTATGGACATTTTTTGGAGGAAAGAAGTGAAAATTTCAAAATCTAGAAATATCAGGCAAGTTCGTACCGTACTCTAGGCTTAAAGCTGAGTTTTAGCTAAGAACTTGTTGAAGATGATTTTATGTTATAATTTTCAAATTTTGTAATAAGAGTAATTCGGGGCATGTATTTAAGTCTTTTGTCTTAGTGAAGACCCTCCAATGAGCAGAAATTTCAAAATTTTTGCAGAAGTTTCCCAGTGAAGAACACTTCAAACTCTTCGCTATGGACTTGCCTAATGATCTTTTCTTTTTCAGGGAGGGTAAATTTTGATTTTTTTAAGCATTAAATGGTTTTTTGGAGGACTCATTCTTATGGATATGTATTAAAGCATATCAGTGGAGACTCCAGTCGGTGAGAGAACTCAACAAGGAATTTTATTGGGTGTTAGCTCATCATTCTTGACACGTCATAAAGCACACCATCACATCCTCAAAATCCAAGATGGAGACCCTTGATTACAGTGTGGTGGTTTATTACTTAGTCATAGTCATTCCCACCTCAGGAAAAGCTGTCTTCGTAGATAAACACCATCATGTATGGATCAATTAAAATTTGTTATTGAAGTAAATGGTCTTAGAGACCTATTAGGTTTTAAACTCTTTGTAAACAAAAATATCTGTATATTCCCTCCTTGTTATCGGTTCATTTTTGGATAAGGTGTCTTCAACATTTTTGAGAGTTTATCCCAGGTGGCAGACTACATGTAAGGTGTCTAATTCTACATTCTGATTTAGTAATATACAATTGCAGAAATCTTCTCTCATACCTAATATTATTCATGTACTCTTATGTGTGTCTTTATTATCTACCATTTTATTTTCCATTATTTTTACTTTATGTATAATCACTTGGAATTCAGGGTTAAACATGCTCCAAATTACTTTATGCATCTGGTTTATTTTTCAAGTTATGTTTTGACGAGAGCACATATGCCTCAAATTCCATGAATTCTTTTTTCTATGTAATTGATTTTCACTCTAGATCCATGCCCAATGGTAGCTATTTATTCACATCCTTCACCTACTAAAAATAATTCATAACACACTCAATCGATAGCCATATTTTTTCTAATTATTATTTATTGAATATTATACATTTTGTTGAGAGAGTCCTCTTAGGTTGGAAGGCTATGTTCCAACCTTAAGTGGTTTGAAATAGTTACATTGAATTGACCTTTGAGCAGTCCATTAGCCTTTGTTTCATGATAACAGGTCACCTCTTGCATTTTTTCAAGCTTTATTTGTTCTCTTATGATTAATACTTCCTTCATCCAAAGAAAATTTAAACTGAAGAGATGGAAATCGGATATACATACTAGATGGAACTAGTAAACAAATGGTATAGAGTCTAATTGGGATTCTACACTGGGGATATCCTCCTGCTATTGGCGGAAAATTCCGACTCATCAACATAGATATCATGTAAGAAATTAAAAAAGAATATTTGAGCGTAAAAATATTTGAATTAGAAGAAAGAACAACAAGGGAAATGAAAATTAGCATTATGTGCTTTAGATATAGGTGATAAATTGTGTATATATAGTTGATTATTGCTAGAGAAAATTTTAAGGATGGAAATTTATCTTAAATTTTAGAAAAATTGACGAATCTTACTAGTCCCTAATATGTAGATTGTAAAATGTTTGGTGATATGTTTTTAAATATATCCAAATTTCTAATGACTACATATAGTATCTTTAAATATTTGGTGATTTTTGGGATAACATAATTTTATAATATAAAATTTGGGTGAATCACTTTTAGAAAAAAATGGAAATTGGCGAATCTTTTTTTTGTGGAAAAGCCATGGAAAATTAGCCCACCTGTGAATATTAGCCACTTAAAATTTCCATTATTATTTCATAAATAAATCAAATAATTACATTACTAACATAAATGAGAGTACAAAGATTGGAAATATAAGAAATAATAACAAGAGAAATGAAAATTAGCTTTATTTTATTAAGGTATAGGTGATAAATGGTATATGTATAGTTGATGCTTGAATCATAAGATAGGATAAAATAGATTTGTATCGATAGAGAAGATCAAGAGTCTTAAATTTAATTAAATATGGTAAAACTACCCTTTTTCAGCTCAAATGATAAATACGATGATTGCATTGAATTCCTCTTTCCGAGAGGACTGAAATCGACCTAAAGATCACCTTATTTGGACAAGCATAAGTTGGTTTTTGAATTTATTTATTAACTCCTGTATTTTGGTTAAGTCAGCCTCAACCTCAAATGGACCCTCATGGAAGAATATTAATAGAAGATACCTCAAGCTCATTTAGACATCAGAACACCAAGAATCTTCTTCTCTTTTATCTGATTGGGTTTGATATATTTATGAAGAAAGAGATTGTATGGAAGTCTGAATTCACAAGTGAGAAGGTCGCTTTGAAGTTATGGTTTATGGATGAGCTGCAAGCTTAACACTAGCGAATCAAAGCTAGCCATGGGTTAGATATAGAGAAGGTAGTAGCTCAGATCCTAAAGCTACGGGCATGCATTCTTATGGTAGTAGCTTTGTGTTTCATTATTATTTACTATCATACTAAGGTTCCTGAAGTTGCCTGAAAGTTGAATCAAGATGTCTATGACATATTTGAACTCCGTGCACAAGTTCATGAAAATTTTGGGTTATATTATCATACATATTGTATTGGGATCATTTAAATTATAGTTCTCTGATGTTTCTGCTCAGTGACAATAGTGTTTGACAATATGCTATAGGAAATGACAATATATTACAATTATCAGAGTCAGAGGTTTTGATGTTTGGATATGTTTCATGGATATTCTAGTTTTTGTAAATATATGCATCATTTTACACTCTTTTTATAAATCATTTGCTGACAATCTAATCAAAGAATAATTTGAAAGGTTTTTCCACATAGTGGTTTTTTTCCTGGTCTCCGACCAATCCTGGTGTCTCTATGCATGCATGATTTTCTTCCTATGTTCCTTTATGTTTTGCTACATTAATCATGATGTTATTGTTATTTATAGATAGCTGCATATGCTATTGAATAATTTTCACACCTAATCCTAAGGGATTGGGTCAAATTGTATAATAAGTAAATATAAAATAAGTATGCTGAAGAGACACTCATAAATGAATCCTAAGAGTTTCACCCCCATGTATATATTTGAATGCATCATTAATCAAATACAAGTTCAGTTTTTTGGAGTTACCTCCTAGCCTGACATGGTACCATGGCTATCTCTATTCGGAGCATTCCTCAACTTCTAACTCCCTCTTTCTCCTTACAGACCTACCTCTATGACTTTATACCTTTTCCTGGAAAAGCTTTCACTGGAGACTGAAAATTCCATTCTGCACATTTTCCCTCTCCCTCACTTAGTCAATTCGACCAACCTTCCCACAATGTTGGGTTACACACTACTCCCTTTACTTCCACCTAATCACTCAGCTACTCAGCGCCCCCATAGTGATATAGTGCAACACACCCTTCCCATAGTGTTGTGTGGTCTCACCTCACTACGTCCTCTCGCGCTTACCTCCTAAAAAAAATGACACGTGACCTCTCTACTCTCATTTCACACTAACCTTATTACATAAAACCTCCAGTAGTGATACACTCGTCCCACACCCGCCAGCCTTTGCACCTCATTAGCCCTTGACACTCTTGGCATCATCCTCCCAGATTCCTTGACAAGGTGGCCTTCCCATAGTCCTTAGCTCGTAATCCATCCACTCCTACGTGGCTTCTATAACTCTCCCCTCCTAGCCTGTCATCATCTCCTGGCCCTTCAACCCTAAACTTTCCAACCACTCTCCTCGACTGTGCTAGCTCTTAGTCTGACCTCAATTCCACCACACCTCATTTTTTTCTCACTTTCACCTGAACATGACCACACCGCTCTCACTGCGATCTCAGCACTACCACACCTCCCATGGCGCTGACCTTCCCATAGTCCTCTCTACTGTTCCCTCCCTCCTGCATGCCATATGAGTTGACCTTTCCCATACGCACAGTTCGACACTCTCTACTTTGACCCTCCCATGTTCGACCCTCTCCCAATCAAGCTCTTCCCCTGTTCAAACTTACCCCAGCTCAGCCCTCCTCCAATTTGAACCTTCCCCAAATAAACCCTCCCATAGTTAATACCTCTATATTATTTTTTTTTACCCAGAAGTGTTTACAAAGAAATATTTTTAAGTGCATAATTCTAATTTTTCAGCACCAGAATATTTTTTTTTAAGTGGCAGCAAAGTAATTTTCTTTTAAGGAATGCATTCACTCATATCCATTCTGGGAGTTATTCCTAAGTAAAAAATAGCTATCCTGAATGGTCAATGAAGATTAAACAAACTCATTTTTTATGATTTGTGGAAAGGAATTTGTGAAGGGGATAGAGAAAATGCACTTTCAAAGCCCACACTAGACAAGGATATCACCATTTGGGACAAAAAAAATAGTAAGGCCTATGCCTTGATTGTGACATCTATAAATGAAGAGGTGAGTTGCCATATTGCACCATTTCAAATCCCTATGAAGCCTTGATGAAATTGAAATATCTATCACGCATGAAATTAAAAAACACTGGTGTTGAAATTGACATATCTCACATAACTTATGTCAAGGCATTGCATCCCACTTAATCACACTATCTTGAGTGATTCCAATAAACTACAAACCTCAAGGAGATCACCTTTGACTCCCTTCAAAAACAGTTTTCAGAAAGAGAAGGCTTTTGGAAAGAAGATAAACACTAAGTATTCTAAAGAAGTTGTAGGTTTTCCAGATAGAGAGAAGAATCATGCTCAAGATTATTCCAGAGGGAGAGGTGGGCAAAGAGGATGAGGAAGAAGAAATATGAGAGGTAGGGGGGAAGACAAAGTCAAAGTAAAAAATATTATTTTTATAGCATACTTTGCATTAGATATTGGCATGATGCATCCACATGTAAGATGCCTTGGGACATAATTGAGGAGGAAATAAATTAAGCCAAATGTGAAACTCATGACAAAGACAAAGTTAAAGCACTTGAATCTGCTCATTATGTTGTAGCACATTGTAGTATTTGAGTGATTGAAGGCTTGTTTAATGCTTCACTTGCTTCTTGGAGAAATGATTTATTTTTAGATTCAAGAGAAACATGCCACATGAATTTTAGAAAATATATTTTTTGAAGAATTTACTGACAATGTTTATGGAGCCATATACTTTGTAGACAAATCTAAACTCAAGCCATCAAGGCTTGGCACAATCAGGCTTAATTTTCCTGTTCTTCTACAATTTCTTCTACAAGAGGTTATATACCTCTGAGAGTTGAGGAGAAACTTGTTTTCCTTGGTCCACATTTTCTAGCAAGGACACTCCATTTACATGTTTTATACCAATATTGAGGTCAGAAAAGTGTCAGATCATTCAGTTTTCATGAGAGGGATAAAAGAAGGAAGAATCCTAAAGCTACAAGGTACTTCTGCTTATTCACAAACATTTGCATTCAGTTCTCACTATGATGAAGGTAAATTCCCATCAATTATTTTATGGAATGATAGGTTTCAACACTTGAGTTATGAAAACCTTCTATTGTTGAAGAAAAATGTTGTTACTAGTTTTCCTACAATTAATAGGAAACTTAAGCAACGTGATGCTTGTATTATAGGAAAGCATAGAAAACCATCCTTTCATGATTCACATTCCATAGCACATAGGAAAATTGAGCTTATTCATTCAGATTTATGTGGCCCCATTCCTGTTCCTTATGCAAATGGAAATAAATATACGATGACATTTATTGATGACTACACCAGAATGTGTTGTTTTTACTTTTTGAAAAACAAATCTGAATTTTTTCAAACATTCAAGATTTTTCATACATGGATTGAAAATGATGAAAAAGCTCATATTGGCTCTTTACGCATTGACAATGGAAAATAATACAATTTAATTTAATTTTAACAACAGGGGATCAAACATCAAACAATCATGACTTATAATCCCCAACAAAATGGTGTATTTGAAAGAATCAACATGATAATTTTAAATATGGTTCATTCCATGATGTTATTCAAGAATGTAAAATTGATATTTTCGGATGATGTAGTTCTATGTTTTGTGTAGATAAAGAATAGGTGTCCTCCTAATGTAATTGAAAATAAGGATCCTTATGAAATGTGGCATGGCATCGTTCTTTTGGTAAAGAATCTCAAGGTGTTTGGTTCCACTAGTTATGATTTGATACCTAAGGAAGAAAGAAATAAACTTGGTGCAAGAAACCAAAAATGTGTCTTCTTGGGGTATTCCAATACCTCCAAAGGATATCTTCTCTACTATGAAGTTAATAAGAATTTTTCAGTACCTAGATATGCCATATTTCTTGAATCTTCCAAGATTGACAATGTTGGTGAGTAGCAACTTGATTGCTTCGACATATTCGCACATGCAAATTCATTTGAAGAATTTGATAATTAGATTCCACATATTGAAGGGGGGATTCCTATACTAAATCAATTTGTGGAATTGTCTTCTGAAGCACTCTCTTCCTCACATGAAGAACCAAACATGGATGACACTTTGACTGATGTGATGGCTGACAAACACACTTGAAAATGTTAACCTTGATGAGGTTGGAAAGAAAGGAACAAAAGGTCCCACAAAAAAAATGGAGGTGATGTAGATGATTTTGATTCACCTATTGATATGGATGTTTCTTATAATTGTGAATTGAATTTGTCTATATATCTTGAAACAACTTCCTTCAATGAAAACACTTCTCATGATGAATGGAATGAAGTGATGCAAAAGGAATGTGATTCCCTGAAAAACAATGGAACTTGGAATATGGTTGGTCCTCTATTGGGAGCCACACGAATTTGCTGCAAGTGGTTGTACAAGAAAAATTACAAAGTTGATGGCTCACTTTACAAGCACAAAGCAAGGCTTGTGGAAAAAGGTTTTGCAAATAAAGAAGGGGTCGATTATGAGGAGAATTTCCCCCCCACCACAAAATGGGCTACCATCCAGAAACTCATTTCCTTAGCATCTCTAAATGGTTGGAAAGTCCATCATATGGATGTAAATACTCCTTTATTGAATGGAAATCTAAAGGATAATGTTTTTTATGTCGCATCTAGAAGGATTTGTTGTGATGGGCCAAGAACACAAAGTATGCAAGCTTGTAAAATATTTGTATGGCCTGAAACAAGTACCATGAGCGTGGTATGAGAATTTAATTCAGCATATTATGAATATTCACTTCAAACATTTAGACCTTGATGATGAAACTTTGATTTTCAAGAAAGTTGGAAAAACGATTGTATATGTTGTGGTGTATGTAGAAGATATTTTTATGACAGGGAATAATGAGAGTTATATTGCATCCATAAAGAAGGAATTGAGGAAATATTCCGAAGTGGTAGGTTTGGCCTATGTTTAGTACCATCTTGGTATTGGAGTGACTCAACATACTAAGTTTATATTCCTCTCTCAGAAGAAGTAAATTGGAGATCTGTTGAACATGTTTGGCATGGCTAAGTGTAATTATTTGAAAACTTAAATGGAACAAAACTTGAAGCTCACATCCATTTAAGGGAAATAATTTGAGGATGCAATGAAGTATAGATAGCTTGTGGGAAGCCTCATCTACATGACTACTACTGTACCAGAGATCTCATTTTTTGCTAGAATCCTCTCCAGGTTTATGCAAAAGCATTGTCAGGGACATTGGTATGCTGCAAAAGAGTTATAAATTACTTGACAATGACTCAAGACTTTGGACTCAAATTTACACAGGTGGATGACTTCAACTTGATTGAATATTCTAATTCATAATTTAATGGAGACAAAGAAATAGAGGTATCTACTTCACATTATACTATGAGTCTCAGATCAGTAGTTGTCTCCTAGAGATCATGCAAATAACTACTTCTAGCAAGTTCCATAATTGAGGTAGAATATGTGGTAGAATCTTAAGAAACAAAGGAAATTTTTTGGCTCAGGAAAATCCTAGAATATTTTGAGATGAAACAAATGCATTCAACTCCACTAATGAGCAATAAAATTTCTCCAATAAAGTTGGCCAAGAACCCAGAGTTCCATGATCAAACAAAGAAAATCAATCCAAAATACCATTTGATTGGACATCATGTTAAGACCAAGAAAATACATCTACTTCATTGTTCCACAAATGAGAAAATTTCAGACATATTCACAAAATCCCTTAGATCATAAGAGTTTGAAAGATTTAGAATGATGCTTGGACTCACCAACATCCCTTCATATTAAGAGGGGGGATATTGACACCTAGTTCTATGAGATTGGGTGAAATTGTATAATAATGTAAATATAAAATAAGGAATTTGAAGAGGCATCGAGAAATGAATCCGAAGAGTCTCTCATCCATGTATATATTCGTATGCATTCTTAATCAAATACAATTTTAGTTTTTTGGAGTTACCTCCTAGCCTGAAAAATAATTATAATGTAAATTTGAATGATGTTATGATGATATGGGGTGAAATTAATGTGTAAATGATAAAATAAAACTATCAAAGAAAATATCAATATATCCTTATGAAAAATTAACAAGGTTTCAAATTTGGGCTGAAGAAAAGGCATGGAGAACACCCCCATGGAGAAATTTTTGATCGATGTAAGAAGAGGATGGTTGAGGCCTAAAAGAATTCTAGGGTATAAAGAAAACCATATGTACTTAGTGCATGTGGATTTAATGTTTAGGGTTTGAGAGAAACCCTGGTTTATGGAGAATACATAATTTCATATGTGAAACCCTAGAATGGTTTATGTGAAGATGCTCAAGTACTTGGGATTGATTTGATGAATCTCCGAATTACATGGTTGTTGATAAAGTTGATTGAAGGAAACACTCCTATGTGTACTATGGATAGTGATGGATCTTGGATAATATTTAAAGAGGGAGAGGATCACCTCTCATTCAAGATAAGTATTCCTTGACTCTCGATGTTTCCTTCTGTCTTTTATCTTGTTTAGATTTACAATTTTTATTATTATGATTATTGTTTTGGTAATTTCTGATACTTTTTGAATGTATATTTGATTATATGGATGTATCTAACCTCCTTGATGAGATGTGATAAGAGGATCCTTATGGAGGATCATTTTATATTCAAGAAAGAAAATCTCGATATGAAAAGGTAGAGATGTACATGATGAAAATGTGCCACTCACTATAAGCTTCCCATTAGAAGGTGCACATGTATTTGAAAATTATAGGGTATGAATGGTATATTATTTTAATGTTATGCTTTAGCTATAATGTTGGATGGCTAGGTAAGCCCTATGGTATGTTGAGAATGTATCCTTTGAAAATGGCTCATGCATATGAAATTTATTTGGATTTAAAATTAAATGATTCACCTAGTATTTGATCATGATGATCATCTTAGGCTACTTATTGTTGATCTTGGATATAGTGGTTTGGATAATATCTATTGTTTTTGGAGACCCTGATTCTATGAAGAAAGTTAGCACCTTGAATCTAGTAAATGATACTCTTGACACTTGATATGCATAAGACATATTGGATCTCTTATATAAGGTTACCTCTTTGATATGGTATTGATATTTCTTCTCATAAGTATAATGAAAGTATGTTGACACTCTTGTTGTTTTGGTAAATTTTTATTGAATGACCTCACTTGTTGCTATTGATCATGACAAGAATGATAACCATGATAGAACTATGGGATTGATACTTTATATATCTTATTAACCATGGTTATGTTTCTGATAGCATATGGAAAAAAATGATGGATTGACTGGATAAAAGAGATCTTTTGTTCATGATCTTTGAAGTGTGATGTCTCACATAATTGTTGCACCTATCATGGAATCTAAGCCTAGATTAAAGTTTGATTTCATGATATAATGAAAGTAACTAATGAGAAAATGTTATGACCATTATGGATATGTGTTTGAATTTACAATCTAATATATTTTTTGATGCATGAAAGTATTATAGACATGTCAATGACCTGAATAAATATGAATGAAGTGTATTTTAATTTAGAGGGATAATCCCTCCATTAGATCCATTATCCTAATTTCATGTATATGATCTATTGGTATCTAACATTGATGATCTGCAACTAAGTTTTAATCTGGGGTAGAATATTTTTCTTTAACTATAAGCCTCCGTCACATAGAGGACGGCTTATGGGTATGAATGTGTTTGTTGAACAAAAATCGAAGTTTTGTGCATGAAATCCAATTATCACCTTGAATATGTTAGATATATAGCAGATATCGAAATTATCTTAGATCAGGGAAGTTTTCATGTCTTCTCTTATATGAATATGTATATTTATCTTCTGTTTGTAGGAGACCGGGACACATATACGTCATTATGTTTGAAGTTTATATTATGAGGGGTTGACATGACTTGGATGATTGTTATATTTAAGAAGTGTTGGGAATTCATACATAAATTATTTTGGTATTTCATGCTAGTTTGATATTGGCCTTCGCATTCTCAAGACATTGGTTGAAGTATTGAATGTTATATGAATCAAACATGCATGACATATCCTTGGCATCTAATGGAAGGACTGTCTTATGAACTAAATCATATAGATGAGTTTATTGACGTCTAACAATGAATTAGAACTTTGAATCTATGTTTAAGATATGTATTGAACTATAGACCTTACTATGATAACAAATTTGGATCTGACATGATTTGCCTTGATGATAATGATATATGAGCATAGTGACTTCCTATATGATAATGGGAATGACTTGATGAAATTATGGATTGATATTGTATGGTTGATGAAAACCTCTTGGAATGATAATAGATGATGTATTGAGTTGATGAAATATTTACCTATCACCTGGTCCAATGAATCGACTCTGAGATATTTGTATTAGCATTGATATGGATTCTAAAATTTGATGAGTTGAATTAGTTGATTTGATTGCTTAATAATGAAAATTTGGGCATGATCATTTGGTAAGGAGTTGTGGTTGTAATGAGCATTCCATGAAGCAAGCTTCCTTGATCTATATTTGTCTGAATTGAAATTTATCTGATGAAGCCAGGAATTTGTATTGATCCAAACCTTCTTTTCAAAAGAGTTCCAAGGTATGAATTTAATTTTTTATTTGGGTTTTTATATAATGATGATCTATTATTGTCAAGTAACAAACCTATGATGATTTAAGTTAGAGGGATATGGCTTCTGAAGCTCAAAACGATGTATCATGGCAAGATGAATTAATTTATGAAATTGGGAAAATATAATCTAATTTTATAAGATATTAAAGAAGTATTGGAAGATCGAAATAAAAATCCTCGGAGACTCTAATTTGAAATTTGAGATGTTGAACCTGACATGGAAAATGACAACTAATTGAAGCATTGAGGTTTCGTTTATAACATTAATTAGTATATATATACAATGATGTGCATAGAACTTGATTTGATTCATGATTGAGTCACTTCTTTCACATTAAGTTTCCACCAAGAATCCTTTCAAGATGTTTGCATGAGATGATATATTCTTCATCTCTAATATTCCTCCTATGATATATGACTGTATGGATATCATGATGTTGATTTTTGATGAGATGGGAACATATAATTGTTGTCTGAGTATGACATATTCCATGATGAGAAGTTTTCAGCTCTACCAAGGTTGAGAAAAATGTTTCTAGCATGGCTAGCTATCAAACATGATGATGAAGTGTTTGAGGAGTTAATTTCAAAAAGTTCTGAATATGACTGTTAGTCTAAAATATTATCGCAAAAGTGTGAAAATATTCCACTTTATATATGTGTGGCTAATAGTTGAAGCAATGGAAATGGTTTCTTAACCCTTTACCTCTTACCAAGGTTGAGAAAAATGTTTCTAGCATGGCTAGCTATCAAACATGATGATGAAGTGTTTGAGGAGTTAATTTCAAAAAGTTCTGAATATGACTGTTAGTCTAAAATATTATCGCAAAAGTGTGAAAATATTCCACTTTATATATGTGTGGCTAATAGTTTAAGCAATGGAAATGGTTTCTTAACCCTTTATATCTGCAATAGACAGTTAGAACAAATCCTACAAAAACCCAGATCCATGCAGTCAAAGTAGATAAATAGTAAAAATAAATAGTAATAACTGAATGATCTAGATTTATGCAGGAAAAAAATAATATACACAAATAAATATAAACATATATATGTAGTGGAAATAATACATCATTTCATTAATATCAAATAACATAAATATTCTTACAGACATAATGGAAATAAACTAGCTAGGGCGCTGGTAGCTTATCTTTGAGAAGAGATGTGGAGGCTATATGCCTCTGAACTATGTCACAATGAGGCTCGAGGGCCTATTTATTATTGAGAAAAAATGGAGAACCATAAACATCCAAAAACCTAACCCTAGGAGATGAAGTGCCAAAACTATGGTTCCTGTTTGGGTAAATTGGTGTTTTAACTTCCCGGGGAGGTAACTTTTGCATGCGATCTCTGTTTGATGCATGCCATACCTTGTTAGAAATATTTGTCCGAGGAATAAAATTTTTAATGTGCGAACATCGGTTTCAATATCCATTTTCCTCCCGGTTTTCCCAAGAACCGTCGTTTAGGGCCTCAAAATAGTTCTGGAAGTCCAGGACCCAAAAAACTACTAAAAACAGTAATATGTGTAGAAATTGAAATACTGGAAGAACCAATAATGGGAGTTAAAATGGAATAGGTCGGTGGCCACCAATATCCACCTGGATCGATAGTGCCTCAAAACAGCTCTGGAAGTTCATGACCCCAAAAAATACTAAAAATGTTAAGTTGTGCTGAAACTCAAAAATTGAAGGAATTGGTGGTGCAGGTCCAAATGGAATAGATGGTTGGCCACAAATATCCACCTAGATCATTCCTCACTCCTTAGTAAGCAATGGTACCCATTGCGTTAAGTTCCTTTATGAGAGACAAATTCTATTGACCTTGGTACTAGATTTTTCCAGGATGTCGAGGACCTGCTGGTGGACGTTTTGGATGCGTTCAATAAATATTGTTGCCTAAGATAGTACATGTGTGGATTTTGTCTGTGTATTTATGTGAGGTATGGAAAAATCAAGCGGCGGTGTGACGGGGGTCAGATAAATGGAGTGCTTGTCCTGACAGTGTAGAGGAACCTTTGTGGGTGAGGAGAAAATGAGCTCATATTACTCAACGAATTTTCCCATCTACTACAGTCATGTAGGGGAGCCATGTTTAAAGGATGTGACCAAAATATTATTCTTTCCCTGTGAGCAATTTGTAAGCAAAATAAATTTCCTGGTTCGGGAAACAATCTTAGTGGGTCGTTTTGCAATAGTCAAGGAGATGGAAGGAGATGGTACTACATCTAGTGTCTGTAAAATTTCTTTCCAAAATTAATAAGAAAAAAATGATGCATAGACTCATACAGATCATTCCACCTCCACAAGTATGGTTGGCCCAATAATACATGGGTTACATCAAGAGGAGGAACATCACACAATACCTCATATGTGAATGGCTAGATGTTGTACGGAAGGTGGCACTCCTGGCGGATGTGGAGATCTCTCCCTTAGTGAAGCCACCTGATGATATATGATTACAGATGTGCTAAGGTTTTTAGGAAAATCTGGTTCACGAAATGTGCTAAAATTACATTATTTTCACTTCCGCTGTCGACAATAAATTGCAATGGAGAACCCTTCACCTGCATCTGCAAATCGAAGAGTCACTCCCCCTCCTCTGGACCCTTGAGACCCTCCCTCTAGATCTTTATGGTTGCAAAAATGGCACTAGGGTCTGTATCAATGATGTGATTCCATTTTTCATCTCCCTTGTCTGGTTTTGGCTCAGGATTAGAACATGCATCTGATTCGGGTGCCTTCAGTTCAGCCATTGGTGACTATTTGACATGACAGTCATTTGTGATGTGAGTGAGATTGTTACGAGATTCAAACCACCTCCCTGTGTCCTTTTTTGGATTTTTGGTGGTGTTCTGAGTCACCCCGCTTTGGCTCTACCCCATTTTCTATGGTTCTGGATCATCTTTAATAGGATTCGTATTCGCGGTCCAAAGTCTTGCTTCTTCTGCTTAAATTTATGGTCAATCTGGGTGGCATAGTGATGTGTCATGTGAAGCGAGTTAATTTTGAGGAAATCCATTTCCTCCTGAATGTGACTGAGCAAAAAGCTACGATACTTGAGTACCAAATGTCTCTCTAAATCTCCAATACCCAGCTTTCTATGTAGGCAATGGAACAAATTTGGTAGTTCATTCACATCTTGATCCCTTTCCTGTCGTAGCATGGTCCATTAGGATGTACTTGTCCACATAGCTCCCCATGGGGTAATATTGTTCCTTGATGCCATCTCGCAACGAATTCCAAGTGGGTGTAGCCGAGAATAGATAGGTTTTCCTCCCTTCCTTTTTCTCACAGTATGTTTCGCACCAGTCTTTGACATTGGGGGCAGCTTTGAGGAGTGAAAAAATAATATTCTCGATAAGAAAAATCATGGACCAAGAAATACCCTTCCATCAAATTCAACCATCTATTTACAGCAGCAACATCTATTTGGCCTTGAAATACTGGAATGTTGAATTTTACACTAGCACGTTTGGCCCAATTTTTGATGGAAAATTCGTTGCTACTCCGACACATAGGCATTGCAAGAGCGACAGTTTGAGGGCGGGGAAAACATGGTTAGCCATTACGTTGCAATTTTGACACTTCAATAAATTGTCGAAAGAGTGACACTTTTCCCGAAGTTTCCAAACAACTGTCCATCTTCCAACATTTTCCAAACTGTCTGTCTTCCGAAATTTCAAACCTTCGCTCTTCCGACGTTTCCCAAACCATCGCTCTTCGGACATTTTACAAGTCATCGCTCTGCAAACGTTTTCCAAAACGTCGCTCTTCCGACATTTTTCAACAGTTGCAATTACAATGATATATCGTCTGATTTTTAGAACGTCGCTCTTCCGACACTTATGTAACATCGCTTTACTGACGAAAAAGTAAAAATATTTAAAAAAAAAAAATTCCGTTCTTCCGATGCTTACGTAATGTCGCTTGTCCAACAAAAAATAAAAATATTTAAAAAAGAAACATCATTCTATCGGCGTGTAAGGCATCAATCTTCTGATGAAAAAGTAAAAATATTTAAAAATGAAATGTCACTCTTCTGACGTGTAAGTCGTCGATCTTCTGATGAAAAAGTAAAAATATTAAAAGAAGAAACATCGCTCTTTCGACGTGTAAGGCGTCAGTCTTTCGATGCTTGGATAAAAATATTTAAATAAAAAATTCCACCAAATGTACTAATTTGAATGTATATCCTCTACCTTGAGTCAATTTTTCATTTAAAGCAGAATTGTAAGTTCCATCTAACATATTTATTCTTGCAAGTCGCAGATAATTCTCATTCATGTTGTAAGAAGTACGCACTTTATACAAATGATAACTCTTGACACTACCTCCTTTTTATTTTTAAATATAAATGTAAAAAAGGAAATGTCATTATATGGAAAAGTGAAATAGTAGGTTCCTATTACATATCTAGAACACATCAACATAAAAGCCACATCCATCTACTCAACCTTTGCACAATGATTCTTTATGCACCAGCTATAAAATTGGAAATGGTGGTATCAGGACCAGTGAAAAAGAAGGTTCCTATTACATGTTTAGAATATTTCATACATCTACATAACAAAAAACAAATGCATATAACCAACTTTTTCATGGCAAAATAACGACAAACATTAAATTCTCTTGAGCATGGTAATAGAAATAAATTTGTTTACAACAGTCCACAAGATATCCATTCATTTCTAGAAATTTTACAAGAATAAAATGAAAGTCATGTGTAACAAAATATTATGAAAATACTTCAAATAACTATCATATTGGAGAAACTAGCCTCTCACAAAAAATATAAAAAGAAAAATCAAGACACTAAGTGTGCCCAAAGGATTGTCCTTGGAGTGTAAATTTCTATCTGGATCCCTACTTTTGCAAAAATATTTCTTATATATACAAAATTATTTACTCACTAGAAAAAATAAAAATGAAAATGGAAGGGCATACACAACGAAATTTATATCCTTTTTCTTAAGGAAAATAAAATCAGAATAAGATGCATGGTCTAACAATTTGGCATCCTCAATCAGCAATTATCATTTTTCCAGCATTTCCATATGTACCTCATCAACAAAAAGAAACCAAAGAACTGACCTCATCTTCTAACACATCTGCAGTGGAGTCCCTAGAGAACACATGATGCAGAAACTCACAAATAGTGCAAAATACCAATCAAAAAATCCCAAATCAAACATCAGGAATATCCCAACAAGAATGCACTCCAATGCAAATGCCCCTGAATAATGTTTTCCAACTAAGATTTCACCTCTACCCAACAATACACTAAAAAGGAAAATCCTAAAAAATATGCTTCGTTATTTCTGCCTTTAGAAAGGAGAGGCAAAGACCCACAGAAAGGTCACTCTTGGTCAAACAAGCTTTGCAGGGGGGGGCCTAAAATTATTTAGATGTCAAGAATACTAGTTTCCTTTTTCCATTCTTATTGAAGTCCCTAAAATATCCAACCTCATCGTTCTTCTGTAGTGAAACATGCACAAAAGAAAATATTTTTTTATAACATAGATGCATACAAGTTTTTAGATAACAATCAATAAGCCCAAGATACACCTTGTCACTGTCCACCTATCTGAAAATCATGTTGATTATGACACCTTCGAAAAAGGATACCATTTGGAGACAATGCCACATACATTTTTTCTTCTGTTGGGCTTTCCTAAAGATTAAAATCCTAATATATTATAACCGAAATAGATTAATATTACAGAAATAGATTAATAAATCATTAGGATCATTTTCTATGTAGTTTATTACAAACTGTCAAATAAACTTTGGGAAAGTTATAAAATTCATATGAAAAGATATTAATTTACATATCAATAATTACATCATATAGATTTTGACTTGTATAGGTCCTGTGACGCAATTTTGGCCCTAGTGAGCCTTACATAATCATGTCAATTCATGAAATAGGCCAAACTAATAACAAGGCAACTATAGAATTGCATATGAGACCTATGTAAACATAATGCAATTTAGCCATTATGTCATAGTGATATCTCTATAATTAGTTCATTACAGATCAAAGCTATGACTGTTGAAATTAAACACAACTCTATTTCTCGAGTTTCTTAAGTTTATTAAGTTGTATGACCTACATTCCTTTGCTACGCTTGTCTCTAAACTTTCAGGACCACATACAAAAACACCAATGTCAACATTCTCCAATTCATTTGAAACTTTCCCAAATATATCTTCATTCAAAACCATGTAAAATATTTTCAGATCTTGAGACCATCTTGATCAGTGTAGCACTTATGAGTTTCCATGGGGATAGTCATAAGAAATTAGTTTAAATGTTACAAACCATATACGAAATAATCTCAAATTAATCAAATAAATACTAGTGCAATTAACAAAATTATTATTTCAAAATAATCTTAATTATTTAGTTTAACATTACTGGCATGCCAAGATTAGCCAATTTTTCCCTATTATTTCCTGATTATTGCAAATTGAATATTTTCAAGGCCCTCATTGATTAATTGCTGATTGCAAATTATTTCATCTATGTTCCTAACATTTTTTTCCCAATGTTATTTATATTATTTATAGATATATAGATATAGATAAATATTCCTTCAATGCTGATCTATTCAAATTTCATATATGTTCATTTTTCCTTCTCAACGATGGCATTTGACAACGGTATGCCTCTTTGGCAGTGCATAATCATGATTTTCTGGTTACTCAAAGAAGACAAAGTAGGGGTTCTCAGCTATGAAATATCTTTAGTCAATAAAAATATAACTTATTTTCACTAACAAATAAGCCCACATATGATACATTGAAAGATGGAAAGGTTGAAACACCATTTTGAAATGTGATAAGAACTCAGGAACTGGGATGTAATACGAAATTTTAAACACACAAGACAAGAAGGTCCAGAAAGGCTCACATTATGCAAATAAAAAATGGATGGTTGCAAGATGAATTGACTTGATATCCCATGCCAATTTAAAATTCATATCAGAAGGCAGGCTTGGAATTTGACAATCACCCCTAGATATCTAGCTAAACTTTGATGACAGTTGCAGTTATCACATTTCCATTCATAATATTCCGATGTTTTAAAAATTCAGTCTGCAAAGTCAGTCTGCAAAGAGGCACATTTTTTCAAGACAACACTTAATGTATTTTCGAAAGTCATTGTTACCCTAAAACTATTATAAAATTCTAAATCAAAATCAATGGGCTGAAGATCTTCAAAATTAGAGCAATTTCAAGCATAAATTGTAAATAAAGAAACAAAAGGATAGAGCCATCACGGCATCAAATTTCCCCTTCTGCAAGCCTTATTTCTCTCCTTATCTTGTAATATAGGTATAGATATTGTTTACAAAGGGAAAATTTAGACAAGAATATCTTGCTCACATAAACTTCAATTCATAGGCTATCTTACCCAATTATACAAACATGGATATTTCCCCAAGTCTAACTTTGATGGAAAATCCAAGGACAACCCTGCTCTAGCATGGGAAGGAACCATCCTAGAAACCAAAACACCCACATTGTAGCATTGACCTTCAAAGTTTTAGACAAAATACCATATAAAAAAGCAGAACTCAAGCCCGTGAAGAAAACAGGGTGCTTGAGGCAGATAATGTCTTTGGTAAGATGTTGGGGGAAGGGTTAGCTCCCTCCCTGCTGACTTATACCACACTTGTTGATGGAATATGTAGAGTCGGTGCCATTGATCTTGCATATAAAGTATTAGACAAAATGGTAAAGAAAGGCTATTATCTAAATGTCTACACTTACAGTGCACTGATCTATGGACTTCGTAGGGAAGGCAAACTGGAAGAGGCTGAAATGTTCATTGATAAAATGAAGGAGAAAGACTTATAGCCTAACCAAGTAACATACACATCATTGATTTATGGCAACGTCAAATCAGGCAGGGTGGATCATGCTTTTGATCCATTAAGTAAGATGATAAGTGATGGATGCCAACCTAATTATCAAACTTATTGTCAGCTTATGAATGGTATAGTTCAAGAAAACAAGATACAAAAGGAACACTTGATTCCTAATGAAGATGCAGTAGGTAGTTCAGATCCTAATAACTTGGATGAAATGCATGAATTGGATGGAATGCCACTCAAAATAAACAATGTTCTTGCATTTAAGCTTCTTGAAAAAATGATGGAGAAGCATTATCAACCTACTGTAGATACTTATAGTGCCTTAATTGCAAGATTATGCAAATCAGGAAGACTCCCTGAGGGAGACTAGCTGATAAATAATATGTTAGAGAGAGGCATGTATCCCAATGAAGAAATTTATAGAGCTCTTATTAATGGGCACTGTAAACAGTGAAACTATTTCTATTGTCTAGAGATTTTGGATAGAATGGTTGAAAATGGTTATGAACGACAACTATCTTTGTACAATTCTGTGATTCCTGGAATTTGTAAATAAGGCAAGGTGCAAGAAGCGAAAAGGTTGTTTGATGATGCATTGAAAAGTGGACATAACCCTGATAACGGGATGTGGACAATGTTAATTGATGGCCTTCTCAAGGATAAGTTCCTTGGCAAGTTATGATAAAAAATGATCAGTTGTATGTCGTTGTTCTTTTTTGCAAAGAGTGAACTATAAGTGAGCTTCTTTTTGGCTAATTTTCTTGCAGAGAGGGGAAATTTTCATGAGATTAATTTGATTTACTCTCACAGAAGGAGGATTCTTTGTGCTAAATCTAAAAAAGAAGGCACCACTCCTAAGCCTAATTTTCATGTGATAGGGACGATGCCTTTAAGGCTAACTATTGCCTTCTTTTTGTGCCTAGAGTGGTACTATTTGGCAAATACATAATGTAAAATAGGTGTTTGTAAACACTGAGTGTTGTTGACAGAGACAACAGTATGAACCAACATTCAAATACAATATTACCAGTTGTTATAACATGAAGGTATCCATATTTTGATGCACAACAAGTTATGTATGGATGACATGAAATCAAGTTTGTTTGTGAATATTGCAAAATAGAATATCTTTTCACCTAAGTTTTGGACCAACACAAAGGAAAGGATTCAATATTAATAGATACTAGCATTGCAGGGTTGTTTTCCAGTATATGGGTGTTGTTGTTTGTGTTAAATTCTTAACCTAGCACCTACATATTAATTCCTAGTAGATTTATAACTGATATACTAAAAAAAATCACAACATTAGGTTCACAATTGCACACATCGACAACCCGAAAAAAACTACCAATTGGAGACACGGTTGGACGAAAAAATGGCAAACAGGCCACCCGAACGTGCACAAGGCACCCGGGCAGTCACAACTTAACAAAAATAATATGAGTGCCCTCAAACGAAATGGCCTAGCTTGAGCGTGCCCAGTCGGGCAACCTCACACAGCATGACATGGCGCGCCCAACCGGACGATGCCACAAGGGAGAAAATGGAAAATGGGCCACCCGAACGTGCACAAGGCACCCATCAAGTCACAACTTAGAAAAAATAATATGGGCACCCTCGAACGAAATGGATCGACTCGACCCAAACACACCCGGTCGAGCGATCTCACACGACGTGACACGATGCGCCCGACCGAATGATGCCATAAGGGAGCAAACAAAAAATGGGCCACCAGAATGTGCGCAAGGGAGAAAACGGCAAACGGACCGCCCGAACGTGCACAAGGCACACGAGTGGTCACAACTTAGCAAAATTGATACGGGCGCCCTTGAACGAAATGACCCAACCCAAACACGCCTGGTGAGGCAACCTCACATGACGTGACATGGCATGCCTGACCAAACTATGCCACAAGGGAGCATTGAAATGGAAAAACGGCTGCCTGAATGTGCACAAGGCACCCAGGCGGTCAAAACTTAGAAAAATTGATACAGGCACCCTTGAATGAAATGGCCCGACCCAACTCGAAAGCGCCCGGTCGGGCGACCTCACACGATGCAACACAACGCGCTCGATGGAACAGTTCCACAAGGGATCAAATGTAAAATGGGCCACCCAAATGTCCACAAGGCACCCGGGTGGTCACAACTTAGCAAAAATGATACGGGTGCCCTTTAACGAAATGGCCCGACCCGAATGTGCACGGTCGGGCGACCTCACGTAGTGCGACACAACACACCTGAACGAGTGATGCAACAAGGGAGAAAATGGAAAACTAGTCGCGTGAATGTGCACAAGGCACCTGGGTGGTCACAACATAGAAAAAATGATATGGGTGCCCTCAAAAGAATTGGCTTGACCCAAGCGTGTTCGGTTGGGCAACCTCACATAGCATGACACGACGTGCCCGACCGAACGATTGCACAAGGGAGAAAATGAAAAATGGGCTGCTCAAATGTGCACAAGGGAGAAAATGGAAAATGGTCCACCTAAACGTGCACAAGGCACCCAAGTGATCACAACTTAGAAAAACTGATATCGGCACCCTCGAACAAAATGGCCCGAAGCGAACGTGCTTGGTCGGGCGTCGTCACACAGCGTGACACGGCGGGCTATACCAAATGATGCCACAAGGGAAAAAACAACAAACGGGCTGCTCGAATGTGCACAAGGCACCCAGATAGTCACAACTTAACCAAACCGATACAGGCACCCTCGAACAAAATGACCCACCCTGAACGCGCCCGATCGGGTGACCTCACACGGTGCAACATGGCAAACGATACCAAAAGGCTAGAGAAAATGGAAAATGGGCCACCTGAATGTGCACAAGGCAGTTGGGTGGTCACAACTTAGAAAAACTGATACTCGTGCCCTCGAATGAAACAACCCGACCTGAACGCGCTCGATCGAGCGACCTCACACGGCGTGACACGGTGCACCCGACCGAATGATACCACAATGGATCAAACGGAAAATGTGCCGCCCAAACATGGACAAGGCACCTGGGTGGTCACAACTTCGCAAAACTGATACAGGCACCCTCGAACAAAACGGCCCGACCCGAACACGCATGGTCGGGTGACCTCGCATGGCGCAAAACAGTGCACCCGAACGAATAATTCCACAAGGGATAAAATGTAAAATGGGCCACCCGAACATGAACAAGGCACTCGGGTGGTCACAACTTAGCAAAACTGATACAGGCACCCTTGAACAAAATGGCTCGACCCGAACGTGCCTAGTCGGGTGATGTCACATGGTGCGACATGACGCATCCGACCGAACAATGCCATAAGGGAGAAAATGGAAAATGGGCCACCTGAACATGCACAAGGCACCTGATCAATCACAACTTAGCAAAACTGATACGGGCGCCCTCGAATGAAACAACCCAAGCCGAACACGCCCGGTTAGGCGACCTCATACGGCACGACATGGCGCGCCCCACTGAACGATGCCACAATGTAACAAATGGAAAATGGGCTGCCCAAACATGCACAAGTGACCCCGGTGGTCACAACTTAGAAAAACTAATACGAGCACCCTCGAATGAAATGGCCCAACCCGAACGCACCTAGTTGGGCGACCTCACACGGCGCGACACGGCGCGCCCGACCAAACAATGCCACAAGGTAGAAAATAGCAAACGGGCCGCTTGAACATGCACAAGGCACCCGAGTAGTCACAAAATAGAAAAACTGATACGGCCACCCTAGAACGAAATGACCCAACCTGAACGCACCCTGTTGGGCGACCTCACATGGCGTGACACGACGCGCCCGACCAAACGATGCCCCAAGGGAGAAAATGGAAAACAGGCTACCCAAACATGTACAAGGCACCGGGGAAATCACAACTTAGAAAAAATAATACGGGCGCCCTCGAACGAAATGGCCCAACCCAACCCGAACGTACCCAGTCGGGCGACATCATACGGCGCGACACAACACGCTCAACCGAATGATGCCACAAGGGAGAAAATGGCAAACGGGCCACCTGAATGTGCACAAGGCACCCAGGAGGTCATAACTTAGTAAAAATGATATAGGCGCCCTCTAATGGAATGACCAGACTCGAACCCGCCCGGTTCAGCGACCTCACATGGCACGACATGGTGCACCCGACTTAACGATGCCACAATGGAGAAAACAGAAAACGGGCTGCCCGAACATGCATAAGGCACCTAGGTGGTCACAACTTAGAAAAACTGATATGGGTGCCCTTGAACGAAACGACCCGACCCGAATGCGCCTGGTCAAGCGACCTCACATGGCGTGACACGACGCACCCGACCGAACGATGCCACAAGGGAGAAAAGGGAAAACGAGCTGCCCGAATGTGCATAAGGCACCCGGGCAGTCACAACTTAGCAAAATTTATATGGGAGCACTCGAATTAAATGAACTGACCTAAACGTGCCTGGTCGGGAGACCTCACACGATGCGACACGACGCACTTGACCGAATGATGCCATAAGGGAACATATGGCAAACGGGCTGCTCGAACATGCACAAGGCACCCGGGCAGTCACAACTTAGCAAAATGGATACGGGCGCCCTTGAACAAAATGGCTCGTATGAATGTGTTTTGTTGGGCGGCCTCACATGACATGACCCGATCACCAAAAACAACTCCCAAACCCTGAACCCTAAGATTGTTACTAAACAGTAACAACACTTGCCTCGTAAACATTGCAATACTAACACTTGACACAACTGTCGCAATACTGACACTTGTTCTAACTGTCTCAATACCGACACTTGTTCTTGTTATCTAAAAACTTGTATGCATCTATTTTATAAAAAAATATTTTATTTTGTGCATGTTTCACTACAGAAGAATGATGAGGATGGATCTTTTAGGGACTTCAATAAGAATGGGAAAAGGAAACTAGTCTTCTTGACTTATAAATAATACAAACACTAAAATAAGTAAGGAAAGGAGGTAATGTGAAGAGTTATCATCTGCACAAAGTGTGTAATTCTTCCAAAATTAATGAGAATTATCTAAGACTTGAAAGAATAAATATGTTGGATGAACTTACAATTATGCTCTAAATGAAAATTTGACTCAAGGCAGAGGATATACATTCAAACTAGTATATTTGGCAGATTTTTTTAAAAAATATTTTTATCCAAGTGTTGAAAAACCAACACCTTACCAAATGCCTTATCCAAATGTCGCAATAGTGACACTTAGCTCTAAGCGTCGCAAGACCGACGCCTTATCCAAATGTCACAATAGCAACACCTTTTACCAATCCATCGCAAGACCGACACTTTCCACCAATCCGTCACAATTATAATGCTTTTATCCGAACGTCGCAATAGCGACACTTAGCTCTAAGTGTCGCAAGACTGACACTTTCCTCCAATTTGTCACAATTTCGACGCTTTTCTCCAAACGTCGCAAGACCGACACTTACCTTTAAGTGTCGCAATACAGACACTTGTCTCCAAACATTGGTATAGTGACAGTTGTGGGCGGGATTTGAAAATTAGATAAAATTTGGGAAAATTTCTGATCTTTGGACAAACGTGTCGGAACTAAACTGTCAGAATTTTCGCCAAATGTACTACTGTTACCTCTACCTTCAAGGCAGTTGAAGGATATACACAAATTTATCCATCATCACGTTTCTTTGTTTCTCGAGGGTCCCCTCAAGAAATATTTTGATAGGATATCATGCTCCCTCATCTTTCTTTTCTTCCACCATGGGAGATGATCGGGGTTTGCGAGGCTCAATTCGCAATGGTTCAACCAAATCGATCCCTAAATCCTTATACCCTAACCTCGTTGTGGACATACAAAGAAAAAAACATAAAGAGTAGACCTCTGTGATACGACTAATCCAGATTTATGCAGGAATGTAATAATATACAAAAATAATCATAAACACAGAGATGTAGTGGAAACAATACTTCATTTCGTTAATATCAAATAACAAAAATATTTTTACAAACACAATGGAAATAAATTAGCTAGGGTGTTGGTAGCTTATCTTTGAGAAGAGATGTGGTGGCTATAGACCTATGAACTATGTTACAATGAGGTTCGAGGGCCTATTTATTATTGAGAAATAATTGAAAAACCTAAACATCAAAAAACCTAACCCTAGGAGATGAAGTGAAAAAATTATGGGTCTCGTTTGGGTAAATTGGTGTTTCAAATTCGCGGGGACGTAACTTTAGCATACGATCTAGGTTTGACATGCATCATACAATATTAGAAAGATCTATCCAAGGAATAAAATTTTTTATGTGAGAAACATTTCTCTATGTTCTCAGGTTTCTCTTGCTTTTCCCAAAAACCCTTGTTTAGGGCCTCAAAATGGCTCCAGGAGTTCACGACCCGAAAAATGCTAAAAATAGTAAGTTGTGCCGAAACTGAAAATTTGAAAGAACCAATTGTGCGGGTTCAAATGGAATAGGTGGGTGGCCACTAATATCCACCTGGATCATTAGGTCCTTGAAATGGCTCTGGAAGTTCATGACCCCAAAAAATGCTAAAAATACTAAGTTGTGCTAAAACTGAGAAACTAAAAGCACTGATGGTGCGAGTCCAATTGGAATATGTGGGTGTCCACCAATATCCACCTGGATCAACTCCAATATCCAACAGATAATGCAATATTAAAATAATTATTTTATCTTATAACACCTGCTGAAGGAAACAAGTAGATGTTGCTAGTCCCCCTCAATGCGATGGGTTTTTGGTTGTCCTAAATGCTTCAGCTCCATAAGTTTCTCTCTCTCAATGCTGTAGAAATCCCAAAGCATGTGTTTTATATGGGAGCTCAAATTGGAAAATAAAATACTATCGACAATGATAATGATCAAAGTGAAGAATGAATAGAAAACCCCTCTTATTTATAACAAAATATTGAGTTATCCTCGATAATAGTGAATAAAAAATATTATTAACCAAGATCTAGATCTAACCGCTTGGAATATTTTATTATATTTTTTGGAGGGAACATGTATTTAAATTGGTTAAATTTTTTGGAGGGAACATGTATTTAAAATGGTTAAATAACTTTATTTAGAATTAATATCAAGTAAATGATTTATCTATCATTTCAAGGATGTGGTTAAGGAATAATAAAAAAATAATGATTTGTTTAATTATTCTTAGGTGATTAAAGTTTTAAAAGGAATATTAACTAAGTAATGATTTAATCAATTATTCCTAGAGAAAAATAAGGAAAATAATGATTTATCTAATTATTTCGCATAATTTGGTTAAATATGACCAGAAATATTATTTAAAAAATGGTTTAATTAATTGTTCCTAGAGGAATACCAAATAAATAAGGATTTATTTAATTATTTCTCATGGGGTTTCTTGTTTTAACCATAAATAACTTGATAAAATTTGGTTTATTAAATTATTTCTTATAGTGAAAGAAATTTTACTATGGTAAAATTTATCCTACATGGTGTACTTTGATCCATCTAGTTAGAAATGGTTAGATGACCGATTTTGGGTGATAATAATGACATAGATATATTGCAAAAATTTCCAGTTGGAAGAGAATCCCAAACATATAAATGTGCTCGATATACTCTCATACATTGAGAAAATGTAGTTTTTCGAGACAAGCTTAGGCTTGTGATTGGCACCTCCTTGAGAGGGAGGATTTTTATGGTATCGTTTTGTGATTTTTATGATTATTTATGCTCTGACATGATATTTGATTCAATTTCATGTATACAACTGCTATTGAGACATGATGATTACCTCATACAAGTACGATTATATGAGTATGATGAGAGCAATGTTGAACGAGGACATTGACCCATACTCTTCCCCCTTGTTTGAGCTCCCAAGGTGAGGAATTGAGATAGAGGGCTCCTGGGGTTGAGTGAACTATGAAAAACAGGGCATTACACTTATGTGTTACCGACATGGTTGGAGTAATAGCTCACCCTATCTTGGTCATTGCAGAGTATAACCCAGTTGGCATCATTCACAAAATATGGGATTTTTGGAATTATCCTCTCCATCTGTCCAATCTATGAGGAGGCTTGGTGGCGTGTGATCCTTACCTATTGTTAAGTCGGGATCTCATCTATGATAGATTATGATGCAAGTGTTGTACCACATTACTACTCAAGGTAATTGATGGGAAGATTAGTGGGCAATGATGGGTTTAGTAGTAGCTCCGCTATGTCACCTATTTCTCGATATGGGGTCATATTTGTAGCTCCCCCATGATATTTGGGATGGGTAGTAGCTCCCTGATGTGATTTTAGGTTGGGATATGCTCCTTGATGATATCCTATCTGATGGTTATACGGGTTGTAGATTTTACTCCACGTTGTTATTTATGTGTACTAGCCCACTCATAGAAATTCCAGCGAGTAGCTCGTTGACATATATTATGGGTAGAAGCCCGTTGACATATATTCTAGGTAGTAGCCTGCTGGTAAAGGTTATGGGTTTTAGCTCGATGAATAGAGGGTCGTAGCTTAAGCTCCCCTCTAGTAGAAAATGATTCTTCTTCTAGATTCAAGAATATTCAACATATCAGTAAGAACAATCAAGTAAGCAGGAATTAGCTAGTTATGTGCATTGATGTTTCAGGGTGATGAGGTACTTGAGATGGGACGTGTGTCATGTTGATCAATGCTCAGATATGAGCAAGTGGAATTCTCCATAGTTGAGAGAGAGTGTAAAATTTAAGAAACTGCTATCAAATTCCACTTTGGGTTGCTCAAATGAAAAATAATATGATTCCATTGAATTCGTATTTTTGAGAGGACAAAAATCGACCTAAAGATCACCTTATTTGGACAAGCAAAAAATATTTTTTGAATTTATTTATTAACTCATTTATATTGGGTTAGGACGAACTCAACCTAAGATGGACCCTCATGGAAGTGTATAAATAGAAGACAACTCAAGCTCATTTTGACATCATAGCATCAGCCATCTTATTCTCTTCTATCTAATAGGGTTAGATACATCGGTGAAGAAATATATCATACGAAGGTCTAAAATTACATGTCCCAATGTAACTCTGAAATTAGGGTTTATAGCTTAGATGCTAGCTTAACACTAGAATATTCGGTCTAGCCATGGGATAGCTAAGAGAAGGTAAAAACATAGAACCTAAAGTCACATACATGTAGTCTTATGGTATCGGCTTTGCGGTTAATTGTTGTTGACATTCATCTCATTGTTCCTGAGGTTGACCGCATTTTGAATCAAGTTTTCTATGATATATTTGACCTTCATTCACAAGTTCATGAAGTTTTTGGATTATATTATTGTACATATAATATTTTTATCATTGAAATTACAGTGCTCCAAAGTTTCCGCTCAGTGACATCAGTGTTTGCTAGTATGCTACAGGAAGTGACAATATATTACAGTTATCATAATCATAGGTTTTCATGTTTGGATGTGTTTCATGGTTATTCTAGTTGTTGTAAAGATATGGATAATTTTCCCCATAGTGGGTTTTTCCCTCATCTCCGACCAATCTTGGTGTCTCTATGTGTGCATGCTTTTTTTCCTATGTTCCTTTATGTTCCTCTACATTGATGATGATGTTATTTTTATTTCTACATAGTTGCATATGTTGATGGATAATAATAATGTAAATATAAATAACGTTATTATTTTATGGGGTGAACTTAATGTGTAAATGATAAAATGAAACTATAAAAAAAATATCAATATAGACATATGAAATATTAACAAGGTGTAGTAGTGTTATTCTTGTAAATTATACGTCTACCAAAGTAATGATAAAATTATTAGTTAGCCTTAACAATATAAGGGCTAATGTAGATGTTGTACTTATTGTTGAAGGATTAAAGAATATTATTCTAAGTGTAGATAAAATTGTTGATAGAGAAATTGAAGTCACATTCAACTCTAAAGGATGTAAATTAAGGAAGGAAGAACCCAGAGAAATAATGGCAAGAGTATTTAAAATTATATAGAATGTATTATGTTATTAAGGGAATCAAAGATATCCATGATATATTGATAGTAATCTCTCCCTTAATATGAAATAAAAGGAGAAATGTAGAACTACATTTAATTGCACCATGTCATATTCATAAGGGGCTCCAAAGAATATAGAATGTTTTCTAACATTAGTGAGATAAGGAACTAGGGGCGTATATGATACATACTTACCCATATAAGAAAATAAATCAGTTGTTGAAATATGAACAAGTGAAGTTAATGATGAAATTTGAATTAAGTGTGAATCTCACTATCTTCTGGAAGCTGAAAGTCTACGCAAAAGGTAAAAATGATAAGAATTGGATTATCTATTTGGTATTCATAAACATTCAAAAAGGATGCATGTGGTAGAAGGATTCAAAAGTATCAGGAGTTCGAAAGAATCAATAATTATCATAAAAACACAAATGAAATGAAGAATACAGACTCAAAATGATGGTATTCAAAGGAAGAAAAAAGGAGAGTGCATTCAAGGGAATCTTTAGGATCAACAATATTAGCACAAGTTTAGGGGATAAATTTCACTATAAGAATGATGAAATGGAATGTTTTCATGTTTTATATTTTTTTTCTTTCTTCAATTGGTATGAGTTGGTTTAATTAGAATAAACCATTGTGATAAATAAAAAGTAAAATCATAATCTTGTTATATCTAATTAAGGGAAGATAATTGTCTTTTGGAATGACCTTTGGTGTGTTGGTAGAGTTGTAGAAGATATTAAATTGATATAACAATGAAAAATATCATATCGATGTTTAAGAGAATTTGTAAAATTGCAATAGAGCACAACTACTATAATTTCAACCATGGTACAACTTCATCAATTGATTACATCCCTTTTTCTCGCAATTAGTATCAAATCACATCATTGGTACAAGGGTGTTGGTGTGAGAATTGGCATATCGAGGTTAGTGAAAATTATTATCCAAAAAAAACCTCTTCAACACTACCCCTTTATGCATCACCCATAAAGTTGATGAACTTTCACCTAAGTTGCTTGTGGGGGACTACTAGAACTAGGTTTTTGTAATTATATGGGAGTGTTGTGCATACATCCTTATTCAAACCAACTGAGTTTCTACAATCCTAACATGCACAATACAACAATTAAGTAGTGCATTTAGTTTCTTGTTGTGTGATACATTATAACAACACCAATTCATGACTCCCATCCCTATTAATTAGTTTTTTGTTATAAAAAATGAAATTAACAATGAAAAAAAAAGATCGAGATCAACTAAAAGTTGCAAGCGGATATAAATATAAACCCACCCATAGCTTCCATTATTTCTTAAAAAAAAGATATGCGCAATACATAACAACATTATATTCCATAATACAACTCAGTAGCATAGAGTGAAAAATACTCAGAAATAATAACATGTTGAGTTTAATAGAGTATTGACTAGCTCTAGGTGCTTTAGACATTCAAGCAAAAAGTAAAAAAAAACTGGAAACATCAACAGTATTTCCTGAAACAATTTATCATCTCTTCTCCATTAAATTGGACATAAATATAAATGGACCAAATAAAAAAAAATTATTAGATGAAAAACAAAGAGAACTTCCATCTACAAATCTCGTGAACCCAAAGATGGCTAACCCTGAGCTAAAGAAATCTAGTCCTTTTATAGTGCCACTACATTTTCTTCATTATCATGCATCTAGATTTTGTCTAGCTCACTCAATCAGTGATATCAACCTAATTGACTTGAAAAATTCTGCCATCATCAATCAATTGTCCCATGTGCCCTACTTGGAAATTAGTCCATGTCCAAAGTATCCCCTCACAATTTCTTATCCAACTGATACCTTCCCTCTATCAACACATATGTTTTAATATCACCTCATCATGGGTATTCTTTCACTTTCTCCATAATCTATCTAAATCTTAATTGTCAAGATTTTATTTACAAATATTCTCATTCAATTAGCACCATGTATGTCACGAGGGGTACTCCTCTTGCACAACACCTTTTTATCTTGTTAATTATGCCATCTCGATATACTGCATATTATTTAACGTATAGTTAGAAAAAAAATTCAAAAAAAAATTGTTGCCAACATATTGACACATTTTGGTACAGAGACTGATCACTTGATGTTCTACTTAGGGAAGAATGACTTGAAATTGGAAATTCAATATGAGGAGGTGAATGATATTTTACCTCGCTGGTTTAGTGAACCTTAGTCCTCATGGATGTTTGAAATCTTCCAAAACTCAGACCTATTTTTCTCCAATTGGGCGCCTAGATGCATGCATGGTATCGTATGGGATCGCTTATAGCCTCCTAGACTCTCCCATCACCTTTTTATCAGGGTGTCCATGACCTTGACCCCTGGACACATGGATTGAGTCTTATGGGAGATTCCATAGCCTCCCAAATTCTCCTATCCCTTTGTTATGGGTGCATCAATGGAGTTTTTCACCTCTTTCTATGTTAGCATCCAGGGTTGACTTCTAGAATGTCATAGTCCCTAGTAGATCAATTTGATTTGTCATTGATTCGAGCTGGAAAAGACTTATCAGTTAGAAATTTCTATGACTTCTCATCATTCTGAGTATCTACATACATCCTCTTAGGACCTCTTTTCTTCCTATTTATATTGGATCTTTTGAGAGGGTTAAACTAGTTTTCGAGATATAGAGAGCTAGATATCTTGAGACTATGTTTCCATTTTGTGCTAGAGAGAGATTGTGAAGTTCTTGCCACTTATATGTTTCTCTTCATGCTCAGTTATAGGCCTAACCCAACTGTAGTGAGAAAAATTTCTGCTATGATAAACAACATGATTGTAGCATACTTCCTAGAAGTCCAAAATTCGCAAAAATATACTATAAGAATCAACATTTTGTGTAGTAAATATAGTTCGTGCAGTAAATATTAGGTTGCATGCTCCAACATAAATTGTGCAGGGAAGAAAAATAGAGTTCGAAGAACGATAGGCCCACAACGACATGGGCTAGGTTATAAGACAAAAAATGACAACTAAGACACTTAACAACACTAACTATCATGTTTGAGAACATCTCATTTCACTCTCGATAGAACGTAATGCAGTAATGAAAATTCCATAAGTAAGAAATGAGAGTCATGTGGATACAATAGATTTACTTTGCAAAAAGTATTTGGAATTCCAAATCATCATTGTCATGCCTAGAAGACCAAATTTAAGGAAACCGAGGACGAACTTCAATGTTAGGCTATGACATGCCCATATTAGTGTTTTCTTAAGCCTCCACATGAAATTTACATGTTTTATAGTCATATTCATGCGTTTTATTCATCTAGTGACAATATATTAGTCTATGAAGAAAAAGACAATGTTTAAACACACACTGTTCTTTTTTTGCAAATCACACATAGTACTATAATTGTCATCATTAGTCCACATCAATATGACATGCATATTAGGAATTACAAATGGAACTAGAATTTAGTACCATACGTATAGTCTTGACATACTTGGGTACCACCATTAATAAGCCACTCAATGTTGTGGTTATTAGTATGGGTAGTGGGAATTAGTAAAATCCTATCCTCCGACCCACTGGTAGATTTCCAATGCAGTTTTCACTTCCTATCTTATGAATATTGTCCTTGTTGTATCTTAATATAGAATCCCTTGGTTGTGGTAAGGAATCATTTCTTAAGACATTTCAAAAATATATGTCATAAAACTTATAATATCAAATGGTCTTTGTTTAATTCCTTTGGAAATTAATTCTTTAATACCCTTAGTAGTCTGATATAATGAAAGAATTTATAATTCCATTAGATTTTTATATCTGAGTGAAATGAATAAATTTAGGAGAAGCTAAAAATGTTATGCTGAAACATAGAATATATCACTTTAAATTTTAGAAGAACATTATGTAAAAAAGAATAGTTGGAGTGAATAAGTGCATATTAAGGTTATTTAACTCTTACTCAAAGGTGTAATAAAGAGACCAACAACTAATTTACTTTAATTAATTCAAATAAGAATGAACACAGAATGAATTGGAAAGAAAAATCACCATCAACAGATACATGAAACGTGATCTTCTTTGATTAATATTTCATAAAAGTAAGTCAAAATTTTGTAATCCTCTAGTGGTCCAAAACTTGGAACCCTCCTCTTTCTTCCTCATTTGTTTAAATACATACAAAAGTGGTTTGTAGCTACTGAAACTTCTTGTAACTACTCAAACTACCTAAAATTGTATAAGCTACCTATTACATTTAAATTAAAGACTATTACAATATTGGTATCTTGAGGAGAAGGATCAATAAAACTAAAAGTATCAATCTATTTGTTGGACCTGGATTTGATTGGCTGCCATGGTGTTTCCCTGATTTTCTGATGTTTCCTTCTGAGGTGTTGAGGCTTCACTTGCTGAATCAGTTATCATGCTCTACACTTTTCCCAGATCTCGATGTTGGTTTTAGGAGAATTGACCATCTTGTGATACTCTAACCTGAAAGCAGTGATCCTATTAAAAGTGGGCCCTTCTGTAAACAAAGTCTTAACCATCAATAACAATTGAAAATTCTTGTATAAGAAATTGAAAACTGTAGCTCCTTTCAAGATTGTAGTTTTCTCATGGGTATTGTCAATCTTGCTCTTTTCTATCACTAATAAATTCTCATATGAATCCAAAGATAGAAGAATGCCTTGCAGATCCTAGCATGATGGTAGTCTTGCTCTAGTCCTCTGAAAAAATACATTATGAAATATGCTTATAGCATGATTGATGTTTATTAATTTATTCTCTGCTGACTTCCTGCAAGAATTTTTCACAATCAACTTATTTATCTCCAAAAAACACAATGTTATATCTTTGATTTCATGTTCCTATAGCTCGTGATCTCTCTTAGAATTGATAAATCAATGAATTCCCATAAATCTCTGTTAAGAAACTTTTGCTTGTCAGCTAGAGAATGTTCTTGTAAATCTCTTACTATGTTTTTTTCCTCTGACACTATAATCAAGGATTCCAAAATTGTTTTCGTGACTTCAATGATTTCATTCCACACAATATCCTTCGCTTGAATCAAAGACATGTTTCCTTTCTATTTTTCTTTAAGATTCTTGATTTCGTCATAAGATGTTTGGGAATTTGATTTATACTTATTGACTTCCCCTTCTTTCGTATGCATAACCTTCATCGATGTGTCAAGGTCACTCTGAGTTCTCTTAAGATCAATCTCTGCCATCTTTAACTCTATGCTCAACTAGGAAAATCTTGCTGTTGGATCATCTGTTCTAGATGACATGACTATGGTGCAAGAATGAGATCCAATTTGACCTTTCCAATTAAGTACTTACTCCTTTAATTTATAAATGTCTTCCTCCTTCTGCAACAACTTTCATAAAATAATTTTTTTTCATTCTCTACCTACACCACCTCTACTACCATTGGATGCTCTCCATTAGGTAATTTTAAATTCTTCTTCAATACATTAATTTCCAACTCAACACTCTATAATAATTTTTGAATAGATGATTTTTCATTGGGGTCCACTCCAATTTTTACAATTATCTTCTTGAACCCTTCATTATAAGTTGAAAAAACCCTGGAATTAGCTTTCTCCAATTTTAGTTGTTTAATCGCTATTCCCAACATATTTTCTACCTGATGAGGAGTTGAACTTGTTTTAATTAGGTCATTAACAATCAAATAATGTGTCTGCATATGAAAATTAACTTTTTAAATTAAAGGGATATTCTTAACATCAACAGTTAAATAAACTATTTTAAAAATACTGGATGACCCTACTATTATTTCATATGGGTGTGAGAAATTAATCTTCAATTGATCCCTTTCTAAGTCCATAGAAGTCAACAATATGGATTGATCAGGAGTAATCTTATACTTAGTTGGAGCCTCCATACCTTCTTTAATCTTCTGATTGTTTTCTTTAATTTGAGAAAATAATTGCTTGATCAGAGGAAATTGATCATGAACAACTTCATTTGTTGATGTTGAAGTTGGTGCATTCTGAGCATCACCTAATTGAATAAGGAAACTAGGCTCGGTGCTTGGTATTTCTTCAATAAACCCAGCACTTTTCTCAGTTCTATGTTCTTGATGTTCAGAATCAACAAATTTCTATTTTATTATTTTGCTTAACCTTTCAGAAATTATTGGATTCTGAATGCTAGTACTATTATACTCTGCAAAACATTTTTTGAGCTAACTTGTCTACTTTAAGCTTACTGTCATGAACAAAAGTAGAATAACCATTTTCAACTCTTCTGTTAGAGATTACCTTGTGTGGATCATAAGCCCATTTCTCACCTAGTAACAAATGCATGCTTTCTAACATCCTGTTAGCTTCATTTGATGCTTGCCAAATATTCACTATGAATGGTCCAACAGACATATGAAACTTAAATAAATGGCCTTTCTCCATTGGAACAAAATGTATTTGATCTACATTTAGGCTATGTCTAATAAAATATAAGGAAAAAAATCTCATGGGGGCAAAGATAGGTAATCTATAATGGTAAATCCCAGCTCCATAAAATATAATTTATCAATAATCATCACACACAAGAGAATCCTCAAATTTACAATTAGAACTTAACTGAAGAAACACTTGGGCCTTTGGCAGAAAACATGGAAGACTAACTCCATTCAAGACTTTATAGGAAATTGGCATGAAATAAGTAGAAAAATCAAACACCCCTCCCTTATCTGGTTCATTTATTATTATATTTGTCCAAAATATTAATGATTGTCTTTTCTTTTTTGAATTCATAAATTTAGCCCCAAATGTGTAAATTCCTATACATTTTGATACAAGAATAAATAAGTGATTATTGAAGGAAACCTGAAAGACCCAGTGAGGAAATTCTCATAAGGTGAGTTTTAATGTTCTCTTGCTATTAGGAGGGAATATCTAATACCACAATAGGCTTCATCATTAGTGCAAATAACCCGAGCACCTACCTGTAAATTTGTGCAAAATCCTCATTTCCAAGTATCTTATACCACATTAGGCTTCATCATTATTGTAAATAACCTGAGCACCTACCTGTCAATTTTGGAAACATTCTCATTTTCAAGTATATTTAAACATAATTGTAGTACTGGTTTGACTTCTGCATCGACAATATCCAAAGGGAATTCTTTATCATTTCGTGAAAAATGTTCTTCCTCCGGCTTTAGAAATAAGACAACCTCTGTATTCTCCTGCCCTACAAGACTGTCATATAATGCTGCCAATTATTCTTCAGTAAATTGGACATAAGACTCAGACTTGGGATAACACAGGGCTTGACGGATTAACTGAGATGTGACTTGAAGAACATTTTACCCTCAGTAATTCATAACAAAACATTTTCTAGGATACAATGAAGACACTAACCAATGGAAAAATTCTAAGAAAAAGATAATTTTTAGGAACACATGCAGACAAAACACCAGACTTGACCATGGATGAATCAATGGGGGAACTTTTTTCATTCAGAAGGACTTGCTGGTAGAAGGGTAGATGCTCAATGGTGCACATAGTATCTCTAACGTCTTTCTCAGTGTCCATAAGAGGGATATGGCTAGAAGAGCCATACAAAGATTCCTATTTAGCCATGAATTAGTTCAGGCGAGCGAATGAATAAGTGCACAAGTAAAAAATCAAAGTGACTAAGATGACTTCTTGAATAATTGTGAATGAAAACCAATAGGAAGAACATAAAGAGCTTCAACGCCTTATATATGGCGTGGTATTTTGAACATTAATCCTAATTCAATGCTTGAACAGACACGTAATGAAAATATGGTGCAGTAGCACAGGGGCTTCACTAGGTGAGCAATACCATATCACGTGGGTTCATATTGGGGGATATATATTGAGGAAAAAATGACATATTATATTGGGGGATATAGAGGGGGTAAAGGGTTTTTATATTGGCATGTATAAAAAATGGAGCTCAAAGTTAATGAAAAAATATAAAGGGGTATAAAAAATGTTAACGAAAAAATGGATACCTACAAAAACACATATTTCGCGGTCAATATAAATTGCCGCAAAATGATTCACAATTTTCGCACATTTCGCACTTCATTTCATCTTACAACTTGGTTTGAATTCAAAAAATTTTCTTCAAAGTTTGGGTTTAAAAAAAAAAAATTGAAGACATTTTCTGGAGGCGGCGTGATTTTTCTTGGAGGTTCAAAGTTTGAATTTAAAGAACTTTTTTGGAAGACATTTTTGGAGGCGACGTGATTTTTCTTGGAGGTATGTACGTGTTTTGTGTTGAAATAAATCTTTTGAGCTTTTTTGTTCAAAAATTTTTCTTTACATTTTAAGATTTAAAGAATTTTTTTGGAAGACATTTCTCGGAGGCGGTGTGATTTTTCTTAGAGATATGTACGTGTTTTGGATTGGATTACGTATTTTTTAGAAAATATTTTTTTAAATTAAATCTTTTGTGATATTTTTTGTAATTGAGTTATTGTCTAATTTTTTAAAGGAAATTTTTTGAACCTCATACCCTATTATCATGGGAAATCGAAGAACTTGTGTGAGAAAATATGATCGAAAAAGAAAGCCCGAGGAACGTAGAGGAGAGACGAGACAATATCGCAAAAGAAAGTTAGAAGCTCTCTCAAATATTGAAGAGGAAAATCAACCTCAAGCAGAAATTGAAGCAGGTATGTAAATGTAAATATTACATGCTCTATTGATATATATTTAAAATTTTCCTAATGTAAAATGTAACGCTTAATTTTTATTTGAGAAACTAGTTTGAAAAATATTTTGTTTGATGTAAACAGACAAAGATATTCCTCAAAATATTGAAGAAGAAAATCAACCTCAAGCAGAAATTGAAGCAGGTATGTAAATGTAAATATTATGATCTATTGATATATTTTTAAAGTTTTCCCAATGTACAATGTGAAGCTTAATTTTTATTTGATGAACTAGTTTGAAAAATATTTTGTTTAATGTAAACAGACAGAGATACTCCTCAAAATATTGAAGAAGAAAATCAACCTCAAACAGAAATTGAATCGGGTATGTAAATGTAGATATTATGATCTATTGATATATTTAAAATTTTCCTAATATTTATTGACATATTTATTAATTTAGTTATTTATTGAATATGTACTATTTTTTTCGAATATGTACAGATGAAATCACTATCGATAATGAGATGTTAGAAAATGTCGACACTCGCACATATGGAGATAAAAAACCTGACTATTTTATACGATATCGTGTCCAGAAAATTTTGGAAATGTTTTTCAAAACTGAGGTGACAGTTCAAGCTCAAATGTTGAAAGGTCTCTTATCATCAAGGAAATTAAAAGAAGCGACGACACTATTGGGTATTCGAAAATCAACCAAAGATAAAAAATGAAAGAAGAGGTGATAAAAAATATGAGTAGTGCTATAGAGTCAATTAAGAGATCTAGAGATAAAAATGTTTCAAATATACGTAGAGGAATACAAATGGCAATGGTTTCACCAAGTACTCAAGAGAATCGTTTGAATCTAACATCTATGGCACGAGCACTGGGAACCTCGTGAAAAAATCTGCACAAACATCGAAAATTTCGACTGCAAATAGACGTAAATGATGAACTCGCTTGTTGGAGAGCTATTTGTAGGCAACCATACAAAGATAGACTTGGAGAAGATGTTAAAAAAATAATATATGAATATTGGAAGAACAATTCGCGTGTTTCACCCACCGCAAGACATGTGATGCGAAGAAGAATAGCACGAAATCAATACGAAGAACATGAAAAACATCTCTTGGAAACCACTCAAATAGAGTTATTCAACAAGTTCAAAGAAGAGAATCGTCAAATTCATGTTTCACTTAGTGCTTTTGTTCAATAAAAACCATGGTATGTAAAACCTATCACCGTACGCGACACTTGTTGTTGCCGTTATCATGTGGAATTTGAGTTATATTATGACACATTCCTTGATTTCGGTAGAACATTATGGAATGATTCACCTCCTCCTTCCACTATCTGTGAATTCATATCTCAAATTCTATGTGAAAGAGAAAGCGATGAACTATTTTACAAAAAGAAATGTGTTGGTGGTAAAAAATGCGATGATTGTGGAAATTTGACTAAATTTCAAAACAAATATCGTATTGATATAATGATCAATCATTGTCCAACATGAAAGTGAAATGGAAGAGATACGAATATACCAGTACATCGATTCAAAGTGCAGATAGTGTTAAAAGAATCGAATTACGAGAAGACGAAATTTTTCTAATAGACTTTTTGAGAAAGTTTGAAGCATAAATTTACAAATACACCATGCATTCCCATAGAGCTCGATGGCAAGACTTGCAATTCAAAAAATCTCGTGAAGTTTTTCCACCAGGAACCATTTTGTCAGTGATTGATTTTGCAGAAAACTACACATTTGCTCCACAAAAAGAAATTCAGAGTGAATACTATCACTCTGACCAAGTCTCCATGCTTGTTCATATTCTATATAGACATGCTGAACAAAATGTCGATCATATAGAAAGCACGAGTGAAAATCGACATATCATTAAAGAATATCATTTTTATATCAGTGACGATCGTACGCATGATACATGTTTTGTACAACATTGTTTTGGAAAAATTTATGATTCATTGAAAAATCGTGGAATAAGATTCAATGAACATTGGATATGGTCAGACGGATGCGCAGGTCAATTCAAATCTGCACGATCATTTTTTTGGTTGTGTCGTCTTCATAAGAAAACCTCCATTAAACATTGTTGGATTTTCTTTGAGACTGGCCATGGAAAAGGAGAACATGACGGTGCAGGAGCATGCATAAAACGAGTACTTCGAAGATATCAAATGAACCACTTTGCACGCCGACTTGCAAACGCTGAAGAAGTTGTTCAATGGTGCAAAAATGCTCTAGGCCATGAGATTAACCCATCACGAGAAGTGCAAAGGTACATTCAATTTAATTTATATTGGTAATCTAATTTTAAACATTGTACATTTATCATGCAATGATTATTTTTAATTGTATTTTGATATCATATTTACAAATTTTTTTTCTAATTTTCCATATAAAGGTTTTTCTGGCATATTGGAATCGGAGACATAAATAGATCAATTGGAAATGAAGTTGGAACAATAAAAGGGACTCGAAAATTGCATTCAATTCAAACAAAATTGTCCACAAATGTGTTTGCATTGGATAAAAGAAAATATTCTTGTTTTTGTGATGTTTGCATAGACAACACAAAATCCAATGACATCCGTGAAAACAAAATGTATGTGAACGATTGGAAACATACAGAGCTAAATACAAAGGGAAAAATGTCTGTTGCAATGATTGAAGAAATGGAATCAGAGGAAACTACAATATCATCCGATGGTGATCGAGTTTCCGATCTTGTTAGAGAAGGTAACAATTGAATTACTTTTTAATGATTTAAAGATTTACAAATTTAAATTTAAATATGCATAATTAAATGTTAAATTTATTTTATTGTGCAGGAGATGTTTTTGCTGTAATTGCACCTATTGACAACGATGAAAATGTGAAGTATTATTTGATGCGTTGCACCGAACAAAAAATGAAATTATTACAAGACTATAATGATCACGGATTTCAGTATGACAAAGGGTCTATTATACTGAAAGGTTATTTTTTCAAACAAACTCGTCAAAGTGAAGACTTTGTTTACTTCGAAGACTATGAACCCGATTCCATAAGTTGTCAATATAGTCACTTGGTGTGTGCAGCACGCATAAAGTTGATAGAAGTTCAATCAAAGAAAAAATCAAAAATTAAGAAATGGAAAATGTCAAAATCCGATCATGAACGGATTATTGAGGATGGAATTCCATTAGAATTTTTTTGAGTGAAGTGTCAGGACAACAATTTATTATCTTTTAAACCTTTCAGTACTCAACTAAAAATTGAACTGTTTATGTTATTTGTGGTTTGCAAATGTTACAAATTGTTTGGGTACAAGCACGTGCTCTAGTTTCCACTGAAAATAGTTTTTCTATACATGTGCATTGATTAAAAATGTTAAATATGTATTGGATATATATATTCTAGAATGAATTTAATTGTTCTTGTATATTAATTGTTTTTGTATATGTTCTCCGACCATATGGTACAAACTATTTCACTTTATTTTGTAAAGTCAGATTCGGTCCCCATATGGCCTAGCCTCCAAGGGACGAGATAACAAGTGGTTGTCCCCACTTGCCCGAATCTCGGCTTTTAAGTACAATTTTACTGTTTATGTCGAGCATCTTACATGATGTCCTAGCCAAAGATAGATTCTCTTTGTTTCAAGTTTCTAGTAAAAGTTGTCACCGAATGCCCCGCTCGAACTCTTGTAGTAAACACCATACCTCATCTCTCTTGCTCTCCAATATTATTAGGTTTAATTATTATAACACAAAAATCGTTCTAGACATTATCAATAATTTTTTGCGCTTAAAGTAAAATCAATGAACACTATTAATCCAATGTCCTTACAAGTAATGTACCATCATACATGCAATTATATCAAATTAGAAATCAACATATACAATGAAATCAATGGGGATTGTCTTGTTGCAAGTAACATAATTTCAATTTACCATATGTGAAAATGTAGGTTGAAACCATCCAAAACTTTAAGTTGTAAATTGAAACCATCCAAAACTTTAAGTCTTAAAACCCTTTCGATTATATATTGTGCATCATTAAAACATTTAACATTTAAAGTTCATTAAATATCACATGCAAAATGTCGATTGAAACCATCCAAAACTGGAGTTTTAAAAACTTCACATGCCACATGCCAATTATAATTCAAAAATCCAACAAAAACATTTAACAAATTAAATATCACACGCCACACTAAGACGACCACACTAAGAGGATTGGTGCACTTCGTTTGGAAGGAGTCAATATATGTCGTATTAGAGCGATTAGACAGAATTCGAAAAGGAAAGAGCTTGAACCAATTCAAACAGACCCAGGATCGAATTGTTCTATGGAGCTTCATGAGAAGAGATATGTGAAAAGCATTGTTAAGCCATGCCAATTATAATTCAACAATGCAACAAAAACATTTAACAAATTAAATATCACACGCCAAAGTCGTTTCAAGTTTTTGGTAAAAGTTGTCGCCGAATGACCTACTAGAATATTATAAATACTCACTTTGTAAGATCATTTGGCATTCGAAAAAATTCAAAAGTCTTAGACTGTCAATCAATTTAAAGTATCATTCACCATAGGGAGTGTAAAATATTCAATGTAGGTTGGTGACGATGCTCACTCCTAGCTTGAAGCAGCGCCAATGACCAATTCTTTAATGAATTCCAATGCACTAGACCAATGTTGGTTCAACCTACTTGGTTTTTCACGCAAGAAATTCCAAGGATGGACTTTCTAGACAAACTGCTGAAATTGAAAAGCTTGACATGGAGATACGACAAGGTGAACAAAGACTTTAGGAACTCTTTATGGAAAGGGCTCACTTGAAGGAAATAAGCACCACGTTGCAGGGTAAAGTCAAGAACATGGAAGATAAGATCAAGAGGGACTTTCTTGATCCGAAACCTATTGGTTTGAAGAAAGAAAATGCATTTGTTGGCACACTTGGAAAAGAAGACGACCACACTAAGAGGATTGGTGCACTTCATTTGGAAGGAGTCAATATATGTCGTATTGGAGCAATTAGACAGAATTCGAAAAAGAAAGAGCTTGAACCAATTCAAGAAAGCCCAGGATCAAATTGTTATATGGAGCTTCATGAGAAGAGATATGTGAAAAGCACTGTTAAGCCAAGGGCTAGTTCGAAAAACATATTGGAAGAGGAAATGTTGAAGAAGATTGCGAAAGTAAGGCACAAGACAAGGAGGAATGATGATGAAAGTTCCTTGGACTTGAGATTCATGTCTACAACCGTACATGGGGAAAAGTTCTCTGCTTTGATAGACACGGGGCTACCCATAGCTTCCTAAGTCGAAAGGCAGCTTCATCTCTTAGAAAGAGGAAGGCTAGCATCGAGAAAGAGTTGAGTGCTTTCAAGGCAGTCAACTCAAGGATAAAAGTAGCACGACTGGTGTCATGAAAAGCACACATGTGAGAGTAGGGTCATGGTTTGGAAATATAGACTTAAGAGTCATTGACATGGATGATCATTCTATGATGGACCATACCAATGATGGACCGAGACATGAACTCTTAATTCTTGTGATCAATCTTAAACTATTTTATGAAAGATAGATAAACCATTTAAATATTTAGCTCAAACTCTTGTAGTAAACACCATACCTCAAGTCTCTCTTGCTCTCCAATATTATTAGGTTTAGTTATTATAACACAAAAATCATTCTACATTGTCAATAATTTGTTGCGCTTACACTGAAATCAATGAACACTATTAATCCAATGACTTTACAAGTAATGTACCATCATACATGCAATTATATCAAATCAGAAATCAACATATACTACATAACGAAATCAATGCGGATTGTTTTGTTACAAGTAACATTTCAATTTACCACATGTGCAAATGTAGGTTCACATTCTATCATTCATGTTACACTGAAATCAATGAACACTATTAATACAATGACTTTACAAGTAATGTACCATCATACATGCAATTAAATATCAAATCAGAAATCAACATATACTACATAATGAAATCAATGCGGATTGTTTTGTTACAAGTAACATTTCAATTTACCACGTGCAAATGTAGGTTCACATTCTATCATTCATGTAGTTTTTAAAACTTCAGATACCATTAGAATTATAATTCAACTATCCAACAAAAACATTTAACAATAAATATCACATGCCATGCCAATTATAATTCAACTATCCAACAAAAATATTTAACATTAAATATCAAATGTCAAATGTAATTCAATGATAACATTACTTCACATTCACATGCCAAAAGTACTAAAACCATCCAAAGAAAACTGAAATCAATGAACAAGTTATTAATCCAATGACTTTACAAGTAATGTACCATCATATGTATGCAATTATATCAAATCAGAAATCAACATATATAATGTAATGAAATCAATGGGATTGTCTTGTTACAAGTAACATTTCAATTTACCACATGTGCAAATGTAGGTTCACATTCCATCATTCATGTAGTTTTAAAAACTTCAAATGCCATGCCAATTATAATTCAACTATCTAACAAAAACATTTAACATTAAATATCACATGCCATGCCAATTATAATTCAAATATCTAACAAAAACATTTAAAACATTAAATATCACATGCCATGCCAATTATAATTCAACTATCCAACAAAAACATTTAACATATGTCCAAAAATATGTCCAAAAACATATTGTAATAAAATATGTCCAAAAATTGTAAATCTCACTCAAGTATCAAACTGTATCAAGTTTAACAAATTTTAAAACCATCTAAATTTTGAAATAAAATCAAATCTACTGTATGTCTTGTCCGTCAAATGGAAGATCTAGCCTCCGGGTCCCGATTGGCTCGCTATCTTGTAAAGGGAAAACCTACATACACAATGTACATGTACTTGAACATTAAAATTTGAAGTTTTAAAAATTAACGAGAATATATATATCTAGAAATTCATGTAAAAAACAAAATATAACAAAAAAATCGCGCAATACCTCGTAAGGTTGCCTCTCCATTTGATGAACAGGATCTGCCATAGAAACATCTCTAGTGGTAACCTGTACAATATACATGTACAGTTAAATATAAATTTATATATATATATATATATATATATATACAGAAATAATTTATATAAATTAAAAACTTTCAAATGAAAATGCACGTGTGTACATATATATAAACTTATTTGAACAATAATATTAAAAAAAAGAACTAAAGACAACTTCTTCAAATGCCGTGGATGTCCCTATCTCCGTCGCTAAAGTCCTCGGATTAAAAAAATCTTCTATACAAACCTAAATTCAAAAAATTTTAAATAACTCAAAATATAGATCTCTCTCTCTATATCTCAATTTTTTATGGAACTTTTTGAGGTAACATAAATTTTGAACTTGTGAAAAATTGTCCATACTTGGTCATCTCCCAATGAAGTAAAAGGTATATCTCCTAAAGAAGAAGAAGGTACCGGGATCCCAAAAACATCAGACGGAATCGGTACCTGTTAAAACATTTTATCAAATTATATATATACATACATGTACATGTGTGGCAACAATTATTTATTTTAGAGTCACTTAAAAAACACTAACATACATGTGCCAACATATCATGATGGGCAGACCCATCTGCATCGTTTGAGCCAGAGGTCCCGAATGTAATATTAACATTTTCATCACGCATCATGCCTGAGAACTGCAAATGGTGTCTTAACATATAATCATACATTTTTGTTAGATTAATGTACACATACAAATAAATGTATACATGTGTACATACACATGTATTTATTACAAATTGTACACATGTATATGTAAATATAATTTCAAATCCTAAGGTCACTAACACATACCGTTCTAGTGCCCTCTTCCTCACGAAAAATTAGGTCTTGCAGACCATTGCGACAATTTATTGCGTATGTTCGGAGATCTTCAACATTCATGTTGTAAATCTCCTCATCTGTATGATAAACAAAATTGGCACGTGCATATTCCCGTGCTCTTTGTCGATTTAAGCCAAGATCGACTCCACTCAATCCGCTATGAACATTTTCGATCATAACATCTCTTGCTTCACGACTTATTTGAGAAGTCGCATCCATCTCTGATCGCAAGGTTTCGACTCGAGACGGCCGACTCACCAATGGCGGCTCAGGGCGAGGCAACTCCACATCTCGCTTTGCACCCTTACGTTGACATAATCGACCTCTCCCCGGGCCAAAAAATTCTGAAGGAAGATCATTGTAGTCGGGTTTCATACCCTTAAAAAATTCTGCATAAAACATTTGTGCAAAATAAAGAGGAACCTCATCGTTCCATGGAAGCCTTCCAAAGGCCGCAAGATGTCGACTATACAAATATTTTGCTATGTCTGGGTGCTTGAAATACTGCACCTTCAACATCTTTCTTTTTGGCCCTTCCTTATAATTAAACATTGACTTAGCATCATCTCTTGAAACTTGTTTTTTTATGTCCTGCCATTTATCGGGACCTATCACTGCTTCTCTTCTCTGTCTCATCACTTCTACAAACGAATCAGTGGTTGGCCCCAAATCTTTGTACACTTTTACCATTTCACTCAATGAATGTGTAACTATCCGTAGGCTTTGTCTACTCTTAGCAGGTAGAGTCAAATCCTGGAGATCTGTCTGCAATTTTGCATAAAGGCTTTGACACCTTTGTAAGGTGCATTCCGCCATGTTCCTTTCCCATGGTATATCAGTAATCTCAGCCGGATAAGTTGTGCTAGGTTGACAACCTGCTTCTTCAATGTAGCGCGCTGCCCTGCGTCTTTTTTGACCACTGGCTCGAACATTTTGAGCCTCTGCATCAATATATATATAATTTCATATATTAGAAAAAACATGTGTAAAAAAAGTTGTAAAAATTTAATGAAAAAATATTGAAATTGATGGCAACCTTGATGTTGTTGGTTAGCATCATCTCCAACATGACCCTGATGAGAACCAGCCCCAGAATGATGCTGCTGCTCAGAACCAGACCCACAGCGACCCTGCTGAGAACCAGCAGCCGTTGATTGCTGGCCTTCGGGGGAATAAATATCACCCCCTCTACCTCGACCGGTTGAACCTTGGCCATGCTCCATTGATGGAGTAGAAAGCCTTCTCCTCTTGCCTCCTAAAAATTAAAATATGAAACTTGTTAACAACTAATTTCACTCACAAAGTTAGTAAAAAAATCAATTCCATATGTACACACATGTATGTAGATTTAAGATTATATTTAAATACCCTGAACATCCTCCGATCCCCGAGACTCCATATGGGATTCTGTTGATCTTCGTCTTTCATCCTCCATGATGTATATCTATTGGTCAACATTCACAAAATAGATTTCAAAAAATCAATACCTCAGAGTAAAATCCAATTTGGGGATGTTAAATCCAATATGTTCTATATTTCTTACATTTCAGCCCTCCTATTTTTCTTTCCAACCAAGGTTTATAAAATACCATGAGAAGCAACATGAGACTTAGAACAATCATTTTCATTATCTATATGGAAGGCAAGAATGATTATATCCCCTTGAGCTTAAGGGTATGTAGTTTGTCAATTTTTATCATATATTTTTTGGTAAGTGTAAATGTTTTTTTTATCTATAGTACACGTCATGAGTTCCCCACTTTTACCTTATGTAAAGCATGATTCTAGGATTACTAAAATTTGTACTTGGTTTTTTAAGAATATATCAAATAAATTTTTTGAGAAGCAAAT